>VXAY01003220.1:19702-65789 GCA_013399855.1 Oxyruncus cristatus
TTTTTTTTTTTTTTTTTTTTTTTTTTTTTTTTTTTTTTTTTAATAAACTCCAGAGTTTACAAAGTTGGGGGGGAAAACAAGGTTACTTGTACATGTACGGGGAGAGCATATCTTACCATTAACTTGAGTAGCTCCGAATTCACAAGACAGGCTTAATAAAGATTTTGCAGCCCTGTCAATATGTCAGGAGGACTGGCTGAAGAGATTGCCTCTGAGGGCTGCCTGCTGCTGAGTCGAGGTCACTCACAATTATTTCCCAACACAGTGAGGACACTCCAACTTCTTTTTTCCCCTCCTTTGCGTGGGAATGAAAACAGGACTTCTTGATGTGTGATATTAATGTATAGTTCTCCATCTCTCCCCTTCCAGGGTTCAAAATCAAAGGTTCCACTCAAAGGTTTTGGGGTTCAAAAAGACTGTTTCTTCTGTGTTGTGATCAGGGCACATGTCAGAGATCAGAGGTGTAAGAGGTGTGAATCCGGGTCTCCTGACTGCAGTTTTCAGTCTGGCTTCCAGCATCTCAGGAAGCCCAGCATCACATGTTTTACAAGTGAAAGTTTCAACAAAACTGGTGCATAAAAAAGTTTCCTTGTCAAGAAATCAGTGTTTTGTCACAATTCTCTTGAGTTTAATGAGATATCCAAGCAGCTAAACAGAAGCATAAGTTTTCCTTGCCATTTTGCAACAGTGATACCATCCATCATGTCACCAAGAACAGTAAATGGCCAAAGAACAGAAATTAAAGATGAAAGAAGCCTATGATTTATTTATTTTGATTTTTACAAGCTGTAATAGAAGAAAGTCTAAGCGGTGTCCCTTTGCCCTTGGAGAAAAAAATCCATGCAGGGAAAAATACAACTAAAATAAACCCCACAAAGGAAGAGACAGACCTGCCTTCGGTTCTACCAGAACCAGTGATCTGATCCCGTGACAGATATAGGGAAAGAAATCACTGATTGGCCTGCCCTGGTCACAACTATACACGTGATCCCCCATAACAGCCGTCAGACAAGAGGGCATGGCCTTAAGCTGTGCCAGGGGAGGCTTAGGTTAGATATCAGAAAGAAATTCTTTACAGAGAGGGTAATCAGCCATTGGAATGGGCTGCCCAGGGAAGTGGTGGCTTCTCCATCCCTGGAGGCTTTCAAGATGAGGCTGGATGTGGCACTTAATGCCATAGTCTGGTAACCACAGTGGTGTTGGATCAAGGGTTGGACTTGATGATCTCCAAGGTCCTTTCCAACCCGTCTGATTCTATGATTCTATGATTCTATGATAACAACAACTGTGCATTAACCACCATTAACTACCCCGCTGCCTTGAAAAGTGGTAATTTGGAGACAGACCTGTGGACTGTAGTGGAAAAATCTCTCACTGCAAACTGCAAATATTATTCAAAATACAACTAAAATGCTAACCAAGTCCTTAGATGTGTAAAAAAGGTATCAAAATCCAGATGTGCAGGTGGTCTTTCCATTAGGTCTAGCACTGCAGGGAGAAATGCTGCATAAAGGCCTCAGTCTGCACTGGTGAAGATATTCCATAAATGTTGAAGGAGTATGTCAGTAAACCTTTTATCATAGATCCAAAGAACTCTTCTCTGAAAAGTTATTCCTTTACCACGGAAGGCTGGCGTGGAGGTTTGTGGAAAGGGAGTCTGCTGACGAGTAAGGGGAGGAGCAGATTTATTCTGGTCAGATTTACAGTTTAAATAAGAATAAAACACAGTGGTTTGGGATATAAATTAGACATTTTTCTCAGTAG
The DNA here is from genome assembly GCA_013399855.1 of Oxyruncus cristatus. Classification (NCBI taxonomy): domain Eukaryota; kingdom Metazoa; phylum Chordata; class Aves; order Passeriformes; family Cotingidae; genus Oxyruncus; species Oxyruncus cristatus. The sequence goes on from VXAY01003220.1 coordinate 21,467, forward strand.
GGGATAAAAAGAAAGTAGTTCCCAGAAAAAAATTCCGGAAAAGCTCGCTGAGATTCTAGACTCAGAATTGCTGGGATCCCTTGAAATGAGATTATATTGTCAAACATGAGCCTTTGGTTTGTTCTTGCAAGACTTTTAGGGAGAGAAGGGTCTGGGTTGCTTTAGCACAGCAGTCTCTTCTGACCTTGGTAATTGGGAACCTGTGAATTGCTTTCAGAATATTTGTGGCACCCAAAAATCAGCATTAACGGAACAGCTTCAGCTAAATTTCGTGTTTCACGGTTTCAGCCTATTACCTGAAGGGGTCAGCAAGGCACTTAGTTTTCTGTCTGCTTTATCTTTCTAATCTCCCTAAGCCTTTCACAGTCACTGCCATAATCCTGTTGCTGATACAGCCCTAAAAATGATACTGTCCATGTTTAGTCAGGGGATTTCAGTCTCAGAAGACTGTGTAGTTCTTGCACCTTACTTACCTGATGTCTTTGTAATCTGACTTCCTTTTGCACCACCTATTTTTGATACTAATTTGTGTAAATTTTTGGAGCATTTTGCTGATTATGAGCCTGCTATTAAGCTCCTGAGATGTCTTGCAGGTTAATTCAACCCTCAGTTAAAATAAGATATTCCATTTCCCCACCCTCTTTACCATTATTTGCACAGGACCATGAATACATGTCATTCTGGTCTCGTTTATATATCTTAGTCTTTTGCATATATATGTGGTCTTGCCTCTTTTATGTGTCCCTACACAGAGGAAATTCAGACATGGAGTCACTTTTTCATAAGTTTTTTTCCACTGATTTTTGCGTAGGTGATGCTGTCACAGGTTCACCCATTAGGAAACATTAGGAAAAAGTTAAGCCAAACGATGGGGGTTTATGACCAAACAAACAGCTTCCTCAAACTGTCCTTTAAAACAGTGTCCTGGAACTGCATCCTGTTTGCTTTGAGTGCCAACAGTGCCGCCTTTTTCCCCTTTAGGAGGAGAAAGTGAGGGACGAGCATTATTTAAACTGAAGGTGCGTGTTTCCCCCCCTTGTTGGGATTGCCCACAGACACACACAACCTGGTGTTTAGAAAGGGGTTTCCAACAGATGGAGGAGGGAAGTTCTGCAAGTGGTTTTAGAAGGAAATAATGGGAATGAGAAACAGCTTGATTTTAAGGAAGAACTCAGTGGTATGGAACGTGCTTTGTGGGAGTTGCTACATGAAGAGATGTGTTAAACAGGCCAGGAAGCTGCTCACAGCCCTTTATCCCTGGCCAGAGGACACAGAGGCTTGTAGAGGGATAAACATGCCCCTCCAATGGCTGGGCATGTTTACCCCTCAAAACTGGGAAGGGATGGGCTGACTGCAGGATGGCAAGAGCTGCTGAGCCTGAGGACCTTCCTGCTGGTTTTGCACCACTCCTCGGTGGTTTAACTACTGGAAAAAAGTATGAGTGGAAACTGGAAAAAACTGGAAATAATTATGGTTTTTGCTTTAACAGCCTGAGGTTCCAGGAAAGTGTGTGTTGGGAGAGCTGTGTTGCAGCAAATCAGTGCCCGAGAAAAGGAAAACTGGGACCTTGGTTATTTTACCGTTTTCAGGTGTTTCAAAATATCTTTTGAATGCTCCCATAACGATATTCTGCTCACCTGTATCATAATTAAGGCATTTTATTATGGTAATTGCCTGATATTAAATATTTACTTTCCACTTGAACACAGACCCCGTACTGGATAGATCCCCCACACTGAGCAACCTGTACAGAGTTATGGTGTGGTGGAAATCACAACGCACAAAGCAGTTGTCCTGGTTCTGTGATAATATTTCTAAACCAACACTGGAAATTTTTCTAGAAAGGAACATGTCCCATAAGACATGTTCATACTGAAATACAGAATGAGTGTTTTATACTTTGAATACCTTCATGTTTTAAATATACTACATATTTTGAATCAAATTGAGGAGCTCTCAGAAGAAAACTGTGAAAGCTTCTACTTATAAAGTGTTGAATGCTCTCCTGCTGATTTTTGTATCACTGGACAAAAATAAATCAAAGAAGAGAGATTAACTTTCAAACAAAAACCCCTTTAATTTTGTCCCCTTACAATTATAATTATTTTCAGTAGCATTTTACCCATGCTTTCAGTTACGTGTCACTATGAAAACTATTTTACAATTAACAGTATGAAGTCACTTATATTGTCCAAGAGATTTCATTATCCATGGCTTATTATACTTCCGAAATGGGAATTTGGAATGGACTTACATTTTGATGACATTCTCTGGCAACTCCAAATATGTCTATACCAAAACATTTATTAGCATTTTTATAAAAATGAGGAATTATTTAATGTCTTTGATGGCAGGAAGTGGTGCAGAATAAAGACATTTGACAGTACGTTGCAGGATACATCCATAGGGACAAATTGTGTGAGATCTTCTCTATTCTTAGCTATCCCTGGTATTTATTCCAAATAAAACACACTCCAGATATTAAACAGAAAGAAAATCATGTCCTAGAGGTGTTATTTCCCCAGTGACAAAGCTTTGCCTAAGTGTGTAACATCATTCACTCATATATATTGCTAGAATGGCTCCAATTCCCACTGAAAGATTTCTCTGAGATCTGACTGGGAATTTGGCGTGGGATTTGGTTTCTGGTGGAAAACACACTGCTAGAAAAATATCTAGCAGTCCAAAAATATCTCTTGTCTTCATTTTCTGCCAGCAGGGTAAAAAAAAAGATAATAAATTGACAAATGTTTTTCTAAACAGGCATTTAGGAAGATAAACTTTTAGCTGAAATGAAAAATAAAAAAACCTGAAATGGATTTTTGAGAATCTCTTATCAGGGAAAAAAAAAAATCTTTTGTAACAGTTTCAAATTAAAAAAAAAAAAAGTAGAAGATTTTTCAGAGAGGAAGATTTTTTGCTATCTTTAGTTTCCATTGACTCCGTTGAACTTCAGATTAGGCAGAGAGTGTATCCCTGTACCTAAGGTGTGACTCAGGCTTCAGCTCCTGCCCCTGCTTCGTTAATTAGCTGTGCTGTGAACAATCCAATTAGAGAGATAAGGAAAGAAGCTGTTTAGAGACCTCTAAGTTAAGCATCACAATAACTGAGTAGTCCTGTGGGCATCAAAACTAATGTAACCTGCTTTACTGTGGATTCCTGTCTTTTACTTGATTCACTAGTTCACCAAACTGTACTGAGGTGTAAACTCAAAAGTATTTGATCTCAAACCTTCCCCTTACTGAGTTTCTAGATTTTTGGTGACTTCTGAGATACTCACTGTTATTTGAAATTGAGCTGAAACCAGCCACTGTGCTCAGAATTAGGGATTGAGAGAAATTAAGAGCAGTAAAAAAAAAAAAAAAAAAAAAAAAAAAAAAAAATTGCAATCATGCCTTTATTACCACATCAGTCCCTACCAGATATTCTGACTGTGTTCCCTTAATGTACATTCAAGCTTAGGTTTTGTGACCAGCTCTGCAGTTTCCCCCCGCAAAGGATCAGGTGGAGCATAGAGCTGAGCTAATGAGAACTTGCAATTCTTAAAATGAAAGCAGGACTATCCCCCAGTGTTTGCACAATTCCTCATTGGAACACCTGGGATTGATTTCTGGATTAGTGCAAGTAGGATTAAATTGTACTGCCCTGCCCACCAGACTATGTGATGTTATGGTGGAAGATTCACCATTTTTCCTGAAAATGAGACAGGAGAGAATTAAACTTTTAGCATCAGTCAAGTGAGGAAAAAAAGGTGTGTGTGAATTTGGCCCTTTGGTTAAGTACATAGGGTAAGAACAATACTGGGGTTCACTCCTTGGGTTTTGTGTTGTCCTCAAATTATGTAGTAAAAAGTCATTGGTTTGAACAAACATTGGACAGGAAGTCTGAGAGTGTGGATTTCAATCAGAATTTCCTTTCTGAGTGTCTGAATACTAAGCATCTTACAAAATATCCCCAGAAGATGAAAGGAAGATGAGTTGAATGGAAATTCACAATTAGATAAAAATTTAGCAAGAGCCACAGGACGTGACCACATCCTGTGAAGTGAGTGAACTCTTCAAGCAAAAAAAAAAAATGGTAGTAGTCAAATAACCTGTTATCCATCCTGGTGCAGCAGTGCTAGGGGTAGGATGGACCATTGTGTGCTGATTTTATTACTCCATTTATCACAGTCCTCAAGCACGGATAGTTGACTTACCAAAGGTGAGCATGTAGTCAAGTTCTCTGCTGAGCCAGAATGCTGCAAAGGACCTAATTTGTCATATTATTATTATTACAAACACACTGACACTTCTTCCCCAGTTGCACACCATGTGAATGGATTCCACAGCACTTTTGCCCTGTAGAGCCATACAATATAACACCATGGCTCAGTCCTGCCTGACTATGGAGTTCTTGAAGTTTATAAGAATACTGACTTGGTTCTTTCCAAGAAAGCAGCAGCATCAGCAGGAATTTTTCAACTCCTGATTCTTCTGCCTGAGACATTTTTTTAGGGAGGTTCTTATTTTAGGTTGACATAAGGTCAGTTTAGAGGAAGGTGTGAGCATTTCACTGTTTAAAGAGTTGCATGTGTGTGTTCTGCTCGCTCCTCGCTCCAAAAGTGCTGTCACAGATGATTAAATAATATGTACCAACGTTTAACTGGGTGAAGAAGAAGACAGGTAAAGTAGTCTTTTGAGATTATATTGATTCATATTGATTACATCTCCCAGAGGAAAGAAAGGAAGAAGACAGAAAATAAACAGTGAAGTCTTTATACAAATTTTATATGGAAGTGAAACTGTTTCACCAGTTTTATGAGGGAATTTCTGCTCTTTTTCTGTCTAAAAAGCCAAAAAGATAAGGCAGAACTGACAGAGCAAGATATGATTATTATTATTATTATGTATATGTTCATTGATATTGAGAAGAATAAAAGCAGAAAAATCCTTTTACAGTGTAAGTCTAATGGGAGGATCCAAGAACTTTAGGAGAACAGATTTCAGATAGAGGATTTCTTATGATCCTTAATGAAAGGAACAGTAAATAAGAATACTGACTGTGAGCAACTGAAAAGCTGAAAGACTTAATGTCAACCTGAAAGAGTTAATGCCTCAAACACTCTGCAGAGGAGAACAGGAATGTTACCATGCCAACTAGATAAGGTTCGGTTTGAAAAGAGGGTCTTGTGAAGGCAGGACAGACTTTTCTTCGACCAAACTCCTTATCTTGGTAAACTGTCCCTAAAACCAAGTTTGAGACAGTCCCTGTGTGAGGATAAATAGTGCAAGTGAGGAGCAGGGGGAACACCCACGTCTGCAGGAACTGGACCAAGGATGGCTCTGGGAACTGGATATGTTTTATTTCTCCATTTTCCTGTCTTTCCTTCTTCCTTTCTTCCTCTCTTTAAAAGTTTAAATCTCTGTTCAGTCTGTCTCTCAAAAGGTTTAAGGTCTAACTCACTGCTGCCGTGGGCTGCTCAAAGATGTTTAAAGCATTGCCACCGCGTGCCATTCAACCTGTTATAAGGTTTAAATCATTGCTGCCATAAATAAAACTTCCTAATTGAATGTTGGGTATTGTTTCTCCTTAATTTAGCCCAAGGGTAAAGCCCAAGGTTGCTATCCCAGAGCTGGCGGTCTGGGACCGCCCTCACGGCACCAGACAGTGACTTTGATTCTCAATTAAATATAAGTGAATTAATTGGGAATTGTGTCACCCTCCTCTCATTACGCTGCCTGCAGCATACCCTTTGTGTTTAAGGCACCCATTTTCAGTAAATTTACAGTAATTTCCTTTTTTTGAGCTGCATCCAGGGGTTTTCAAACAACTACTGAAGGGAATTGAAGTGAGCATCACGGGGTAGGTGGGACAGCAATCCACCTGAAATTATTGAAATGGCTGAATCTCTTTGTTATTCACTTCAGAATGCAGGTTTTCAGGGCATTTTGGTCTAAAGGTGATGCAGCTTCCTTTCCTTCTGGAGTCTTTTTTTCTTTTTATATTTTCTGACAAGTTTTTATTTGTTGGTTTTGGCACAAAGAATGGAGCATGGGAGAGCTCTCTGGGAATGCGTAACGTCTTTGCCCTTTTGATCCTGATGCTTTCTGTTGCTGCAAAGGCTATTTTCTGTGAACATGTCTTCCAACAGAAGTTTCAGAATTAGATTTTAGAGGGCACTGGGCACGTGCCTGACCCTGTTGAAGTGAATGGTAAGACTCTCACTGGTCTTCTGTGGGCTAATATTTTTTTTCATAGAATCACAGAATGGTTTGGGTTGGAAAGGACCTTAAAGGTCATCTAGTTCCAACCATGCCCCATGGAGAAGGAGAACTTCCACGAGACCAGGTTGCTCCCAGCCCTATCCAGCCTGGCTGTATCATCTCTTGTGTTTATTTTTTTCCACACTGAAGCCTGAAACATTAATTTCTCCCTCTTACTCTCTTCTCTCTGTGGGAGCACGGGAGAGTGAATTTGTTACTACTGAACTCAAAGTTGATTATCCTGTCCTGTCCTTAATGGACTACTTACAACCAGTACAAAATAGGTAGAAAATTCTCCTGTTCTCCCTCAATAGCACTTGATACCTTTGTCAGATACATGTTACATTACAGAGGCAACAGAGGAAGAAAACACGACACTTTCATCTGCACAGAGAAACTACAATGTCACTGTGGTCCAGTGCTCTGCTTCTGTTCAGTAGAAGTTGAGGCTAACTTAAAAAAAAAATCATAGGAAGGTACACTGTAAATTGGGCATATTAATCTTTTTCTTTAAGGGATCATCAAAAATCACTTTGAGATTTTTGTTAGTAGTAATATTCTTATACTGACAATGGAAAGAATCATTTGCCAATGTAAGTTTTGAATTTTTTTTTTTTCTGTATAATTATGAGGAACCATATTTCAGAGCCCAACACTGGGATAGTTCTATTTCATGCCACAATAGCTCACAGTGTATTCCACCACGCATTTTTCATCCCAAGACAATCTGGACATTTTTACTTCAGTACAGGTTCCAAGAGGACTTCTCCTTTGGTAAGACAAATGTTTCTCTGATTTTTGTGGTGTTAGGATGGCGTTAAGACCTTATTTTATTTTTTTCTTTGTCAAGTGCAGCACAAAGACTCTCATACTTTAAAAAAAACCCATAACACAGCCAAACCCGAACAAATTAAAAAATCAGGCATAGAAACACCCCAAATTTACTAAAGCTATCTAATGGAATTTCATCCCACAACTAGTTTACCAGCACAGATTAATTAATCCTCTTGCCACTGAAGTTAGTTACTGTATATGAGGACAAGTCAATCACCTGACACTGTGCTGAGGGGATTGTTTCTCCATGCCAGTGTTTGTTAGATGTGCCTTGAAATGTCAGGCAGAGTCATTACCGTGGGGGCTGCATAAGTAACCTTTTCTGGGATGGCATAGAGGAAATGGAGGTTATAAAGGCAGTCAAGTCCTCCACTGAGCTGACTAATGCACTGCTTATTTCTCATGACTGTGAGAGAGTCCTCTATCGTTTCAAATTTGGGTTCAGAAATTCACAATCTTCACATGGCTCATACGCAGAAAATCCTCTCTGTATGAGGCTAAAATGTTGGATCCTACCTCCAACAATGAAAAAATCTCAAGATAATTCAAAGCAAAGAAATGAAAACCCCTCCTAAACTAAACGATCACATTTCTGTAAGAGAATGATACAATTTTTTTTAACAACTTTTTACTGGAAATATTCTTTAAAATCAAACCTCACAGGCTTGTTTCAAAGCCAACAACCTCTCCACAAATAACCCTCACAACAGTGTAAGTGCAAGAAATAGGGGCAAAGCAGCCTGGTGACAGTAATGTCCAGCAGAGTCAGAAGAAACCCTTTCCAACAGCTTCCCTGCCTTCCTTAGGGTGATGTTGGCATATTTTCTGACATCACTTCCATGGTTCTCAGCCCGTATCTTTCATGGACTGGGACAGAGGCCTGTGTCTACCCCTGTATTAAACCCCCAATTTAGGGGCTGTTTTAATTAATATTATATATTGTCTTCTGAACAACTGGCAAACTGACCTACAAAGGCCAATGCCTCTTTGGGGAGGACAAGTCTTGCTTTGCAATTCTCTGCCTCTTAGGACAAGAGAAGAAATTAGGGAGGAACCCATCCTAGTTATAGTGAGGAGTGTTGGTCACAGATTAAAAAAAAAAAATCAAAAGCAAGTCTCTTCAGCCAAATAAAGCTTTCAAGGCTATCTATATATGATTTTTCTCCCTAGGTCTTGGAAAACAATCACCATTGCAACAGAGTAGACAGTAAATAAAGGAAACAGAAGTACAGAAGTGCAGTTGCAACTCTGTGGGGAGAGGGTGAGATTAAATAAAATTGAGTTCAGCCCAGGAAAATAATTTGAAGATGGTTTTGCACTCTAAGAAAAGCTATGAGAAGAATGGAATGTATTGTATTCATTTCCTACATTGCAAATAAGATGCATATTCTCCTGAGTGAAAATAAGTTGCATATTGAGTACACAGAGGAGTCCAATAGAGGGCTTGAAAAAACAGCATCAAGATAAGGTAAGTGATGGTCTGTATGCCCATTAGTAGTGGAAGCAGATGTGTCAGTGTGCTTATGGAATGTCTGCCTGTGTGGGGAGAAAAGTAAATGAATCTGGTAGAAATAAGAGCAACAGATGATCACTCGGGTGTGGGATGAAGGGAGGTAAACAGTTCTTATGCGTACAAAATGGAAAAGGTTATTTCACCATTGCCTGGTGGGAGTCAAGTGGCTCATGTATTTTTGTGGCTGTGATAAATAGGAAAACACATCTAATTTTTTTTTTTTTTTGCTATTTTAAAACACTTAAACACGTATGTTTAGATCTATGGCTTATTGTCCTTTTTTTTTTTTTTTTCAGCACAAGAATATTTGATTATAGACAATTTGATGTTCTAATAAAAGCCTTCGAGGCCTGCCATTCTGCCGGCTTTAGAAAGTTGCAGAGGATGCCTAATTTGGAGGTTTAATTGATAGGGAAGGTTTGAATACAAAATTAGACCTTAGATGTTTTTTGTCAATATTTCTTCCTTTGCCTCAAAGTCCAGCAAATGGAACTGTGTCTACTGAGGAATAAACCTGTTTTTAGCTGCTTGGCTGAATAGTGCAACATAAACTCTTTGTAAAGTGCATAACTGTATTTTCTTCCTGCAAAAATGTTTTGCCCGTGGAAACTCTGTACAATAGAATGGCATTTTTCTCTCATTAAAAAAAAAAAAAAAGGAAGCAAAAATATTTATATGGAGTTTCCATTTCTAATATCATTCAGAATTCTCTAAGACTAAATAATGAAAGAAGAGACTAACTGCTAAAGAGAAGAGATAGTGGAGAGATTGAATGCAGCATTCCATTTTCTTTTATAGTAGCCATAAACTGCTTCTGAACTAAAACTCGAACTTGCTGTTTCTCTACATCTCCCTCCCTGCACTTTCCACTCCCTCCCAAATAACAGAAAATTTCCCTGTCAGGATCCCAAGGGCGACGAGGGACAGGCAGCAACGATAAAACTGATGACTCAATTAGGTGATATAATTTACTGAGTATAGGAAAAACAATATGATGAATAACTTGCAAGACACCACTTAAATACAGGATGATTGCAATTTGCTGGAAATTGGTTGACAAGAAGTACAACGTGACCCAGCAACATGTGAGGGCAGCCCAGAAACCAGCCAGAAAAACATGGATCTGTTGGAGCAAGTCCAGAGGAGGCCACCAAGATGCTCCAAGGGCTGAAGCACCTCTGCTCTGGAGACAGGCTGGAAGAGCTGGGGTTGTTCAGCCTGGAGAAGAGAAGGCTCCAGGGAGACATTAGAGCTTTCTTCCAGTGCCTAAAGGAGCCACAAGAGAGGTGGAGAGAGATTTTTGTCAAGGACAGAAGGAGTGAAAGGACAAAGGGATAAGGGCTTTAAAATGATGTCTAATGTTCAAATTTTTAAATGCACCTTCTCATTCCCATCACTGGGTGATCTTTGAGGTCCCTTCCAGCCGAAATCATTCCGTGACTTTTCTCCGGTCTACTGCAGCATCTGTCAGAGCAATGGTATGTGTAAATACTATGTTATATTACACCTTACAGTATCTCAGAATTAATTTTTACATTTACAGTAATTTTTTTCACCCTGATTTCCAGTTGATTTGGGAAAAAACCCCAAAACAAACACCAAACCACCCAATTTCTAACTGCACTGAAGTTTCTTGAAGAGATACAGGATGTCAGATTTCTTCTGGTACCCAACCTGGCAGTTTTCCCTTTTCCCTCCCTCTGGGTTAAAAAATCTTGTCAGAGTGCAAGCAGACACTGAATTCAGATGGCTGGTGAAAGGAAATGGCACAGGAGAGGAAGGATGAAATACACATGAGAGGTCACAATAAAATTTTGATCAGACACACTTTACTTCTCTGACCAACTAATTAGGCAGTATTCATTCAAGTTTGGAAGGTACATAGAGACGGAATAGTTTTGAAATGCAAGGAGGAGAGGGAGGCAGAATAATCAATACAAATATTTGTATTCTGCAATCAATGAAAGTTGTACTTTCAAATCAGGGTAACACTGATTCTTGGATTGGTTTTTTTCCTTAAAGAGAAAACAGGTGTGAGGTGCACATGAAATAAAAGGCTGCATAATTTGATTTCTTTTTCTGTGCCTAGTTGCTGTCTGGTGAATGAGCTGCTTTGAGATCTCATCCTAAGCCTGTAGTGTGAGGAAACACTCGCGTGGCACCTTGGTCTATATATATTGAGTTTTTTCTATCTCTGACAGATGCAAATGACATGAGACATCAGTTAGAGTTCAAAATCCAATCCATTTCTGCAGGCTATGAATTTATTTAGCTCTAGCTCTTTAAGTCCTTTGAACACATATTTGTTGCACAAGTAGCTCTGTTTTCTAAGTAAATGATTGAGTTTACAGCTGTCTAAAACCAATTCACCATTAGCATAAGGACAGTGCATACACACCCAGGTCAGCTTTGAATCAACCTTTAATTTCCCCTGAATCTCTTCATTTTAATTTTCCTGTTTTATATCCAGCTTGGTGCTTTCATTTGGGTGTTTGCTTCTTATTTCTTTGTTATTTTCTTTTAGAATGAATGCTTAGATAGAAACTATGTCATTCATTTCAAGCCATTAACTCATCACTGGCTTAGGTCTGCTTGACATCTCTGCGGTGACCCATCAACTCCTTTTTTAATTTTTAATCCAAGGGTCTGTGCTACTTTTTATGTGATGCAGTGTAGTTAATATTCTTCAGCTTTTTCTTCCCATTCACTAGACATGGTATAACCCCAAGGGTCTTTGTACTATTTGCTGTGTAATTCGCACATGACAAAAATCACGGCAGAGGTCATTGCACAAAGGAATACTGAAGTTAATTGGGAATTTTTGCTGATGGCAAATGGAGTTGGTCACCAGTGTGGATTGCCCAGAAAGAGCAACAGACTCCCATCGCTTGAGCTTCACAGAGCACATTGGACAGAAATGTGACAAAAACATCATGATTGCATTTGATCCTGTCGTGAGTGAAGGAGCGACCTGTTCATCAGCCAGTTTTCTGTGCCTGTGGAGAGGGCTTGGGCATCCTCGAGGAGTGCTGGCCTGATGGGAATGAAACCTCTTCAGGAGGCTTCCAGCACACCCTGGGATCAAACTCCCTGTTCAAAGGAGTTTTATAGTTAACCACGAGATCTCATTAAGTTGATGTCTATAGCTTCTGATGCCCTGACATAATTCTCAACCCTGTAGATCAGAGGCAAGTACAATTTAAGATTTCAAGTCTCAGATTTTTTGTTAATTGCTCGTCAGGGAACATTTGCCTCACAGCTTGAATGTAACTGAGTATCATGGAGTTTGGATTAAAGAACATTCTTCCTCCCTCCCTTACAAGAAGACAGGAGACACTTGGCTTTTGAGATCATTTTGTTTCAACTGTTTCCTATCTTCATTTTATTTAGCTAGTTATTTTTACTAATAAAAAAAAAGGCCACAGTCATTTTTATGAGAAAAAAAAAAATCATTATGGGTTGAAGAAAAATCAAGATCTACTGCAAGAGAAAGTTTGGTTTCCAAGTCGAATAAAAGAAGCACAATGGAGAGAGCACATGGACATTATCTGGTGAACCTAAAAGCTTCATCCACTGGATAGAACTAAAATGACCAGCTAAAGACAATTTTTTTCCCAGCCAGTAGCAGACAAAAGGTCAAGGAGATGTATTACAAGGTGTAGGCACAATTACCAAGGGGAAGGTAATATGAAAAAAACCCACAATCTTGGAGTCAATTTTCTTTATGAACGTCATACAGTGGCTTTATCAGTCTCATAATGGCTATGCAATTTGGTAGCATAACAAAGAAATGCAAATTTAATGGGAATTACCAAAGACTAACCTCTCTTCTTCCCCTCCTGTCCCTTCTTCTGCCCTCCCATCTCATTTTCTCTCTGCTTCTTCCCTCAGGACACTATGATGTACCTAAGGGGGCCAGTAAAGTACTTTCTTTTTGGTTTTTGTATCTGGTTGCAGTAGGGCTACAGGTTTCCAGATGCAAACTCTGTACATGATGAGTGAAAATGGAGTCAATCAGCTTTGCAAAAAGGACCATAAAATACACAAAGTTTTTTTATCTGGAGGCATTTCACGTTGTGCTCTATGGATGCAATGTCCTGAAGTCATCAGCAAAGAGATTAAAAAGGGGAACACTTGATGGAATATCACAAGCCTGGAACTGCCCAACTGAGATGAACCTGGTGTGCTGCAACAGGATCACAGACCTCTGTGATCAGATGCAGACAGACACACGATCACGTCTGTGTTCGGGATCTGCCTCGCCTGGCTGCTCCCAGGATTGATGTAATGTCCTTTGTGAAGCTTGTATCCACGGCATATTTATGAGCAGTGTAATTTCGCCCTGTGTTTGGGCTGCCTGCATATCCTCCCTGCCCCTGTGGCCAGGAATACCCCAGGGAGCCCTGTGGATTGATCTGTTCCTGCTGACACTGCTGGTCACTCCCATAGCAACAGTCAGATTCTACACCACAGGAAGGCTCCGTGTGGGCGAGTCAATACTGTTTCTTTCGCTGTAGAAAGGACACAGAACCTTCTAGTAGCAGACGTCAGGATTTTGTCAGGTGAAATGCACCCTGGAGGTGTCTGGTTTTGCCTCCTAATTACAAAGGGAAACCCCTCACAGAGATGCCTGGTGATGAGCAAAATGAATACCCGTGCAAGGAGAGATGGGAGTAGGGTGTTAATCATTAGTGCCCTTGCATTCCCTCCAGCAACACCAGTTCAGTGTTTGCAGAGGCAACCTGTGACTTTTCATGAAAGGAAGAACTCTGGATGACAAGCAAACCCAGGCTCAGTACCCACCTCCTGTGGAGTCGAAGCCTCAAGTGAACCGTCAGCGTAGAGGGAGTTTTGGTGCTGAAAACATTGATGTCACTTGAACAGGAGTTTTCACTACTCAAAGAGTGAGTACTGTTACACTGCATTACATCTGTTTATTTCCTATGAGCCACTTAGTTGTTTTGGGGGAGAAATTCACAGCTGAGAAGCAACTCCTCAATTCCAAGCATTAACCTTAGTCACTGCTTCAACTTCTGTCAAAACAACCCCTCCACTCCAGTCAGATCAGCTCTTCTGTTTGTTTACCACAATTCTCTGATTTCTTGACTATTACGTGTTTAAATTGGGCAGTATCACTGCATGAGGGACTTCAGTATTTAAGTTAATAATCCATTTGATTCACTCACTAAAAGATTTTCTATTGGTCTGGGAACGTTCACGGTCTGATTCAGTCCATTTTCGTGCTTGCTGTAGTCACGGTCATGCTCCTGGCTCAGTCACTTCGTGCATTCTTTAGGTCTTCACATTGCCCATATAAGTACACAAGTTTCTTTAGTGCTCTCCTCCTCCTCATAAACATCTCATTATTTCTCACCCATATGGGCTGCCTGCATGTCTGAAGTTGTCCTCATTGAAATGTCACTTTAACTCTCCTCTAGTTTTCTTTTGAAGATGTAGGTCCTGTGCAGAACTAACGTTTTTAACACTTTTGTGTTATGTGTGTTGGAAAAAAACCACAACAACAACTGAAAAAAACCCCCAACCTTCTTGATAATACTCCCTGGTTAATTTTTTTTTATCTGGACTTAAATCCCTTGCTTGTCCTATTAGGATGGAAGCAGTCTAGATTAGAGGTGCATTAACACTGTGATATGATCACCTAGTTAATTGCCTACAGGCCCTTGGAGATTATTTAGTTTTTGGCTCTAGTTATTCCTGAGGACAATATTCCCCTCCCCTTCAAGCTATGTATATACCACATGCAACAAGGAAGTCTTTTAAAACTGGAGAGTAATTGAATTTTACTTTCTCAATATTATCGACCCAATCCACAGACATATCTAAATTTTCTCACTCACCCATGTACATTGTAGTTTATACTTGTGTAGAGACACTGTGCTTTTTCATTATTTCTTCATTCAATATGAACATAGACCCCCTACCAATTGTGGTTGAATCTTGTGTTCCATCTGATTAAATCTCATTAGCACAATTCTTTACAGATCTTCAAATCACAGGTTCTCTGCTTAGTGTCCTGATGGCACCAGACCAGCTTTGGTTTGCACTTGCTCCTGCGGGGAGTCACTGGATGACAGACTTAATTCCCTCAATTATTTGCATGATGATCTTAACCAAAGCACATCACATCTCCCTTTGAGACATGTTCTCATTTCCTTCCTCTGCAAATTGTGATGCAGGGAGAAGGAGCAAAGGGAAAGAAGGAGGCCTTGCAAATTCCCCTAATCTTCATGACATTGGAACAAAAAGACTGAGGAGAGTCAGCAATGTCCTTATTTTCTGTCTCATTCAAACACAGTGTTATGGCTTTACAAGTAATTCTTTACAGTTCAATGTACAAGGGCTAAAATCCTTGGAGAGAACTCCTGGCAGTGTGTTACACTGATGTATGATTTTGGACTACCATTCCTTAGGGCCTGCTCTGTAGATCCCTTGGTATTCACAGAGATTCTTGTCCAAACTTAGGTACTTGGCTTTATCTTATGGGTATCAACATCTGAGCCATTCACTCTCATTCCTGTTAGAGGCAGCAGAAACATGACAGTCAGGGTAGTTAATGAAAACTAGGGCTTGATTCATCTCAGTCAGAAGTGCACATCTAAAATAGGTCAGATAAACTGTGCGCTGAAAATACATATTTTTCTCTTTTGATCACAAAGGAATGTTGACAGACCGTCTCAAAAATAGACATCCATAGAGTGCTTTTTAAATTTGGGAAGGATGAATCATGAGGGGCTGTAGATGTGCTATGATTCACCCTTCTCAGACAAAAAAAATAAAATCCATTTTACATTGCTGGTGGGATTCCCAATAAAAAATGATCTCTCAGTGTCATCATAAGGGAGACCATTCCCCCCCGGCTTCGAGATATGCTTTATTGCATGTCTCACTGTTGTATAGCTGGGGAATTTCACTCAAATTCACCATTAAGTCTGTTCTGACAGTGGTCTGAAGAAGCTCAAGTTATAAGTGTTGGAAGTTGCAGCCATCAAAGAAACATCTTTAATGACCTCAGAGGACCCTGTATTGTGAATACTCTCCCCAGAAATCGACTTTCCATCCTCAATGTCGTTGTCCTTTAATAGCAGGTTTTCAGCTGGAGCCAGTACAGGTTTTACTTGATTCAAGGAGGAGGTTTTCAGTATGGTAGAGTTTGGAGCCTTGAAAGCAACAGCTCTTCCGACTCTGCTTGTCCTCCAGCTGAGGAGCTTTGTGATGAAAGGACTTTTTCTCCTCTGAAAATGTCAGTAACAAAAAGCCTAAATATTTTTGAGTGTACTGATTTCACTAAAACTGTGTTGAGATGATCTTTTAGCACAAGCTGGGATGAAAGTCAAAATCCAGACTAAATGAGAGTCACGTATAAGTAACTCAATAAACTGAATACTTTTCTGCAATATGGGTGATGTAACTTCAAATCCCGTGGTGAGACCAAATAAGTATGTGAACTTTCCCACCCTTTACAGCTTAGGTGTGTGTCTGCTGCATACAGCTATCATCTATTCTTGAAGCTGAACATAAATTATCCTTTCACAACAGCAGTTAAAAGCTCTTTCTTTTTTTCCCTCTGTTTTCCCCCTTACTGGCCCTGCAGACAATGGGATTCTGTACTTTATCAACTGCTTGGGACAGCGTGCCAAATATTAACAATATACAATTATACATCAAAAAGGAAAAGCTGCCTTTACCACCCTTTCAAATGTCATTTAAGAAAGAAAAGGCTTTTAAAGCAAAGCACAGAAAGTTGACAGTGCTTAGGGAGCACTGGAGAGAGTGACAAATAATTTACTGGGCTCTAGTCCTGATAAATGGTGAATGCTTGTTCTGTTTGACCAAAATATAGCTTTGATAAGAGTGGTTATGGCACCTTACTGCCTTGTGAGAAAAATTGCACAGCTCCAGGTTCTGACTCAAGCAGATGCTCTGTGCCTTATATAGCTTTGTGTTTTATGAGCTCTGGTCCTCATTCCGTCTTTAATCTGCTGCTTTCTGATTTCAGCTGGTTTCAATAATAACAAGAAACAATTCCCAAATTAAAAACAAACAAACAAACAAACAAAACAAAACAACAAAGAAAAGGAAAAAAAGGAAGCATAAAGCATCTAGCTATTGACTTTTAAAGAACTCTATTTTGACTTTTAAAATGACGTGAATAGAATGGCATTAGTAGAATGTCACATAGCAATAAACAGACAAACTACTGCAAAGTCATGGACTTTAAAGTGAAGTTTCTTAGAACAACCTTCCCTCTGTATCACTATCTGCCAGCCATAGCTACCATGAAAGGAGGGAAAGAGGGATCTCGGGGCTGGGAGAATAGAGGAGAGGTTGCTGGAAGTGGAAACAATCAGCACAAAGCTTGTCTTTCAGATGGAAATTCCCTATATCGAGCAAACTACCTTCTGAGGGCATTTTATCCTCCCTGCCAGGGGGATGTGGAGGATTCCAGCTCTCACCATCCCTCACTAACCCATAAACCATCACCACAGTTTTCAAGAAACCCTCACGTTTCAATAGGATTAGTGTCAGAAAGTAGTTGTGGGATAAGTGTGGGTCATTTTCCCCACGATAAGGGAGGTCCTGGGCACCCAAAGTCCAGAAAGACAAAGGGTCTCAACAGGACATGAGTCCCCAAAATTGGATTTAGGTAATCAAGTCCTTTGCTTTTTAAGGTTTTCAGCATTGACAATTTTGGTTGTCAACATTAAGGAACATGAAAGGTCCCCTAATTTCATGACATTATGAGCTTGTTCTTTCTGGAAGTCATATCCATTAAATGTTGCAGACGGACACCCAGCAAGTGCCGAGGGCCGAGTGGGAAAACCAGGAAGCAGTATCCATTTGGATGGCATTTCATGTACCTGTTTGGCTTTAAAAACATTAATTTGCTCTTGATTCAAGTGTCCTCTTTTCAAGAGTATGCTTCCAAATCTTCCCCCTTTTATGGACTTTCCCAATTAGCTTTAGCTCACAGCATCTTGAAAACAACACACACACAAGAAACCCCAAACCTGGTAAAGCAATTGCAACTTAAAAGAATGAGTAATTAAAATACTTTTAATCAAGGCTTTTCAAGAATAGCCACCGCCACTGTTATTTCCTGCATTTCTTGTTGTTTCTTTGTTTACCTAAACAGAATTTTAAATTTCCACCTTCTAACTTCACTACTCAACTGGAGAATTTTTCTTCCAGAAGTTCTGTAACTGTATTCAATGCTTTTGCTGCAGGTGGGGAAGTGCTGTGGGATATTTTAGAACTCCCTATGGAGGTTCTCATCATGGAACACTTGCCAGTTAAACCACTGGACTAGACTGTCATCAAAGATCAAATACTAGATCTGGCAATTATGAACTTGTTAATCTTGCTATCAACAACAAGACAAAAAGTAGTTTTCCTAATCAAAATATGTGCACTTAATTTGTATGCCTTGCAGCCGTGCATGTGTATGGAAATGGCTTGGCTGAAATGATCACTCGTGTTTCACAAATATATTCAATGGTCCTTTTTCTTTTTTTTTTTTCTAAGAACTTTTTGATGTGTAAGAAACATATTCCCACAGGAGATTGCCTTGTGAATCATTACGTACCTCCTTGAAGTCCAGGCTTAAGTGCTTATTTGAATGTGGAAGTAATTGAACTCTCAATGCAAACACTGTAACAGTATTTAGAAAAAAAGGCTTTATTTTATGTTTTACCCTCCGGATATGTGCACAACACTTTAGAAGAGTTATGAACAATTTATAATTATTGACAAGTAATATTTAGACTGATTGACAAGTTATATTTAGAAACAAGCCTCAACTTGTTTAGGAAAGGAAAGCTTTGCCTCCTTCCCTGCATTCCGTTCTGATAACAGCAAATATTCAGAATACTTTGCATTTAAAAAAATTAGCAAATACTGCTTTTTTGGCCTCTGTTCTATGGTGACATTGAAACACTCGGTTTCACATTGATGTGTCACCTCTTCTCTCCTCTTTGTACTTGCTGTTCAGAGCAGTACAACACTACTTCCTTTTACATACAGCACTGGCTTTTTCTTGTGATTTTCATCCACTGACTGGTTTCCCCTTACAGGTTTTCCATCCAATCTTATCTCAAATTTCCAACTGCTTTTTTCAGTGCTTGGTTCTCACGTGGACATTTCTGTCTGCAAAGGAGGAACTGGACTGGCATCTTGCTGAGTCCAAGAGCACCTACTTGCATCTTCCAGGACATCTTAGTTCAAATGGAGGAGAAATTGGATTTTTACAATTCCACCTAGAAAACAGGGAAAACTATTTCCAAAGTAAAAGAGAGAGAGAGAGAAAAAGGTAACCAATAAAAATGAAGTAAAATGAGACAGATTTTGTCAACCTCCACAAGAAGAAACATTGCATGTGTTTTATATGTGTATAAACATACAAACATATTTGTTTTCTGTGTATGCATTTTTTGTTTTATACACAGTAAAAATGTTTTACATGTTCATATATATGCCCTAAAGAGCAGACTAATCTCTGACATACTCAGCACTTAGTAAACCTTAACCAGAGTCCTAATCACTGGCGAATGCACACAGAAACACATTTCCCTCAACGCTTTTCACCTCTGGTTTTTCACAGTACATCCAGATGGAGGAAGCTCGTGTGAAAAACCATTTCATGGTTTCTTTTCAATGTTCTTTTGCGGAAGTTACATTTGCATAAAATGCAATGAACTGGTTGACAAACACAGCCAAAAAGACTTCCATGTTTTCTATGCATGCAGCATTGTACAACTTCACTGCTTGGTTTCTATTCCATCATTTGGAAGCAGCAGTTTGATCTGCACAATTTTTTAGATGCTGTGACAGAGAATATGTCTCATTTAAGAAAAATGAGGCTTTTTTCACCTGTATAACTTGGAAATGCCTATTGATGCATTTAGATTGCAGCCCAGAGACCTGTCTCTGTTAAGTTGAACAGAAAATAATATGGTTAGAAATAAAAGGGTTTTAAGTAGGCCCAATTGATCTGTCCTGTCAAGATTCCTAGTGGGAAAAAGAAAAGAAAGAAAAAAGAGCTACCAAGTCAATATACTTTTTTTTAATTTCTTTTCAGGAGGGAGACTGCAGTGCTCAAAACCTCATCCCTTAAGGTTTCCCTAGGAAAAAATGAGGTTGAAAATTGGAAAAATAGTGAAAGACTGAAATTTATCATGGGAAAATAAATGAAGACGAAGAACTACTTCTGCGGAAGATTCCAACCTGTGGGATGAAGCAAAAATCTGAGCTGATACCTGTTGGTAGAGTTGTTGCTGCTGTTTTGTTTTGCTTTTTTGTTCTGTCAGTTCTCCATCTATGACAGTCACTTTTTCTTCCATGTTCCTCTCATTCAGGGCAACAAAGGATTCCTGGAATCCATCCAACCTGCCTGACCCACACTGACAAGAGTTGCATTCCTGTCAAAAGGCTTCCAAGAAGCTCTTGAAGAGCTGCCAAGTTCAGGTCCTTCCTCACCCAGCTGCTCAGAGGCAGGTAAACCTGGGATAAGTTTCTGGGTAGACAAAGGACGTGTGAATGGGGCTGATGTCAAGTCTTTTAAAGACAGATGCGAGTGTTTTTTCCAATAGGATCCATCCTGGCTGAATTCCAACTAAATCTACAGAAGAAAGATAGTTTGTAGAAAATTGTTGTGCAGTCAGGCAGGAAATTACAGCTGGGGAGAATTGTTTTCCTGTCCTTATTTTAGACCAACTTCCCTTAAAATATTTAAGTTCCTTATTTCTGAACAATTGTGGAATCCAATTGATTTTATTATCACACATAAAGAAAATACTGTGGAGATTTTCATCTGGCACCACTGGCAGAGACAGGCAAACAGAATTAATATTTCTCACATGGAACACCACACAGATGATTGTATTCCAAACTGGGCAATTATGATAATGATTCACCTGCAATATTTGCATGAAATGGCAGTAGTGAAAGCAACTGCTAAAACTCTGAGCTATCAGCCCTCTGCGAGCATTTAGAAATCAGAGTTTATTTTCCCTTCACTGTCTGCAATTGCTTTTTCCTAAAATATAACCCTGAGGGTGCCTCCTACTCCAGTACTCGTGTTTTATTGACTAAAGTTTCCTTGTTTCTCACCCAGTTCTGAGCCTGCAAGAGGCCTCCTGGCTCGTACTGGCTTTCTGCATTGGCTCTGTGATCTTGTTTGATCGCCATGCACTCTCTCTTCAAAAACTCATTTATATTCCCTGGCCAAAGCTACTTGGTGGGAGGTTTGGTCCATATCAGACTGTTGAAATTGCTGCTGATTTGGTAACATCTTGCTGAAACATATCTCCTGCATGCCCTGCCCCTTGCAGAGCCTCCCCCTCTCAGGAGAGAAGAAACCTGCCTGTGCTTAGTTCAGGGAAAGAGCAAATTATAAGAAAATAAGAAGAGCATAAAGCTACACACTTTATTCCCTGAGGCTGCAGGCTTTAGCTTTCTCTTTCTTCTGTCCCTGCTCAAGCGTGGAGGTAAGAATCTAAATTCCTTGTGCTTTGTGAGGAAGAAGGATGTCCTCACCTCTCCAGTGGCTTGACGTGGTCACGTCTTTCCCTCATCCACAAAGCCCCTGATTTGGGGTGACTGGTGTCCAAAAGGCAGCCTTTCTGTCCACTCCTGACGTCTGACTCTGGCACAAACATCCCACATGCAGCAGCTCTGTGTCTTGGGGCCAGATATAACCTCGTAAGGGGCACTAAGACACACCTCGGGTGTTTCCTATTCCAAGTTCAAATAAGAAGTGCTGGGACAGCAAGGAACTACTTCTGAATGGTTGCAATCAGAATTTCCCCTGCAACAACCCTTGGGCACTGACAGGCAGGCAGCTGTTTGGGAGACAGGCTGTCAGACAGCCACAGGGAGCCATGGCCCTGATACCTCCTTTACTGAGGCCCATATTTGTGCTGAGAGTGATCTGACCCATGAGATAAAACCTGCCATCCTCCTTGAGACTCTGTTAGTCATCAAATGTAGCTTTCAACAGCCCGTGAGACACAGAATGGGTTTAATGTGGGCCTGCACAAGTTGAGGAGAAGGAAATAAAGGCTGTGAAGTGCTTGGCAGGGCGTTGTTAAAAAATGTGTTTTTCCCAAAAACTGCAGTTAAAAAAAATTGGTGTCAGGGTATAATGCCAAAAGGAAGCTCCAGTTAGACCTTAGGATGAGACCCTTTCATATACAGGGTGAGATTCACAGGTGGAAATAAAAGACCAGCTAACAACTCTGGAAAGGATCTAATCCTCCTTAGTGTCCAGGACTAAAGATTCACATTCCCTCCACGTTATCCCAGAGCAACTCAGCTGTCACAAAACACGTTCTCAAGCTCCTTAAGGTCTAGTCCTGGGTACTGCCACATCAGTGTGTGAGGTTTGGCATTGCTGTGCCTGTGCTCATACATGGATTTATCACCTGGGCTCTTGATCTTCTTAGGGATCTTTTCTTATTTCCATGCATCTGGCTTTGCCTTCATTCAGCAGTGCAGTGTTAAGTTTTATAAAGCTTAATTTGTGTTTGCCCAGGATACAGAACAGCAGAGCTCTGATCTGATCTTGTGCTTCAAGGATTTTTTGCATTATTTGCTTTGCAGAAGAGGAGAGTCTGAACTCTTAAAGAGTCAAAAAATCCCAAACTTCCTTTTAATATTTAAAGGGGAAGTATCATTATTTCCTTCCTCTGTTTTCCTCTACAGCACATAATCCAGCACAGCTTTGCAAATGAGGTGGTGACAGGATATTTGCTCTGGGTAGTTGTAGCTTTAATCAATAGTGTCTTTATGAACAGAATAACAATTTAGGTGAGACTTCGAAGTGTTTTGTGGGTTTTTTAGCTTCACATCCAAACCACAAACTTTTACTTTGTTCCTATTCTTGTGGATGGCAAATTATATCAAGGCAGACAACACAGGATGTGTATATCTTTTGGTCTTTTTCTCTCTTTTACTTATTCTAATAATGAAACATTTGACATACAGCTCTGCAATGGAAAATTAAAACCAGGAAACCACCAAAAAAAGTCAACCTTTAACAAAAAAAAAAAAAAAAAGAAAACAGCAATTTACCTTTTATTGGAAAATAAAACAAATGGAGAAAAATAACAGAGCTTCTTCCCTCTGTGTTGAGAGAGCCTTGATTAAAAGGAATGATAAAGTGGTGGCTAATAATGGGAAGGAAAGGAAGAGTTTATTGGATTTTTACTCCTCACATAAATATGTATTATACATCCAAAACATGGTTGTTGGCTGAATGTAGAACACAACACACAGGACTCTAATCCATTTTTCATGAATAAACCAGTTCTTTTGTTTTCTTTTAACCCTGACGTTCTAATCCTGGTCCAGCCAACCTCATACAGATTATTTCTTATTACTTATTTCAGGTCAAGAAAGAGAGTCCAACGACCACTGGACCGCAGTAGAACAAAGTTTCTGCTACTTCTTGGGGCTTCAGTGGACTTTTCCCATGCCAGGTGAGTGGCTGTGTCCTTGCATTCCTCAGTACACACTGGTCCAAGCTGGGCTCCAGAAGTTG
This sequence comes from Oxyruncus cristatus, assembly GCA_013399855.1. NCBI lineage: Eukaryota > Metazoa > Chordata > Aves > Passeriformes > Cotingidae > Oxyruncus > Oxyruncus cristatus. Next base: position 44,616 of record VXAY01003220.1, read on the forward strand.
AGGCTGAACTACCTCAAGGTCACCCTGCTAAGAAGAATTCTCACCAGGAATTTAGCCACTGGCCCATCTCATGGGGATATCTTTCTACTTAATTTCATGTTTAGCCTAAACAAAAATAATTGGTACGATATGGTTTAGGACAAGCAACCTAGAAAAGAATTCAGATCTACTATTTAACCAGGAAAAGCCCAGGCCAGCAACCCTTACACCATTTTTATCACCCTTTGTACATCTGTAAATGTCCAGAAAGGAAAATGTCATAATTCAAATCTGAATTATTTTGTCCAGCCGTAGGTCTGGTTCGGCTGAGCTGGAATTCAAACCAGAAGCTTTTCATTTAAATTCATCTATTTTTTTTTTCTCAAACATTACAGTCTGAAATACATGTACTCCCGGGTGAGCTACTGGTCCCTGTGAAACCCATGTCAAAACTGGTGTTGGCTTTATTTGGCACTGGAGTTTTTGCTGACTCGTCGCACCCAGCTGCCCCACTAAGTGTTAATTTACTGGTTGCTCTGTTCCATATGCTATTTTTTTCATGATTTTGTTTAAAGACCTGGTATGCACCAGAAGTTCCAGAGTTGGATACTTAGCTGCTTTCTGTTTTGCAGGGCCAATACCCTGTAGCATTCCTGCCATATCGTCAGTATGAAGACCGTTTTTATGCAGTCAAAGAAGAAGAGGGGAGGAGTAGAACAGAGTACTTACAAGCAATGTATTTAATATACTTCAGCCTTAATTCTTGCAATGCCTGCTGAATTAATTTGGGATTTATTTATCTACTTTCTTTTCCTGTTACCTTTTTTTTTTTTCCTTTTTTTCATCAGGGAAGGCTGTCAAAATCCTGCCCCTGCTCTCTATCAAACCAATCCAGCTCTCCTGTGGTGTCCAGACATCTGTTTCTTTGAAAGAAATTGTCCCTTCTGATGCTTACATCATGAAATATTAAAGGTTTGTCCCCTGTTGTGTGGAAGGTTGATGTACATTCTTGTTTCTTGTGTGGACCCACAAACTGGGATATACTGGGTGGCATCCTAACACGTCATCTCATCCACTGGCACGCTGGCAGGTGGGAGAGAATCTGAGCAGAAAATGTAATTTCGTGTTCTAAATTTTCATTTCAAACATTATATGCAAAACCAGTCATAAATAGGCATCAAAGGGAAATGGGTCATCTCTAAGATTTAAGGGAACCTGACAGTTTGGACACATCGAGTTACCCCGTGAGAGAGAGAAATGCAGGTAAATTAAGAACAGGTATCGGTTCGGAAAGTTAAAAATAAGAAGTCATCCAAAGTTTGAACCCCTTGAGAAGGCTTTGGAAAAGCTAACAATAGAGCTCCTGTAAAACACAACAAAATAAAAATAGACGCTGTAGTTGCTGGATAAAAATAGTGTAGATTTAATGCTTCTTCAAACAGATGGCTCTAAAACTTGAGATGACAAATTATGATTTGTTCAGCCCAAAAAAAAAAGTCTTTCCAAAGGCTCTGTGAATTGTGATAGCAGCGTTGGAGATGACCTTGAGATGGGTTTAGATATTGTCAAATTATTATTTTTTTTTGGAGTTGAGTTGAAATCGAGTATTGAGACCAAAATAAAACAGGGAAAATGAAATTAAATATTACAATTCTGGATAACCTAAGAATTTTACTAAGATTTAATTTCTTGTACCAGAAATAGCGGTAGGGGAAACAGAAGAAATCTTGTCTTTGATGCATTTTAATTCTTTTGATGTAGTATTTACAGTCATGGCTTACCAGATTCATCATTCCCCGTAGGCAGCAGCACCTAGGAAGCTCCACTCCACCAGAGATAAAGTTTATTTTCTGCTGGTGTGGCACTTTTGTTTCCAATATGGAGACAAGAGTAAGGAATGAAACACCTCTCCATATGTATCTTTATTTTCAGGTGTTGCTGTCTGAAAGGAGCAAACCCCCCTTCTGAGCAAAAAGGAAAATACATAAACGGTTTCTGAAGCTTTTCAGGACTGAATTTTCCCACCCAAATTATCTGTTGACAGGCTGGGAGACAGAAATATTGACCAGCAAAGCACTTAATACCCCCAACACCTGTACTTTGCTAATGGCCTCCCTTTGTTCACACAAGCAACAGGACACTGAAATGCAGCCACAATTCCCTAAGGAATCCTGTTATCTGTAACTTAATAAGTAAAGAAAATGCTTTCAGGTGTTTGTTTTATAAAACAAAGCAAAACAACCCCCCCCACACACTTGTATAATTAACCTCTGCCACTTGTGGATTTTCTTATTTTCAAATTAAATAAATTGCAATAATGGTTGTATATATATGAGCAGCTTAATGTTTCTATAGCAACTATCTTTTTACTAAAAGCTTTACAAGCATTAATTATTATTAATAATATTTATTATTCCTGTGCCTTTGGAATAACCAATTTCATTGTGTCCCAACAACTTAACAAGCTAAATAATTGAGACTGTGGTAGGATTAGGGCCAGGAAATCTTTAACCACTGTGAATAGATGGTCTGCATTATTCTTGAATTTTGCCTTTCTTGGGCAGTGATGGAATAAGAAGGGGTTCAATTAACTTGGGAAATGGTTTAGCTCCTGTCCTTCCCTGTAGCAGGCTCTGGTAGTGTGTGCACAGCAGCACCTCTCTCCTTTTGCCCTCTCTGTGCTCAGTGTTGGTCTCTCTATTCAGGTGAAAAATAACAAAGGAATCAGCTGCTGTAATATATCTCACAGGCCTGAATTTAGTGCAAATTGAAGAGACAAGGTAAGAATCGAAAAGAGTAAGGTAAATCAGAGGGAATAAATGGATCTGTGAGACCAGAGGAAGGACAGGTCTGGAAGAAACCATCATTCAGCACAAAGTCCCAGGAAAATTGTTCCTTATCAGCTTACCATTTGCCCTTCCTTGGCTGTGAGATTTGATTCTGCTTTCTGAGTCACATCCAGTAAATAACTTGATGCCCTTTTCCTATTTGTTCACACCACTAACTGGAATGCAAAAGGCATCATGGTAGAAAATGAATTGCCAGCGGGACAAAATGAGGGCTCTGGTGTATTACAGATGTGCCTTGTCTTGTTCACTAAGCTGCAGCATCGCCCTGAGATCCAAATGTCTGAAATTAAAACTCTCTGTCAATGCATACTTTGCTTTTTCTATTTTAAGAACATGCGGAGAAACAATTCTCATAAGCAACTGCTTGCTAGTGGCAGCCACCCAGCTGCCATAAAAAATAGTGAGACAATGTGTTTTCAGAACATGGAAATGGCTCTGCTAACGGGTCAGGCACAAGTTCCATCTTTGGAGCTGTATCGTGTCTCTGGGGGTGGTCAAAAATCAGATGCCAAGGGAAAGGTATGACAGGGGAGTATGTGATGTTGTCCTCATACTGCTGAGTGTTTCAGTACATGTGAGAAAATTCTCTGGATGTTTTACATCCTCCTGATGAGAGCTTAAGGAAGGTGGCAGCCTCACATGGCCACAGCAGCAGTTTCAGCATCCAGCTCCTCAAAATCCCACCACTGGTGTTTCAGTCAAATCTTTCATGAAAAGCTATCCACATGATCCATTTAAATGTTCTCTCTGTCCAAACAGCCACATAAAAGTGAGATTCCTGAGTACAAACTGTGATTGAGAGTTTAGTACGAGATATGATTTCTAAAAGGGCAATTTTTGTTCTAACTGACCTGAGATTAGTGCATTTATTTTCTGAATAAATGTATAGTCAAGTGTTGAGGAGAAATGGCACCCTTTCAGATGGTTTATTAGTGGTGGGTGAACTTGTACAGCCCAATTTCAAATCCACTCTAGCTTTACTGTCTAGCTCATATTTTATCCAATATAAACTGTAAAGAAATAAGACAGAAAGGTTGTGAGCTGAATCACGCCTGGTCACTGAGTCTGTCACCTGTGGGGACAAGGCTAAGACACAGGTCAGCTCCCCTGAGTCTGCTGACTCCTATATCTGATGGTCAGGTGAAAAGCAGCTGCTATGGCAGCCAAAGCTTGTCTGGTTATAAAACCAGGCATTGACATTCTGCTCCCTTTGTCCTCAATCACATCTCTGGGATAAAGCAGTAAAGTTCAGGGAAGAAAATGTGATCTAGAGGAGCCAGCGGAGTTTAATCAGTGACTAAACAGTGACTGAATTTCACCCCATTTTCTTTGCAGGGCTCATGTCTGTGTCAAGCCTTTATAAAAATGTAAAGCCTGGCATACAGTTTCCAGGCTCCTGTTAATTATACCTGAGTCTGAGTCTGGCTAAGCAAAGGCTGGAATTGAAAGAGCAGCAAGAGTCTCTTCATTTCCCCCCGCCATGGATGGTGCTGTGTCCCCTAACAGGTATCAGAGGGTTTGACATGCTCAGCGTGTTGCTCCTGCTCTTCCAAGCTCTGGACACAGCTTTTGTTTGTGCCCGTGTATAATTATACAGTCTATTTGACTAATTGCTCTGTTATGAAAGGATCTAAGAAGTTCTATTACAATTGAGGCAACCAGGGGTATGACAGCTTTACGAAATTATACCCTAAGTTAGAAAAGTGACTGGTGAACACGGGTTATATATTCAGCTTGTTTTATTCATACTTTAAATAAATAATTGTACAGAAATCACAGCCATGGTAGCACTTCAGTGATATTTCTTTGCTTTAGATCAATAGCTTTGTTTTCCTGACGGTCCAAGAGCCACAGGTGTGCTTGTATGGTTTTGCAAAGGAAAAGGAATTGGCAAGTGGAAGCTACAGCATCCTCTGTGTTCCCTTGGGTTACTGGCAACACAGCTGGTGATCCTAAGTCTGGTCACACTCAGCTTCTCTGCTCACTCTCAAATCTCCAGGGCGGAATTATGAATTCTTGATGTGGTACAGCTCATCATGTCCTTACTCAGAGCTTGTTCATCACCTGCCCATTTGCTGGCTGAGCTCCACTCACTGTCGGTGTCACTCATCAAACTCCCAGACAGGAGAAACAGCCAGTGAAATCCAGCCAAATATGGAGAAATGCACTCCATGGAAGACATCAAAGGTGCAAAGACAAATGTAGGCAGGCAGCACCACTGCAGAAAAAAATCTGTCTGCTTAGGCAGTGACATGGAAGTCTTAAGATTCCCTTGGGTGGACAGCACTGTTTTTTACATCTTCACTCACATTTTCTATGTACACAAATAAAGAATAGTTTTCATATAATAAGTTTCCACTCCCTTGCTCTGGGTTCTGTTCTCCCCTCCTTCTGACCTGCCTGTTAGTCCATGGCTCCTTCCATCTAAGGAGTCAACACCATATTTCATCTGAAAAAACTATGGAGAGTTCTGCAATGAGGAATTTCCATCCTAACTTTGTGTTTTCAGACCTCTGTTTCATACAGCCAGGACCCATAGCTCATTCCATTTCACATGGATTTTATTTATGTGCAATTCTGCCGTTAATTTGCAATTCCAGACTACAGATTAAACACAAACAAAAAGAACCAATAGCGTAGACTGGGAGAGCCTGAACTAGGAAGGAAAAACAACACACCCGTCCCCCATCAGCAGCATAAAAGCAATTTTTTTGCATGAATAGATTGTTGTAGGAATGGAAAAATCCTCCAAGGAAGAACAGGGACATGAACACAGCTTAACCATTCCAGAACCTGTTAGAGAGTGTCAAGGAGCAAAATGGATCAGTGAAAGGAGAGAATCAGATTTATTTAATGGAGTTATTGTGATCTGTACCATCAGGAGTCTTACCCCTTTCCCCCCCACCCCCACCCCAAATGAAGCCGTTAATCTTCATATTAAATGGTTTATTTTATGCTATGACCATTGCATTTTCCCTTCTCTCTCTGCTCCATTCCCAGTACAGAGGTGGCAAAGTCTGAAACTCACTTGAATCCTGAATGTGTAAATTAGGAGCTGCAAAGCATTTGAAACCTCTCTTCCAGTTAAATAAATTTTCTAAAATTTCAATATTATCCTTTCTTTTTTTTTTTTTTTTCCTTTCCCCCCAAAAGAAGCACCTAAAAACTGCTCCTCTGCACAGTGTCAGCTCATTCATCAGCAAAACAATCCCTTCCCGAAAATCTGGGGATGACGTTTTATTTGCAAGAGAGTAATGTATCATCAAAAAGAAAAATGAAAGAAGAGATTATTTCAGGAGATGAGCAAATCTAAATCAATTCTTGTTAAAATCTTCCTGCATGACTCAATAATTCTTATTTCAAGTTGTCCTGTTGTTCCTGTGTTCTACTTCACTCCACTGGCTTCTGGACCCCTATGCCTACAGTGATTATCTGCAGTAATATTTCCTTAAAGGTAAAGGATAAGCAGGAATACTGAGATGATAAACTCTAATCCACAGACTGAAGGTATTTTTTTTCTGAGGTGCCACCAAATGTGTGATTTCTCTCCGTAAACCAACAGAAGATCCATATTTCATAACCACTTTTCTAGGACACTGAGGTTAATTTCCTGAAATAATGAAGGTTCCTTTAGCTCAAGTTTCTGCCAGGGATAGGGATTTCATCCTCTCTTACTGCAAATACTGTTTTTTTATTATTTTCATTGTGTCCAGTCAGGTGTAAGAATATGTTCACATTCAGACATTCAGAAAGGAGGTGCCAGTGACTTTGACTCAAAGCAAGATTTTGCTGATTTTTTTTTTTAAATCATTTATCAGTGGATCAGATCCTCAGCTGATGTAATTTGGCATTGTTCCATGGAAGCCATTGAAGCTGATCTGATTGTTCCCACTGAAGAATTGTTCATTCAGCACCCAAGTGTGAGAAACAGCATTTAGTTAAACCCCCGGGATTTGAACACAGCACACTCCAGAGCTAAAAGCAGCAACTTGGTTTATGAAGTTAACCCTAAACAGAAAATACTGAGCTGCAGCTATAAATTTACCCTTCCTGTGAGCTGTCCTGGGGTACCTGTGCCACAGAAAAGCTAGAACAATTACCCAGCCTCCATGGAGGCAGCAGTTGGAGGCTGCACACAAGACCCTACAAATCCAGAATGGATCAGGTGCCACTTGAGAGCAGCTGAACCAAGCCCTTGGCTTTGTGAGCTGGAGTTGGAAGGAGATCTGGGATATGCAGAAGTCCACTGTTGGTCAGCCAAGGTCCTCTGGCCACACTGGAGTTTGGTTGGGTTTTATCAGCTGAGAAGAGGATCCAACACTTGGGGAACATGTGCAAAGCAGAACAGGACCTGCTCCATCAATACCGAGGGTGTCACTGACTCCTGACCACTGCTCACTCAGTGTGTTTCCAGTAGCAAGAAAAGTGTCCAGATGGATATACAGAGCCAAACTCACTTTTTCTCCTGCCCCTAGCCCAGTTAAATTTTATACCTTCTGTGCAGAATAACTTCACCAAGAGGTCTGAAAAAAATTACACTGTAAAGGCTTCCAGCTATTTCAGCGTCAAGAAAACTCGTGCTGATCAAGTCAGGTTTAAATTTTCTCAACCAAAGGGTTTCCACACCTGAGGTGAGTACTCCAACTACAAAGTGAATTAATAGAAAACATGCTTTTTAGGCAGCTTATCTTATTCAAACATCAAATTTCCCCTGGAGAGTCACATTCCTTCATCATATTGTTGTGACCTGTGTCCTGTGTTACAATCACCTCTCTGATGCACTCTTTCAAATTATGGAAAAGTCCAGGGTAATGGCAATAAAGTTTTTGAGTCCACCAAATAAAATCTTTGTTACTGTTAAACTTTCTCAAGATTAAAAAAAAAAAAAAAAAAAAGTTTTCTTAATTTCAGTGATATTGTGCCAGGTATTACGTCTTACAAATTTGGGGGTTTTATGTTCTTTTCTAAAATTGCACTAGTTTAGGCTGTCTTGAGGAGAGGGGATTTTATGGTCAGTCTTCAAATAAGATTATTTTTCCCCACTTAGACTTTGAGAGTATGGTAAAATGTTAAAAATCTAACATTTTACCATAATTTTATGCATAGAGTGTGTATGGAGCTACACTTCAAGGAAAATTGAAATGACACTGTCCCTCATACACAAATAATAGAAAGATGAAAATAGGACTGAAGTAGAAACAATCAAGGAGAACAGGTATCTTTCAATGTGTGCATTCAGATAAAAACTAATGGGTTCAGCTAACTGACCTTCTTTAGGGTCAGCCCAGGTTTCTTCAGGAAGAAGTGATCCCCAGTACAATTTTAGTCACTACTACATAGAGTGATATGGCAAAGATGAAGCCACTCAACACCTTTGATGTAAAAAAGGTCATTCCTTAAAAAAAAAAAAAAAGCCTACAAAAGCCTCACATATGTAATATATTCTTTTTGGTATTTTTCCATTCTTTAGGATCTTCAATCAGTATTTTTTTTTTTATGTCACTGATGTGCCATAAAATGTCATCATTTTATTGATCTAATGTCAGGTCGATGGCATAAGAAAGATTTGAAATGACAACTTGAGTAGAGGGATTGTTAAATTTAAACTGATGTGTTTGCCTTCCTGTCAAAACAGTGCAGGATCCTTCAGCTCATCCAGCCACCTGCCTCCCTGAGCCAAGCTGACTTCAAACGGCAACACATCGATCAATATTTTTGGAAACAAGCTCTATTGTCCCTTTGAGGCTTTTTAGCTTTGTTTTCTCCCTGTCACACTCTCTTCAAATCTGAATTTCAGCTTATAAAGATACTTATTTCACCTTAACATGGCCTTTGAGCATAGAAAGTGCATGTTGACACCTTTAATCTGTAGTTCAGCTCACCAGCAAATAAACTGAGCAGCTAAAGCTGCTAAGGAGATTTCATTTGCTTAGAGATGGAGTTAAATTTCCCCCACTGTATCAGTTTGCCAGAAATTAATCCCATTTACGTGGTATTTGCTTGTGATCATCTAGAAGTGTTCTGCATAACACGGGTCTCTGTTCCCTTCTGAATTCTCTATTCTGCTCCCACCAAAATGTACTTTCTCAGATGGTTGGATTCTTCTCTATACTCTGTTTGCTTTGGGGAAAATCATCCTCAGTGTCCTTTCTAATCAACGGTGGAAAAAAGGTGTAAACTCTTGTGCCAGCCAGTAAAAAACTAGCTAAGAAAGCACAGTTAATTTCCCGCTTTTCTTTTGCATTCAAATGTCATCAGAGAAAAAAAGGATAAAAAAATAAATGTCTTCATTTTGACATTTTTAACTGAAGTGTTTTCATTAGTATTTCAAAATGGCTTTCTCTGAAAATGTATTGACATTAATTTTTAAAAGACATCCAAAGAAGAGAAAATATTGAACCGCAGCTGGGGAAAAAATAATGTTCAAGCTTACTTTCCATTTGCCAAGAAAACAAAGAAAAAAAATCATCCTTTTAACTCATATTTCGTTCAATTTTTCAAGGCAGATAGTAAAAAAGAAAAAAAAACCTACACACACCTGTCATATGCCTGAGCATTGAGAGAAACTCTGCTCTTAGCCAAGCTCTGCCTGCTCCTCTACAGCTGAGCACGACCTTGGAGACAGTTGACCTCACTGGATGTGCTTCTTTCACCAAGGCATCTAAATTCTGTCTAAGAACCAGATCACCGTTAAAAAGCTACAAAAAAAAAAAAACTTTTCTGGAGAACAACTGCCATATTTCAGGCTTGAGTTTTTGTACTCTTTGGAGTGCAGAAAACAGCCACCAGATTTGTGAGAAGTTGAATTTAAGATTTCTTTTTTTCTGCTCCATTTCCTCGTGTCTGGCAATGTGGCTGAGCTTCAGGTTTTCCCTCTAACTTGTGGCCAAAGTGATCCAGAAGCTCTGGGGTAAAGTAAGTTTTGTTTTCTTAGGAAGCAACTGAAAACCTTCATTCTGATATGTGAAGGAATGGAAATGGCATTAAATATTTTGGGGTTTGGGGATTGTCCAGAGCGAAAATAGAATCATATAATCACAGAATGGTTTGGTTTGGGAGGGACCTTAAAGAGCATCTCATTCCAAAACCATGCTATGAGCAGTGACACCTTCCACTAGACCAGGTTGCTCCAAGCCCTGTCCAACCTGGCCTGGAACACTTCCAGGGATGGGGCAGAAGCATCTTCTGAAATTATCTTTTTTAATTCCTTCATTTTCAAATGAGACAGCTAAAAAAAAAAAAAAAAAGGCTCTAAGACAGTACTGATTGTGAGTGTTTTGGTAATAACCCAAGCTGAATGGGAAAGAAACGCCTACTTCCAGGCAGGAATAATTTTGAATAGATGCAAAGCCAATGCAGGAAACAGTTCTAAGAAGAGGCTTCGCAGAACAAGGTTACCCTGTGCCAGCTGCTCCCTGCTCACCCTGGGCAGGCATGAGAGATGGGAAAGCAAAAAAAAAACCCCTTGCCTACCCCACATAGTAAAATGAATATTAATATTCACCAGGGAGCAGCTGGCACAGGGAGTTGTCCTTCCATCAAAGGGGCTGCTGCTTTTTCCTTCCATGTGCTCTCCCACATCTGTCCTGTGCTGTGGGTGATCCAACACAGTGACTTGCACTTCTGGGAGGAAATAGCAGCTTGGATGACAATGGACACGTTATGGGGGAATCTGGCATTGTGGGGCTTGTGGCAGGACCATGGGAGAAACCTGAATGAATTTTGGAAGAGAAGTAACTCCCCTCCATACTTAAAACTACCCTTTAACTTCCAAAGCTGTAAATTAAAGTTTCCAAGTCTTGTGTTTGAAGAAATACTTGACAGTGTGCCAGAATTATGACTTACATCCAGCAGCACCTAATCTCTCCTCCATGAGAATTGGAAAAGTTTCTGTCTTAGCAAGGTGTATATTGTATTTCTCTTTGAAAGAGATCTTGCTGTTATTTATAACACCGAAACCCTAGAACAAAAATAGACCAAATAAATCAGTTACACTGTACCAAATAAATCACTTATATAAAACTGGTTTTGACGTATTATATAAGACCTTTTCCTCAATTTCTAATTCTAAAACTAGATCCACATGTACTTGTACTCTTTTATTTTGGTTCTTGTCTTCCCCAGTCATTCCCTGTTTTCCTGACATATTTTCTAAAGGCTTCTGATGACAGGCACTTATAGCAAGAGTATTGCTCATCCAAGAAAACAAAGCTTAGCTGAACTCTCCTACTAAGTCCCTCTTTGTGTGACCTTAGTTCTAGTGGTAGGAAAATGAAAATGGAAAGCAGATAACAGCAATTAGAAATGTGGTGAAAAACCTTGAGAGAGAGCGCTCAGACTTCAGTTTTCAACTGTAAACTGCAAATATCAGCGGAGCAAATATGAGTGTATTCATTTTGGGGGGAAAAACCAACAGCAAACTGTCCATGGAATAAAGAGAAACAGGGTCAAAATAAAGAGGGGCGATATGGACAGTGTTTGCCAGGATAGGAAAATAGTGAGGTTTAATTAACTGTGCAGGCAGATTGTTTCACCCAAGAGATGGGACAAAATAATCCTGAGGCATAGGAGACCCTGTTTTGTATAACTAGCAGAGCTGATGAGGAGTCTCACTAGCCCAGTCCTTTCTGTGTTAGGAGCTCTGGGAAGCAGATCCCAGGCTATCAGGAAGGACATGGACTGGGATACTCAGAGAACACAGTCAGTCTCTGGAACAGGGATGCAGAGTGATTATGACTTTATGGTCAAGGTTGAGTGAGCAAACTTCCAGAGACAAGTGAAGAAAGGTGGGTACTGTACCAGAGGAGGGGGCAGCAGTAACAGGAGGGAGAATGGAAGGCTGGAGGGAGGTCTCAAGAGGAGGTTCAGGCTCTAGTCTGAGCTGGCAGCGTAGTCCCCAACCCAAAACCTGCCAGTCAAGTGCTTTGCTGTCTGTGCTCCCAGCCTAAACTTGCTCTGAACAGTAAATCCTTTCCTGAGACACCTTTCCCAACAAGCATGTTGTAGCAGAGAATTAATTCATAGAAAATTTTGCAATGTGTAACCACTCGGCCTTAAAATAAGTTCCATTGCCATTTTCATAGGAATTGGAGAGGGTTCCATCCAGTGAGGTCAAAGATTCACCAAGTCCACTGTCCTGTGTCTGTCAGTAGATAGTACTGGATGTGTACGAGAAGCAGGTTCAGCTGAAAACCTCCACAGAGCAGCAGAAGTTGGTCAGATCACATGAAGTCCATGTAAGTGTGAACATTTTATTCACTGCTGTTTAGTATTACCCACAGGTTTCTGTCTCCAGCAGAAGCTTCAATGCCAAGGAGCCTCACAAGTCATCATCGACTCCGACACAATAGAGTTAGCACGAGTCGTCAAGTGGACTGTGGTAACTGAGTGCATGCCCATAGCATGGAGAAAGCAAATACTGTGCTTTGGTATCAAGCCTAAGAGTTAGGGACAGAGCTTTCAGCTTCTATATCTCATTTTGCATTTGTGAAAGGACAAAAATGCAGGCAGGTGAGCTACTACAGACCACCTGATGAGGAGCCACCACTTATTAAGCCACAGCAGCTGACTGCAACATCTGGACATCTCTGGTTACTGCTATGGCTCACACTATCAGAGTACATCCCTTTAACTTCTTAAAACAAATGAATCTCTGAAAATTTATGCCCTTTGCATCTTTCTGTTGCGGAAAATAGTCTCCTTGTGCACTGCACTCTCAGGAATAAAGAACGATTTACATGTTTGCAGGAATAAGGCTTTGGAGCACATTTTCAAAAGCATGAAGGTCAAATAGCTAAATTGCTTGGAGGTTCGTGTAAATGGTTCATGTAAACTTAAGAGTTACATTCAAGAAAAAACCCTTCAAAATTGTTACACCAGGATACTTCTCTCCTTTTCCTTCCATGTAAATGTGATCAGCCTGAGAAAACCAAACATACAGATTAAAGACTAAGGAATCATTACAGAGATGAACTTGGTGCTTCTGCATTTCAAGCTTATGGCAAAGCAAAGAAGGACAGTTTCATTTTTTCCCCATGTTTTTCCTGGTGCCTGCCCATGAGCTTCTGTTCCCCCTTCACCCTCAACTGTTGGTGAATAACCAAGTCCTGCAGTGCAGAATTACATGCTTTAGGTAGCAGGGACATGCATCTGGTCCTGTTGTTTAGGTTTCACAGAAATGGATGCAGTTGGAGGTTCTCTAAACGCTTATGGTGAAGGGACAGGACGCTTAGAGCACATTCTGCCTTTCACTGATCACTTTTTAACCTTCTTACCATCACCTTCATCTTTGTAACCCTTTCAGCTCAAACTGATAGCAACAACTTGTGGGCTCTCTGGTATCCATTACTCCTAAGGGGGGGTCTGATCATTCCAATCATTGTGATAGTCTGCCACTCTCTTCTAAGGAGCTTGGAGAAGATCTGTGCTGTGAGATCCAGCCAGGGATCCAGAAAGGCCACCTTTGGGACTGTCTGAGGAGTAGGGAGATGTGTTCTTGGAAAGAGACTGGAAAATAACACATGAGAATTACAACCTGTGCTCATGAAATGGTACAATCAGGACTATGTCGCTAAACGTCTTCCCAGGCTGCAGCCACAATCAGTGCTGCTGCCACCCCATCCCACCCCACCCCAGCTGCCTCCAGCCTAATTCATGTGAAAGGATTTACCCATCCATGTAAATGGGCTGTATCCAGGTTCTTTATTGCTTTTGCAGAGGTGCCCTGGATTTATCTGTGCTCACAGCCTCCTGTTCATGCCATGGACCCTTCCACAGCTCTTCGGGATGTGACTCTCAGTCACTGCACAGCTTGATAATGTCCCCTTGCTCTATGGGACCAGTTCCCACCTGGACTTTGTGGCAGCTGAGGGTTTTTGCAGCAGCAGGTTTCTTTGTGTGGCCACATGGTGTTCGCTGTGTGCCAAAGCTGGGCATGGGCTGGAACCTCATGGAGCAGAGAGAACTGCCAGACGACCAGCCTCTGCTTTTAGTGTTCCTGGCAGGAGGGTTCAGAGCACAATGAACTGGTTATTGCAGGAAATGGCAACAGAAACAACTGAATTCCAACTGAATTCACTTCTAAGGTGTCTTTTCCAGTTATACTGTCTTTATTGCTAAGGTAAGACATGAGTGGTTCCAGAGCTCTCACAAATTAGAGATGATCCATCTTTCAGAAATTTCCACTTTTGAGTCTCATCAGATATATGAGAATTCCAAGGACGTATTATGCTGAAAATTATTGCAATTAATGTGAAGAAGAACACACGGAAATTCAGCTGATCTTCATGCGATGTGACAGTTTCATACTACGAGATCTGCAGGATGTCCCTTGGTAGATGGTTGCTGTGCTGTGCTCTGGCACTGTCCTGATGCCAATCCCAGATGCTTGTGAGGAAAACACAGTAAAAGCTATGGAAACAAGCTGACCATGGCAAGGAACATAGGGAAGTGTTCCTCTGCCTACTTGTTAGGCAGACGTTTGCCTGCAAGGTGGATGAGAGAGATTACTTCCCTTTTAAAGTGCTTTAATCTCCTTATTAAATCACTGACATTCACCTTTTTCCACGTAAACATTGTTCCTTTATCTTAGCTTGGGGGATTCTAATGTGTTCAGGTTTCTACTGCAGGATTTTAAAAGGGCAGGAGGAAAACAGGAGGTCAAAAGACAATAACAAAAGGAATATTTAATGAACATTCTTACTCATAGGCTACTGCTTATAGTTTTTCAGAGCATACAGATATTTTCGAATACTGCATTGTTTACCATCTAAATTTTGTTTATAACACAGTTGTGTTAAAAATAATTTTAAGTTTTAAGATATTTACAAAGCATAATCTTGAAGAAATCCATTGAGCAGCATAGAAAAATATATCACATGAGAAAAATTCTGCTCTATTCAAAAAATGGCAATACACTTATATTTAAAATGTGTGCTGGGAGTAGTATTTGTTTCGGAGAATTACTTCTAGATTTTAAGGTCTTCAGAGTGTGTGTGTACATTATTTGTATTTTTTAACTAACATTTCTGAGTTGATGAACATTAAGTATTTTAAAAATCATTTTTATGGAAATATTCATGTGTATGTCTTGTGTGTATACATGATTTTTCTATTTAAAAAAAAAAAAAATCTATCGGAAAATGCAAGTTTTGACCAGCTCTGAGGGTTACGTTTTAGAAAGAAGAGATTTCCCTGAAGTCCCATAGAATCAAAGACAAGAGAGTAATGTTTTGAGTGGCATTATAAAATAAATAAATAATCAGGTTGTCCTTGATTAAGATTACGAAGGAATCAGATAGTTAAAACCCCATCAACATAGAAACAAAGATTGAACATACAGCCAAGGCTTGTTTCCAGGGTTGGATGTTCAATAGACCGATACAGTATGGAATGGAATAATTCAAATACAATATCTATCACATTTACTTTTCAACATTTACTGCCAGCACTTAAGATCCTGTAATCTCTCTTCATAGGAAACGCAGGCAGCAAAATCAACTGTTAAAATACATCAACTGTTGAGTGCAGTCCACCTCTGCCAGACTGACACAGGGTTAGATGAGTTATTTGGACATTGTCGTTATGAAACACTCAAATAAACTGCACATACAGAGAGACTGATGCTTGTGAGAAATAGATTAATTGAAAATGCCAATTAAAAGCAATTATTGAAATACTGAATCTGAATGAAGATGGGAAAAAAAATACTTGGAAAGTGTGAATCTTTCCTCTTACTGCAGCTGAAATGTGAGAAGGAGATAAAAGGAACAGTAAAGGCTGGACACATGCTGGGGTCCTGTGTGAAGGATTATTGTAGGGCAGAAAAATCAACAACATCTCTTTAAGGAATCAATATTTTCTTCACTGCTGGTGTCTGTCCCCAGTCATGCCTCTAGAGTGTGTAGTTTTGTGTGGAGGCATAGACAAGCTGGGCTCAGCAGTGAAAGATTCATGAGGTCAGGGACAGAGAGAGGGGGAAAAGCAGATTCATTTTGTAGCCCAGTAATACAGGGACTCACACAAGGGTTTAGTCATTGTTCCTGATGTTGTTCACATGTTTTATTCAAAGGCTGTTTAATTCAGTCTTGGTAAGAGAGTTTGACATTGCCATCCCCAGAATGGGAACACTGCCTGTGAGGTTCCAGACTTACACTGGTTTTGTCTGGAAACTGATGACCTTTTCGCCTTTATTTCTGATTTTTAGTACCACTGCAGTACAGGAGGGGTAAAATGTGTATTTGGTCCAGCCTGGTGCCTGCGCAGGGAACCTGTGCATTCTCCTTGCTGGCAGAAGATATGTTTTTAACTGTCTTCAGCCTCAGGGAAACCCTCACCTCAATGTCCTGGGATTTCTAACTACTGGGTTGGCACAGAGAGGTGGTGGCACCGTCCCTGCCCAGCTTTGAGAGACAAGAGAGAGCCAGTCACTCCTGTGCCAAGGGGAGATCACTCCTCTTCCAAAGGGAGATACAGTTCCCTGAGTCTAGAAAGGGGATTCAGACTGGAAATGCTCATTCCAGTGCCACGGGTGTGTGAACTCAAAACAATCCTTGATCAATGGGTCTGTTTATCAATGAACATAATGGGGCTGTTATGGACTTCAAATCTGTCTCATGTTGACCCCTCTGCACCATTTTCCAGAATTCCAATAGCCTTTGTATCCTTGTCATCAGAAGTATTGGTCTTCCTCTGGGATGAAGGATTTTCAAACATTACACTAGTGTCAGCCCAGCAGTCCTCACACAGTGTCATGCAAAGGACCAAACCAAACCAAACGAAAGATGTCACTCTGCCATCCCCCCCGACACGAGTCTTACATGCAGAAGCATCACAGATGACACTTCACAGATCAGCTGTATCCCAGCACAATCCCACATTCCTGGTTAGTGCATCCCGTGAGCCTGCAAGCATCCTGTTGCCTCTCAGCCCCCGGCTCTGCTGTCCATGGTGTTGCACAATGTAGAAGCAGGAGCAAAAAGGGCGGATTTGAAGCCCGGGTGCATCACAACGTGCATAAACACACTGCAGTGAGACAATTCATTCCCTTTGAGCTATTATCCTGTCTTCTTTCACACAAAATTTTCAGCCTTCATCTCAGCAATCTCAAAGGTGTACAAATTACAAGTCAGTAATAAGCATTCTGGATGAGACTGGACAATAAGAGCAACAAAACCAAATCTTGTTTAGGGAGTATCAAATCCAAACACATTTTAAGCAGTAGCTACACGAGAGTCTGCGTTGGCTCCTTCCTTTGTGTAAGGAAAAGACGCTTTCCAAATTGTTACAGAAATACCTCTCCACTTATTTATCCACCAGATAACACACAGAACTACTGATAGCAGCAGTGGGCTGTGATGGAACTGTTCGGCTCGCTTGCCCTGTATCCTCCAGCTCTAAAAGGCACTCAGGCTACACGATTTTGGATCAGAGGAAAACTCAGCTGACATAAATATACCCAGCTCTGCTGACTTTCAGTGGTGTGGATGCATCTGGATCACACACCGGAGATGAGCAGGACCCAGGATGCTGTTAAATGACACGTGCCATTAACTTCTGTAAAGGATCAAGGAGTTTTGCTCTCGTTTGGATGAAAAGTCAAACTACAGATTCTGGTAAAAAAAAAAAAAAAAAGAGGGGGAGAAGAAAAGGAAAAAATCTTGAAAAAGACATTAAACAAACAGAAAATCAGCTTTTTTTGATTTAATGTAAATGGAAGTAGATAATCCCTAATGGTTGATAGCTGGAAAATAACAACTCTGGGAATAACCTTAGGAAGGAGGGAGTTCAAAGCTTTTAAAGCTGGGTTAATGGGGGAGCCTGTAAACCCACCATGCTCATTGTGTTAGCTCTGCAGATCCCATAAAGGGATTGGCTGTCCCAGGCTGACATTCCAAGACTTCACATTTCTTCTAAATTTATTTTCAAAGCAAGTTAAAAAGAGTGGGGTGATATTTTTAAAGTTCACCGACTGCAGGTTTTGGGAAATGGATCTTACTGAACATATCTGTAAAATTTTCCATATTAGGATGATGATGCAGATGAGTAAGTTCTTTTCCCTGAAAATGAGAATAAATGAAAGCTGAGTGAAATGCACACTCATTACAAAGACTATTTGCTAAGGCTGCACAGAGACAGGATTTACAGTTACACGCTAAAAGTAAAGATCCTTTTGAACTTACTCCCTTTGCTGCCAAACTGAGTTAAAGATCAAATCCTCATCTGGGGCACATTAATGTTGCTACAGTGGCCCACTGCTTTTTGCAATACTGTAGCATATTGTATTTGTGTTTTCTACTGAACAGTTGTGCTTTGCTTACTTTTTTTCTCTGAAAGGAGTACTGCTTTTATAAAAGCAGGATCTGAGGACCCAGATTATGTTCATCCAGTCCTTAGATTACTTAATCAAATAATACCAGCTTGTCAGGTATCTGTCTGTCCTTCGGATGCCACTTAACAGACTTCTCCTATTGCTGAATAGGAGTTTATTAATAAGAATTTGAAAGAAGAAGAACTCAGAGAAGAGACTAGATAAAAGCCATCCTCTATATCCCCAAAAAACACAGCTGGTTGCTTAGCTGGTCTTTGTTTCAGGTTGTTTCTCTGCAGCACCTGCAGTGAGAATAGGACAAAGTGAAAACACTGTTGTGAATCTTGACTCTCTGTTAGGATTCAACAGGCAAAGTTTCTTTTAATAATGAAAAAATGGTGAGTTTGATATTAGGATATCACCTGCCATCGCTCCAAACCGTCTCCTCTCTCTATGCTGATTCAGAGTCAAAATTTGGTTAAAATAACACTCTATAAAACAAGCTGTGTTGCCAGGATAGGAATCAGCAGCTCTCACACTTATCTTCTACTGTGTGTGAAACCTATTAAGACCAAAATAAATATTTATGTATTGAAGCTAAGCAAATTTTAAGCAGTTTCGTAGAGATATGTGAATGCAAGGAATCTTCCCTGTTCAGAAAATCACTCCTGCTGTTCCACTGAAAGGTATTTGTGTGAAGTCCTGAACTGATCCTAATTAATTAACATTTCCCCATAATCATTTCATGTTTTGTATCTTTATCAGTTGAGTTGTTTCTTGGAAGTATAATTTGGACCCTTTTTAACAAAGCTCCTTCAAGAGGATGAAAAGAATAATTAAGGTGTGTGCACACATCTGTACATGTATTTCCCTCTAATAAATTATAATTTTTTATTCATAAACCATAAAAACTTCAAGTCTGACTGAAGAGACAACTTAAAAATACCTTCCATACAGCTACTGGATATGTGGTTTTCCCTTCCTTTATTAGGAGATCTTTCCTTTTATTTGCTCAAGATTTGCAAAAAATAGTATTTTATTTTACTTTAAGTGTTGATTTTCAACTTGAGCTGCACTTCTTTGTTCAGAAGGAATGTTTTGTGGTCTGAAATCAGCACCAAGTTAACTGGGTCTATGTGGGAGAAAAGAAGGAACCTGCCATCCCCCCGTGGCAGTATTGATGCTGCTGCATCAACTGGGATCCACATTATGGAATAGAGACGCCAAAGTGTTTCCTCCTCTCTTCCACAGAGCACTTCACTGCGATGTTTTATTTTCCCCTTGTGTTCAGCCTGCTTATAAAGCTCTGGATGAACCAGTGATCCTTTCTTGGAGCTGTGTTGATGGGTCAGCAGCGTCCTTTTTGCAGTCTTTGGTAGCTTTCCTCTTGCCTCTGTGTGTTTTTCCTCTGTATGAAGGAAAGACTTTTCCTCCAAGGG
This sequence comes from Oxyruncus cristatus, assembly GCA_013399855.1. Classification (NCBI taxonomy): domain Eukaryota; kingdom Metazoa; phylum Chordata; class Aves; order Passeriformes; family Cotingidae; genus Oxyruncus; species Oxyruncus cristatus. Next base: position 64,190 of record VXAY01003220.1, read on the forward strand.
AAAACAGAATCCAGACATGCAACAAAACACATGTTTAACCTAAAAATATATTGGAGTATATTTCAAGTCAAGGCCAATTTTCCTCTCAAATCCTCTTTCTCACACTAACAGGGATATCAGGGCAAATTCCCACAACAGGAAACTTGTCCCTAGTCCTCTTTCCAGCCCTTGGGATTCCCTTGGTCTGGCATTCCCTTCTTCTCTCATCTTTGTCTCAGGCACTCTCCAATCTCCCATTTCTTCCCTTAGGATTTTGCCTCTTCATAGAATTTTTTTTTTTCCCCCCCCCCCCCCACTTGTTTTATGTGCTGCAGTATTTAATTTTAGCTACAGATTAGCATTAAGTCCAGACTAGAAGTTCTTTAGGGCAATATTTATGTCTAATTATGGCACTTCAAGGTGCCATCATTCATTACAAGTTCTTAAGACTAATAATTTACATTATTAGTAGCAACATTTCTATTACCACTTGTTTTACTCTATTTCTATATCACCACATGGCTTTTTGCTTTATTCACTGTTAAAACAACCCATCTCATCTTGTAAGATTTTCTATTTTCCCTTCTCATTCATCATTATTTATAATTAGATATTTTGAATATTTATTCTCAAACAATCTGTCTGTCCAGCTAGACTTGGCACTCCCATTTAATTTTAATTTCAGAGCAGTGTCACTGACAGCCACACTCTGGGTCAGCTCGAATACACTGAAAATGACAACTACAACAAGCAAAGCTGTCATGATCCAAAAGGGACACTATTAATGATTCAATTTTAAAAAACAGAAAGAATTCAGTGGGCAGAAGGGATGTGGTAAACAGGAGACTGCAAACTTTTTAAAAAAAGAAAGTTTGCATCCACTGTAAGGAAGTAAACTAATTAAAACACCAAAAAGGCCTGAAAAGGACCAAATCAGTTTGGACAGCTTGGCTAACAGTATAGTCTTATTCCATATACACTGTAGATGTTAAGAAGCAAATTGGTATTTTGAAGTATGGCAGTAGAGAATTAAAATTGAAAAATAGGAGAATAACATCAATATTATGCAATTACTGTGTGCCGGTGGTGGGGAAAACACAGTCTGCAACGAGTCTGGGGAACAAAACTGAAGGAATGTAAACAGTTTTACAACTAATAATTTAATTCCTCTGGAAAGTTTAAAGACACACATATACACAGATTTCGTGGGTTTACTCTGGACTGATTTTTTTAAACCTTTTACACAATTGCTAGAAGATGAGAGAAGTTTTATACAGACAAAAGAGACTTGACGTGGGGAAATAGTATTAAATTTATTATTAGCAGGATAAAAACTAAAGAATAATATATACAACAATTCTAACTAGGTTAAATTATGAAGAAAATTCTATGTATTTACAAAATTATCCCTCCCCCCTGTATCAGTCCAGGAGGAGAAAAGTCTCTTCTCTGCTTTCAGGGTTACAGTTCCTCTAAATCAGATTTGCAGCACTTGAAAGTTTTCTTCTATTATCTCTGGAGCGACAGCTCCGATCGGCCGTAGCTGGAAATCTCTCTCCTTCTCTCTGCTGCACGTCGCCCTCAGGACTGGCCCTGCTCCTCCCTGCCGGGCCAGGACCGG
>VXAY01003221.1:0-127337 GCA_013399855.1 Oxyruncus cristatus
CAGCTCTTCTAACTAGGACAATTGATTACAAAGGAAGTCAACATGATTACCTTAGATGATGATGCCTTAAATTAAGTGAAATTCTGCCCTGACCCGGTTATGTGTTCTGCTTGTACAGATTGTGCTTATGGCTTTCTCTTTGAAAATAGCTGGGCTGTGTAGAAACTACCAGTAATACCATGTGTAATTATACCTACAGCATAGGAGCCACTTGACCATACAAATGCCTAATTTGGTGGGAAAATGTTCTTCTTGGAAAGGTTTTCAAGGAGATTCATTAGAAAGCTACCAAGGAAACATCTTTTTTTTTTCCTCACAGGTATCTTTATTCTCTTGCTGATCGCATAGGAAAAAAGGAAACTATGTGTACTGCATGGAAGAAATTGAGCAATTAAAAAAAATAGAAAAGAAAAAAAGAATTCACTAAGCTGTGCACAGCTAGACTAGAAGTTCAGCCACTGATATGGGTGAAGGTTGGGATTTCCTGTTCACCAAAGGAACTGGCTTTCAAAATAAATTAATCCGTAACCATCACAAAGCAACAACTGTCTTAGACTCATGTACCTGCCAGCTCTGATACAACAGTTTGGTCATAAAAGTGTGTGATACAGCACATCAAATGGTTCTCTAGCCTGGGGGGAATGCACTTTATCAACAGATAAAGGTGATACAATTGTATCCTCACTCAGCCCAACAGGCACTTCTACTACCAGAAATACAAGACTGATACAGACATTACTCTACGTCAGTACTAAGATACAAAAGTAGGTGATGCTTTGGGAGTACAAGTCTGACTTTTAAGGATCACTGAGATATAAGTTCTGTAAGTATTTGTATCACACTTAAAAGCAGAGCCTCAGCTTCCACATCATTAGGAGCTTTTGTAAATGTCATCCACAATGAAGACAGAGAGCTTCTGATAGCTATGAATAACAACATGTTTCTTTATGGTCTTAGTGCAACCAGGTGTAAATAAGTTGTTCTTGAAGAATTAGGAAGCTAGAGCCTTTGTATCCATAATACAGGTATTTTAGGCTTCCTTGGCAGTGAGAGGAACATTCAAAGGATAAAAAAATGAACCACAGTGCTTTGCATTTGCCTTTTGCTGCTCATTGCCCTGGACTGTTTCCAACAGCCCTGTAATAAGCCCTTGTACTGATACTGCCCAATATGTACCATAAAACAGAACATAAGAGGTCAGTATTAGACTGATTTCATCATCAACAATTATAGCAAACCCCATTTCCAATGCATAATAAAATGCTATGGTAGGTTTCATGGCTGGAGAGGAGCTACAGGAGTGCAGCCTAAAAATACGTTTTCCAGCTGGGATACCTGAAGTGAGGTGGGCTAGTACACTGTGCAGTGCTACAATTTCTCTCTTCCTGTCATAGAGGTTCATAAAGGAGAGGAGATGTCACAGTAGCATCACGGCCCAGGTGCAAAGCCTGGCCTTACTGATGTGTGAGAGATGGCTAGCTGGGCTTGAATATGAACCAGCAACTTGCCATAGCAGCAAAGGCAGTTTCCTGAACTTCATTAAGAGTGTTGCCAGCAGGCGAGTAGAGGTGATACTTCCCTACCTCACAGCACTGATCAGTCAACGCTTGGAGGGCTGGACCTAGTTCCATGCTTCCCAGTACATGGCAGAGAGAGATGGAGATACTGGCAAAAGCCAACAAAGATGATTAGGATACCTCCTACTTAAAGAAAGTCAAAGAGACCTGTTCAGCCTGGAGAAGAGAAAGCTTATCTACATTCATCAGTGTGTAGAAATACCTGTAGGGAGAGTGTAGAGAGGACAGAGCCAGGCTCTTTTAAATAGCACCCAATGACAGGACCAAAGGCGATATGCGCACCTGAAAAACAGGAGGTTCCCTCTGAACATAAGGAAATGGTTTGGTTTGGTTTTTACTGCAGGGGTGTCCAAGCACTGGCACAAGTTGCTCAGGGAGCTTGTGGAGCCTCCATCCTTAAAGATATTGAAAAGCTATCTGGACATGGTCCTAGGCAATCCTGGTATAGGTGGGCATGCTTGAGCAGGGGGATTGGACAGGATGGCCCCCAGAGGTCTCTTCCACCCTTAACCACTCCGTGATTCTGTGTGCTTTCACCTTCTGCCACAGCTGCAAGATGCACTGAGCAGACAGACCACCCTGGGAGCTCAGAGGCTCTCAAAAAGCTGGCAGATATGATCTTTCTGTTCTAGGTGACTAGGACATAATTTTGGGACACACATCATCTTTCATCCTCACCCTTTGCAAAGGTTGCAATACTCTACAGCCTGGAATGCTTTCTGTGGCAATACATAAAGACAAACATTTCAGATTAGTTGGTTTACTTACAAAGAAACATGGTTAACCTGACTAAAATTTTTTTATTCCTTTAGTCATTCAGGATGGAGTCATTAAAATAATTCTATGCTGCAGTGAACACAGTGTATAAATGCTGAGCTACTATTCCTATTAATTGTTGCTAGTTTCCCTGTTGAAAGAAGTGGCAGTAATTAGCTTGGAACACATATAGAAGACTTTCAGGTACCGGGAAGCATGGCTGAGATAGTTACCTCTAAGTCAAACCTGCATTTCCAGCAGTAGGCCTACGTTTTCTCTCACTGAGCCTATTTGAAAAGCCAAAGAGAAAAGAAGACTCACTGCCTCTGAATTCAGTTGAGTTTATATCAGATAGAGATGAATGAGAAAGGAAATAGATATTTCTGAGTTTTCTTTCTCTAGAGTTGAACTCACTATTTCCTGTGGGTTTCATAATTTTTTTCCATCATTCCATTTTAATTTTTAAGTTGCATGCACCTCTCAGACCATCACTTTGTCGACTCAGGTTTCCATCAGATATCTGCCTACATATGGACAAGTCACACTGCAGAACAGAAACATGCTGTGGGCTGTGTCTTGGTTACCAGCTCCTAGGAGAATCCACTTTTAAACAAACTTCAAAACATGCAGTCTCCGGAAATTTTATTCTCAAAATATTTCTTTTACAAGGCCATTATTTTCAATAGGCACCAATTATACACCATTTCCTTTGCCCTTCTATTTCATTCTGCAGTCCCACGGGCATCCAGATTTAGCTTTATGGCTGTGAGTGGTACTCCTGAGGACATTCCTCTGATGCCTGCTCTCCCTCCCTTCCCAGACAGGAAGGGACGTCAGGCATCATCCAAGCCCTGAGGTGACCCAGAGCATACCTAGGTAACACTCAAGACAGCATATTCCAGGAAGCCCACACCTTGTTCTTTGTTTCCCTTGAAGGAGACTTATAACTATTTACTAACAGGTAATTTTTCCCATTACCCTTTCCCTATGTGTCACTTCTAATGTTTCCCCATGAAATTCAAAAAGCCAAGGGGACAAAAGAATAAAACAAGGAAGGAAATTAAATGTAAATGATGCCTTTCCAAGTAGCTTTTCTATTGGGATCTTACTCAAGTACTCCTTAAATGAGGCCTTAGAAATTCCTTTATTTCCCTAAAACATGAGCACTTCAGCTGCATGCTGACAGAAAGACAAGCAGAGGCAGACAGACCTGCTAGCTCTTTCAATCACAGGAATCCTGTAGAGATGATTATTGCATGTGCCACCCACCAGAGTGGATTCACAGCTGCTGTGGTAACTCTGACTGAAATGCCCTGCGTTTTACTGCTTTTTCATCTATCAACACTGGCAGGTTTGCACAGACGGTAGGCCACAGAAGACTCATCCTTGGTTGCCCATTCTGCATGCGAGAAAAGGAGCATTTGAAAAGACTTTACCATAATGCCTCCCCTTAACTGTTCAGAAACTCAATTTCAATCATTAGAGAAACCTCCCTTCTCCCTCTTCTGTGCACTGTCTCAGGAACAGCTCAGGCTGCCCTGGTATCAAGTAGCTATTTTCACTTGACCTTTGTCACAGCCTTCCTGTTACTCATAGGGAAGAGAGATACTCTGCACAAACTTTGCCCATTTTCCACAATAAGTTCAAAAGGTTCTATAAGAGAAGCTTCGAAGTAGGTTCTAACTAGCTTTTTTCTCTAAATGTAAGGTAAATGCATCTTTGGCTGTACAAATCCAAGCCTCAATCCAATTGAAATTAGAAGAACTTTTTTCCACTCTTTTCAACGAGAGAATAAAATCCTTTCACAATATGCAAAAAATAAAGGAAGCAGAAACTGAAAGAATAAAATAAATTTTAAAAATGCGATTTTCTTTTTTGCTTTATCCTTATCTAGAGAAACTTTTCATTCACATAAAGGATCACTGAACAACTTTGGTTGGGAACAACCTTCAAAGATGTTGAGATCTGTATTGGGTCTGGCTGAGATGGAGTTCATTTCCCCATAGCAGCCCTCACAGTGCTGTGCTCTGCATTGGTAGCTGGAAGGGTGTTGATAACACACCAGTGTTTCGGCTACTGCTGAGCACAGCACCAACACTGTAACATTCTGCCCTCAGTTGAGGGCAATATCCTGGGAGGGGGCATAAGTAGGCCAGCTGAGCCAAACTAAGCAAAGGGATATTCCATACCATATGACATCAGGTCAGATATAAAAGTTAAGGAAAGGAGCAGGAAGGAGGGCATTTGTTGTTTCCAGTGGCTGCCTGCTAAGAAACTGCTACATGTTGTTGAAGCCCTGCCTCCTGGGACATGGCCAGACATCACTGCTGATGGGAAGTAGAGAATAAACCTTGCTATTTTCTGCTTCTCTTTTGCATGCACAAGCTGTTTGCTTTACTAAACTGCCTTATCCCAAACCGCGAGTAATTTTCCATCTTATTGTCTCTCCCTTTTTAGAGCTGGCAAGGGAAGTGATGGAGAAGCTGGGTGGGCACTTGTCTAGCCAAAGTCAACCCACTGCAAGTTCCAACCCCTGCTCAAAGTGAGGCTAACAAAGCATATTGCTTGGATGAAAAAAAGCATTTAAAGTTTTATTTCAACTGTGATCCTGTGCAGAGTGGCTCTAGGAATATTGCAAAAGTGGTTTGCTTAATGGAAGTACACTGAGTTTCTAGCTTCCTTCATTCACAGTCACTCTGCGGGTGTTGCTGAGGATTATTCCCCCCATGTACACCTTGTCACCAGTGCATACAGTCTCTATATACTTTACAAGCAGAATGGGATCAGATATAATGGACTTTAAGAGCTACTTTGAGATTCCATTCAGGAGTCCAAATGTCTGGGTAAGAAATCCTGCCCTGGAGCAATAAAGCATCCTGACTGCATACTCTTAAATCCAGGATATGAAGAGACCCTCCGCTTTTGTGCCTGTTCTTCAAAGAGCAGGCCAAGAGCAAGATAGGATTTGCCTCCTTCAACTCATGAAATCAAACCTGGTCTTTAATTAGCAAAACCTAATGCTGCTCTGGCTCACCAGCCAGGTGGAACAGATAGGAAGAGTTTCTCACAAATAAAGAATGAGCAAAAATCTATGAAAGATAATCCTGGTAAATAATCCTCTCATTAATAGTCTACACAGCAAGTCAACCCTACTATACAGTAGCACTACACCACTTCATAAGCTGCTGGTGCAGATGTTAGGTTCACCGTCACAGTCTCTTTTCTTTTCAGCTTCTCTGCTTTCTATCAGCTTGTAGCAGAGGTGGACTTGTGATATGATGCCATCCAATATAATTGTTTCAAGCAATTGAAATTCAGATTGTTAACTAAAGCGTCTTCTGCACCAGAAGAAAACAAGTGCTGCTTCACAGTTCCCTGTCACTGGCAATCTGCTGGTGAATACCTGCAGACAGTCTTCTCAGAGACACCTTTCTAGCAACTGGTCTCCAGTTGGAATGTAAAAGGATTTATTCACACAAAGATGCATTTTAAAATAAACCCTCTTTTTTAACTCCTTCTTTTAAATCTCCATGTTGAAGCCAGTATAGCCAAACCATCAAGCACTTCAGATGTGAGAAATGTCAGTGGAAGTATTTGCCAGAGTTATCACTATTACTTCACATAAAGTACCAACACCCGTAAAAGTCGCGACCAGTCTAATCTTTCCCCAAAGCTGTCTTCCCACTTTTGAGAGGGCAGTTTTGTCTTAATACTACACAAATTTAAAATTTATATCTTTAAAAGATTCACCAAGCCTCACATCCATTTGCTGTCAATTTGTGATAAGAGGAGAAAAGATTCAAGGCCTAAGGCATCCAAGGCATTTATTGCACTTTGCTTAAAAGGTCCTTGGTGAAGGAAAACTGAGCAAAACCACTGACAACTGGCTAATGTGCAATATCAGTCTTAGTTTTAAAGTTACATGGGGCTCTTTAAATTGAAACATTAGCCAAAAATATTTCTGTTTGTTCTGTTCCTCTGGAAGCCACTAAACTAAATGACTGTGAAAAGCAATTAATTTTTTAGTAGTACTGTAAGTTATTTCATTGACAGTACCATGCAGACTGAACGAGGCAATAATATATGCTATGTCTCTCCCACATCTCCCAACAGACACCTTGTTTTTTAAGGCACATCCCTTGTGTGCACATCCCTTTCCATCCACTTCTTCTGGATGGAAAAAAAATCCCGTTCTAGAGACAGTGTTATTTCAGCAGCTCCAAGGACAAGTAGTCCACTGTGAATGCCAAGACTGTGCAACACAGCAGAGAGGTTTCTGGCTAAAAATAGAATATAATTTAGGGGGTTTTGCTCAGGAGGTGGTCAGTGGCTCATCAGGACAAACCAGCCATGGTCTCTGTGTGGAGCAGGGGGTATCTGCCAGCCCTACAAGTGCACAGCAGGAGGTATATGTACTTTCAAGGAGCTACGTGACAATGGTATCATGCCTTCTGCTTCAATACGCATGATGCTGCAGATGCAACACACACACACACAGACGGTTAAATCCATGCTCCTTTAAAAGGGCTTAACAGCAGTAGCTCTCTGCAGAGGAAGGAATTTCACTGTATGAATAGTTCTGAGATGACTGCTCTCTCGAGGTGTATCCTACGAAGAGGCAGGAGGCATAACATATATGGGGATACCTCAATGAAAGCATTTTCCTATATCACTGAAAGGTGCTGGGAATAGAGCACTCTCAATGCCCACAAAAACACTACTCCATAAATGCATGGGGTGTTGCACTTAGCTGTTTGACTGAGCTCTTGAAACAAAGTATCTTGTATATTTTTAAAGTTATCATTGCAAAAAGTCTAATTTGCAGCTTTTGCAATAGTAACTACTCTCACTGATTGTAATGGGACTAATCACATGCAAATGCATGACTGAGTTCAAAATATTTCTCATTTAGTTACTGCCTTCACTGATTTTCTTTGATTTTGCCATGCTTTTTTATGTAATCTTCTCATATGCTTGTTTTAAAAAATATTTACATTATCATTTTCAACTTTTCTCTTTCAGGTTTTTTGTTTGATTGGTTGCTGTTGTTGGTTTTGGGGTTTTTTAAACAAAATCTCTCACTGAGGAAGCCCAACTGCATGTTTTGTAATGTAAGTGACATGAAATGTCCATGTCTCATCCTGACCACTTTTTCCTTATGCTTCTATGAATATCTGGCACTTTCTGTGGCTATGTCTATTTTCCACTTACTGTTTTGTTCATTTGTGTCCCAAAATTTCAGTGATCAAATAATGCCTTAGAGTGGCATAAATTACAACAACAAAGAAGTGGAGAAGAGGGAATAACATTGACAGTAGTTGCCCATTTTCGATCTCTGAATTCCGAGGGGGAGGAAAATTACCAGATAAGACCCTACACCTGTAAGTATTATGGCACATGGCCCTCCAGCCACAGTGAACTGCAAAGCAAATGGTCCTTTCATTTATAAAGCATTGTTGGTATGCAAAATACCAGCTGCATTTTCAAACATTAAATAACTTGGGCATATTTTTGAATTCCTACCTGTCACCACCTATATCGTTAGGGATTTAGACTGAATAACAAATATAGGCGAAGTTCTTAATCCATCTTCTTTAATTATTGCTTCTCCTCATTGCTATTTTTCTTTAGCAAGTTAGGGAATTGCTACTGTTTTGTTCTTCAGCAGCCTACTAAGTGATGCCTTCTTTGCAATCCCTCCTGCAGTTTGCAGCTGTTAAACAAATATTAAATTACATATACAAGAATGACCTTATGAAAGGCAATGCAGGACAAAAGAAAATTAAAAGTATTACAAAATTTATTTCTTTTTTGGCTATCAGAGATTATTTCATGGCAATGACACACAATTTCCTTTTTGAATGCTCGGAAGTATAAATATGACTCCATACAGCAGTCACAAATGTATTAGCCATTCAAATTCTACTCAGTGACTTGAAAAAACAGTGTATTTCTAATAAATATTTTATAGTGATGATGACAAACATGGCATGTGTATAGGCAATTTACTGCATGTGATAAATTCCCTAAGTACATCAAACTAATTCTTAAAATTGAAAAGGAATATTTTGAATGAAATTAAAAGACAATTGTGTGGCATAAAACTAATCTTTGTGTATCCAAAGTTTTTTCTCTGCTTCATTCTGGAGTAGTAAGGTTGGCTAGAAGACTATTTCACAGTTACAAAAGTATTAGGATATTTGCTCCTTTCTTCTCACGAATTCCGAATGTGTTTTCCAAGTTGCCTCATTTGGATTTAAGGAGTGCAAGGTCCATAAGTTATAGTATAATTTTCTTAAGAAACACAAATTAGTTTTAGCAAAGCCATCAAGATTTTTGCACACAAATCATGTCCTGCCTTCTCTTTCATCTTCCTCCACAGTCGTTTGAAATACTCTCAAAAAACTTGATCTTCTCTTGGTTGGCAGAAGTGTCAGCAAGTGGCAGGATTAGGGCATCTTACTGCCAAAGGGTGGAGAGAACTATGGGGACTGAGGAATGATGTGCAACTCCAAATCTAAAATCTTCTCTGCTCCTTCCAGTGTAACGCTCATTTCACCAACTTGGAAACATCCTCTTCTTCCCACTTCAAAAAGATGTTTGTAGTAGCACCTATGCATTACAGGCAAAATTTCCCAAAGTGCTTAAAGGTCAAATTTCCTCTGCATCTTGTCTTAGGGACCTAAAGATTCAGGTATGCTCCAAGAAGGCTTATCCAAAGTATCTGAATAGATTAGTGCTTGATAAACACTGAAATAATCAAAGCTAAAAACTTCTCAAAAGGACACAAGACTTGCTTGCAACAACTTAAGAGACATCAAGTGCAAGACACTGAATACAACACAAACACACAAACAGCTGCGAACACATGCTAGAGTTTTCATTTAAGTATCAGTGCAGAGACAGAGAAAAATAATTATGTTCGTAAAGTGTTACTGTAAATGATAGCTAATAAAACAGAAGGCCCATATTATTGTTGGTGCTTCGGGGGCAACTAGGCCAACAAGATTAGAGAGTAAATGTCAAGTCATCACACTGAATTTAACTTCAAAAATGCCGCTTTACTTAAATGACACAATTAATTCTAATTAAGAGGAAGCATTAGATCAGAAGATAAGGCAGAAAACATCAGTAAAGAATAAACATATTCTCCTATGAAGGAAAATTTACTCTGATCATGTTGTCAAGCAGACAGGAGCATATTCCAGGAGCAAGTGGTTCCAAGTTGTCAGCAATGCTGTAATTGGAATTCTCAGTACTGAGAGTTCCCTTGACTCAAGGGACTCAAGAACAATTAAACCTTAAGCATTAGCCATAGAGACGCGAATAATATCATGAATCCACATAGCGACTGTAATAGTTCATGCTTCAGAAATGTGGGAATGCTGGGGAGCATTGGAAGACTGGACTAATAGTTGAGGCATTTGCTCAGTTACAGGATCTAACACCAGCTGGCATGGATCCATATTCAAGTTGCAGCTTCAGCCTATACAAATGAAAGTCATGTACAATACTTAAACCAGACAGAATTTCCACTGATTTCCCCAGGCTGCTGTGATTACTCCCAGGTGACATTTTTAACAGCAATGGTTTGGTCAGGGCCTCTCGAGCTGTTTGTCTATATCCTGTGTCTCTCCCAGAGGTTACTCTTGGAGCAGGGCTCATCAAGAAGAAAGAACTCAAATTCAGAGCCAGAAAAATTAAAAGTATCAGCAATCAGTGTCTGCACAAAGTGAGCTGCAAACTGCTATAACAGAGAAGCTGCTGCACCTCCCTTTCAACCAGGTTTTGGGATAATCATTGTTCAAGTATTCCAAGCTACAGCACCAACATCTGCCAGCATGCCATGGCTTTGCACTGTGAGGTTTCCATGTAGTCAATTCTGCCTGGGTTTAACAGGGAGAAGAGGTAAAGCAACTACATTAATATCCACCTCTCTTAAAGCCAGAAATTCACAGCATGAAAAAAATTAGCCATTTTTTTTTGCAGAACAAACACCCAAATGTCACTAAACACCTTCAGCTCAAATCTACCCTGAAAGTTTTATTGAAGTGAAGCAAGATCAGTTTATCTAAATACACTGCATAATTTATGAAAGCAATCATCAACTAAAAGCCAAGGTGGGCAGCAGCCACTAAGTATTTTCTGCCGGAATTTTATCAAGGTTATAAGAAATTTATCTGCAAACGAATTTTCAAGAATATCACAAGGTGTCATCTTCTGGACTTGATGAAGATATTCATTGACTTTTGCAACAGCAGAATTAGCTAACAGTTGGGGCTCTGCAAAATCCCATTGCTTTTGTTATTTGAGGAGCCGGGAAATAACATTCTGTAAATTAATGCTGAAAAATTATTTACTTTCCTAGGAGCAGAATCAGAATCTACCCATGGTCCCTTGTGCTCCATAGCAGTTATACACACATTCAACAATTTTTTTACTACACACCATATATACCATGGACTACAAAATACAGATCACCTGCCCTATGACTCTATGAGAGACTGGATTGTTATATTAGTTATTGGCTCTGACCAACTCAAGTGTGCGGGGGGTGGGGGGAAAGGAAAGGTTTCCCTTTCCTTCGCAGAGTAGCCAGTGGGCCAGAAGTCCCACCTGGGGGAGGGGAGAGGTGGCCACAAGGGGCCAGAGCAGATAGAATCAAAGACATGTGGTCCCCACATCGTTGTGGCCCTGCCGTTTCCTGGATTTCTGGTAGCTGGAGCTACACTGGATCTAAGATGGTAGTTATAATTCTCTCTTTTTCTCTCTTTGTTTACTTCATCTTCTTCTTCTCCTAATCTCCTTTCTTGACATTTGGATAACTCAATGCTGAATGGGTTGGATTTTGCTAAGTTGTATGGGTTAGCATGTGCTAAGTCATTTCTTTGTGAAGTGCTTTATTTTGGTTGAATGTTGCCCTCTAAACTTTTGTCAAGTTCCCTTATTTTCTGAAGTTTGCCAGTAAAATTGTGTTATTTGACCTCCTGAGAAACATGTGCAGTGTCTTCTCCTGTGCATTCTCTCAAGGTATATAGAGAACTGGAGGCCCTTTTAATAAGTCCAGCAGGCAGATTGTGGAGTCTTGTATATTTTTAAAGTAAGACCCCTTTGATGAGCTCATAGCTCAAACCTGGGGTCTTACAGACTGATTGAAATCAGCTTTTATTATCAATTTCTGTTATAAAATTCCAGATTTTGGAAAGGAAAAGTGGTTTTTTACTCAGCTTTGACAGAGATTTCTTAGATTTTCTTATATGGTAGTTTTAAGGAAAATAATACACAGTGCAGGCCAAATAATATTTTGAGTTATCAGGGCTGTTGTCAGAACGTAATCTGACCTGCAAGATCTGTAATTCCGAATTATGATGATGTTCAGGGTGGATTGTCTTTAAATCAACGGCCAGCAGTTGGGAGAAAAAAACATGTCCCTCCAGTAAGACTAATAAAATGTGGTACAGTGCCACCAAATAAGGACAATTTAAGTCCATGCATTCTAAAGATGCCTTTTTCAGAGTACACTTCATGGGAAATAGTGATTATTAACAGTATACATGTTTGGTAATAATCACAGCTTTTGGACTGGGGGAGAAAATCAACTAAAGCATCAACTGAATGGGCTTAGTATTCTGCTGTTCGCATCACATATAGCAGTGTATAAACATCCTATCCTGCAAAATGCCAGTTTTAATGGGAGAGGAAAACAGCAGTTTGCACTTGGAGCACCTGTATATTGACACCTACATATTAGAGCGCATATAAGTTTCAGAGACTCTTTTTTTCCCCATGCATTTCCATTCTTTGCTCAATTCCTACAGTGTTGCAATTGCAACGACTTGATGTTTGATGAAAGTAGCAGTTGCGCTTATTTAATTATGGTGTGAATTTTATCACTATGCTCCTCAGCCTGCAACTAACTGAAGACCACTTGTTCGAAAAGTCCTGTGACTTCAGTAAGGTTTCATGTTCAAGTTAAACAGCATGACCTGAGTGAAAATCTCCCTTTAGGTTTTCTTAAAGTTGTCTGCCTGGTGTTTGTAAGTCATTTGTCTTTATCTACATTTTCATTAAAAAAAAAAAGGAAGAAAATTAAAATTCAGTATTCCAAGCAGAGCAAAATTTTATGAGTCATTTCAGAGAAAGTTAACATATTTATAATTTTTACTTAAAGTCTGTTTCCAAAGGTGTTAAATAATTTGCTCTACTTGAACTAGCAATTAAAAAAAAATTCCATGGAAATTTTCTATATGTGCTTAGCTGTGTGGGGGGACTAGAGCAAGAGAACTTGCTTTTCAGTTGACTCTATTCAAACTAAATCACATTGGCATTCACAATGTACAAAATAAAAGCGAGAAATGATGAAGCATAAAAACATTAGTATAAATTTTGGGGACTACATCCGTTATCACAGTTCAAGAGTGAAAGACCCAGAAATGGAAAGGGAAAAAAGAATGTGGAAAAACTGAGTCCGTAAAAAGAAATCAGCATGCCCTATGGGAGAACTTCAAGGACCTCAGCTACCCACATAGGTGGGGAAGAAACTAGTAAAATTTGATTTTGGAAAGTTTTCACTCCTAACAAGCATTCACTGTCAATACTGAAAGATAAAGGATATGCAGCATGAACCCAGTGCTCCTTATCCTCATCTCCAATGCCTGTAAATCTACTTTACGTAGAAGAGGCACTTGGAGTTGAAACTGAATTAAGTGGTACTGGCTGAGGAAGCTGTCTTACAACCTCCCTGTTCCCAATAAATTTGACAGGTCTCATCTCTCTGCACGACTGTGAGAAGGGGGAGTGAGGTGGTTGGAAGGGGTACTAAATCAACAGAAATAAGATATAGCATCATGCTGCAGCAGCAGCAAGAGACTAAACACCATGTACTGCCATTTAATGGAAAGATGATGTTTACAGTCTTCCAAAGGAAAATTGATTGCTGCTGCCATGACAACAGGAGGGAGGATGTGATGTCACGCAATGACCTGAGCAACTGTTGTCATGTTGTTCCAGCGCACAAGCTGTTCCACTCACAAGCTAGGAATCCAGTAGAGACTTCATTAAGTGCATCTGTTCAGTAATTACTGAAACTTTCCCTGCACCACACTTCCAACTTTGCATGCACAAGGCTATTGGATGTAATCATGAGGGTTAAGTTCTCAGTCTAAAAATTTCAAGCCTGTAGCTATTAGAAATCTGTAATTCAGCTTCAGCCTGCTTGTTAGATAAAAACTCTATCATCTGACAGGGAGAAATGGGAAGTAAAACAATATCAGCATAACCTCAATGAAGTCTTGAAAGCAAGCAATGGAAAACCTGCCTGATTTGCTTGTCAGGTATGTAGGGCAGCTCCTTCTCTAACCTACAGCAGTGTTCACTTTAACTGGAAAAGACTGTCCAGGATAGATCTTTTGCTCATTTAAATCATTGCAGTTCTCCCAACTGCAGTGGAGTGATGCAGATTTACTGCTGGTCAGGATTCTGCCTCTTGACTCAATTTGCACTGATACACAAATAAGTGCACAATACATCCTTTTGCTTTCTTAGTCATGCAAAGCTATAGAACTAGGAAAAACAAGCTTGCATGTACACTGTGTCAGGAAAATAGACCAATTAGTAAATCACAAGGGTTTAAAGTAGAAAATTTGCAGCAAAACCACAAGTCCCTGAAGACAGTTTGAAAGCTCCTAAACTTTGGTCCTCCCAGCAGCATAGAAGGAGAGAAGGCGAAGGCAGACCTCTGGCTTTCAACATGGGAGAGGAGAGGGAACTGGCTTGAGAGAAGGGTGCTCCCATCAGAGCCTGCCTGCTCAGGAACAGGCCTGGCTCCTTGCCTAAAACTGAGCTCAAAAGGTACTGAGAGTTCATGCTTCCTTATTTCTTCTGAACTTTAGGCATTCTAGAAAATCTGAATTTAAAAGCACCACAAAGCAAAATTCAGATTATCCATAATAACTGGAGGGAGACACACACAAAATGGAGATTGTTCTCATAAAGAAACTTACCTGCAAGATTTAGAAAGAACTGCTGTGAGCTAGATTAAGTGTTTCAGTGCCACATCCTTCCTCTCCAAAAACACCTAAGTTACAGCAGATCTCCTCATCACTTCATTTCAATCTATAAATAGAAATTTATTTGCTACATTGAATAGGACAAACAGTGTTGCCAGATGCTTCTGAATATAAAAAGCAGATAGTTGGAGCTTTACTGAAGTTGAGCTCTTAGTCATAGAAATGTGATGACTGCAGAAAGATAATATCTTCTTGTTAATATTTGCATTGATCATTTTCCCAGATTTAAAGACAGTGGATGTAGCTTATCTTTACTAAGTTAATTACAATAGCAAAGTAAGTAACACGGTGGCATTCTAGGTTAATAGTCTCTTATTTGCACAGTAGGGGTGAGACAATGCACAGGAAAAGAAAAAATGCCTTAACACAGCTTCTTTTCTGTAATGTTTCAGTGGAGAAATTTAGCCAAAGTCAAACAAGAACTCAAATACGGTATCTTGTGTGTACAAAACTTCATGTACTCTGTAATTTGCTTACATAGACCACCACAAATAAAGATCTTGAAGCCTTCATCTGAGATTCATTGAACTTTCTAGAGCAAACTAAATGCATGAACCATCCCACTAAATGGCTCACACTGTGGCTCTGCTATAGACCCTTTATATCACACCACCAGTGCAAAAAGTCCGTAAAAATAGAATATCCAAAATCCTCATTGGGCCAGTGCACCTCAATCTTCCTCAGGGTCTCTGTCAAAAGGATGGTATCTAGAGGAAAAGGATCTACCTTGTTTATTCATACAGAAGAAAAAGCTGTTGAGTATTGTTATACATTTGCCCTTCTGGTACAGCACATCCCTTTTTTCTGCAGGGATCTGTGAAGTCCTTAGGAAGTGCAGAGTTCCTGCATCTCCTATCCCAACACAAGTGCTATAAGCAACCAAGGTCAAAATTAGAGCAGTTGAGAAGCTGCTCTAGGTTGTGCTGCTCTGTGAATGGATGCTGGCCATCTGCAGAGACACGAGGGTATGTAACTCCAAGCTATCAGCAAGGAGCTCATGTGGCACCAGCCTTCTTCCATGCCCTCATACTCTCATGTCTGATGTTAGGCCCAGGTCTTTCATTAAATTATAGTTTAAATATTAAGTCTCATAGTCAGTAATCAGTTTTCAAAACATTGTGAAGATCATCCTTTCTTAGCAGTTAGTATAAAGGTGAATCAATGCAAAATATTTTCTCTTCATAGTATCATTTAGATTGGAAAAGACCTTAAAGTTCTTTAAGACCAACTGCAAACCAAACACTGCCAAATCCACCAAAAGAAGCAATGGAATGACCAAACATCCTTCTCCAGGTGCTCTCTACCATGCTTCCCTTCTAATAATACAGGTATTTCATCATGGACCTACTCAAACTCCCAATGTGTTTTTTCCATCTGTGATGGCACGAGCACTGTCAGGATCAGAGTCGGACAACAATTTGGAGATGTTGCATGACAACTGTTAAGATTTACTTTGCACCCAATGGAAGCTGCTTTTTCTCAATCTGATATTACTCTGTTCCTTAAGGGTATCAGCCTTCTCTCCCAGCTGACACTACAGTAGCAGTTGCAGCAGCTCAGCATTTCCCAAGAATTTAATAAAAATTAGCAGGACCTGAAACACAGAAGTCTCATCTGATGGAAAAAATATGTTTAAGCTCATCACTGACACAGTAATGTTGCTGTGGGATCTCTTGGGTGGATTAATTTTCTTCAGTATAAAGATTAAAAAATACATGAATCATTCAGTCTGCCTACCACACAGTGCTGGTAGAATGTTTACAAAGTTTTTACAGTTCTGTGACTCAATCCTGTGCGCACTTGCCCAGATATAAAAATAAATGTTATGTAATGCATAGATCACAGAATCAATACACTGTGTGCATCAAATAGAGGAAATCAACACAGGAACTATGGTGCTAAGAAGCAAAAAAGTTTGCAATTCTAAACCTGAGTAATTTGATCCAAAATTTGGTCTAGTTGTCTCATCAGTATGAGTAGTAATAAAGACAGCAGAGCAACAAACCCGGCAATCCAGTTGGTTTGTTCTGGAACGTAAAAAAAAGTTTCTCCTCCAGGCTGACACAAACTGATGATAAAACACTACTACTAGTGATGCTGAGAGTGGAAGAGATTAAGATAGGGGGTTCAAAAGTGAGCATATTGCAACAACCTGTGGAGGGACTGCCACCTTCCCATTAGAGGAAGAATTTTAAAAGTAGCATTTGCCTGGCAGTTTCACCTGTAAAATGCTATATGAACTTTAACAGATAGTTAAGATAACTACATAAAGATATTTTAATGAAACATACATTTCTATCTCCATTTTTTTCAGTGAGCTTAATGTTTACATGATGTTAATTATTGCAAAACAAGTTCTCCATAAAGCAGAGGAATAAACAGGTACCTCCTCTCACACCAATACCAGCTTGTATCCATCACTATTAGATGAAATTGTGACCCAGTTATGCTAATCTCATGCAGGAAAAACTGTCCTGATTTCACAACAGCAAGGAAGTGGAATCTCTTGTCTTCCATATATTTTAACTTGGATTTCATCTAAAAATTAAAATGGGATGTAAACTTGCTTTGTTTCTAAGTTCTATTAGGATTTATATATATATGTACCCTAATGAGATATGCAATTGTAACAAAGCAGTCTGCTCAGAGAATCCCCAAATTTCAACTTTTATATAGCAAGTCCCTTGGAAAAACACCTGTTGCTTTGAGAATCCGCACTTTTCCCTTAGACAGCGAACAAAAACAATAAATTGTAGTCTTCAAACAGTTACAGCAATCCATCCTAAAATTCCTAATCTCCTTACATTTCCCATCAATTTTGCTTCTTGTCTTTGAGAAGCAACAAGAACTATTACATATATATCTTTCTGCAAACTGAGAAATGAAAAAAAAGTTACAGGATTTGAAACCCTGGCTAAGTAAACAAATATTTCAAACAAAGCCAAGGCTCCCAAGGGTGACATTCTGGGCTCATAGGAAGGAAATGCAGCTAGCAAGTTGGAAACCTGCAAACCTGAAGCCCAAGGTTTCCTGAGGTAAGGTTCCAAAACAAAAGTACTGCAAACATCTTGGTGAACTCGTGCCAAAGCCCAGCAAAAGTATCTAGAGGGGCTGCATATTTTTCTTAGGCAGAAAAAAATACAGAAAACAGAATGTAAAAAAATCCAAGCAAAAATTGCAGGGCATCTATACATTTTAAAGGCATATATTGACAAAAGGCAGTTGTCAACTGATGTCTTTTACCTGTACTTACTAGAGCTCGAAAAAAAAGAGAGAAAAGAAGAAGAGAGACAATGAAGAAAAGAAGAGGAATTAAATCAGGCTCACCAATTGTAAAGCTATAGCCATCAATACTGAACGTAGCACTCCGGCATTTTTTAAATCCTTCCTTTCTGCTACTTGGCTCTGTCATGATCCTGCTAGCTTGTACTGTCAGCAGCCGCCTTTCTCTCCCCTGTGGAAGCAGAGCGCTTCAGCTCGCTCTTAGCTGGCCTTGAGTATATGCCTGTGACAGCATGCACAGCCAACTCACATATCTCATGGGGAGCCTCACAAGAGGCATGCACCTAACATTCTCTCCTCCCCCAAACACTCTCACTGGCAAGTTATCTACATGCCTGCTCAGAGTTTAACAACTGGTTAGAGGCTTTGCTACTGAAACCAGCAGTCAGTGCGAGACTACCAAGTCAATAAGCCAGCTGTAGCTATCAAATCTGTGTGTAGGAGGCAGCACACACAAAAAAAGATGAAGCATTAGATTTTGCTGTGATCTACCCACTGACTCTCCTTATATTCCCTGCTATGCTGCAACCTGTTTCTGTGGCTCCTCTTGCTCATAGGGATTTCTGACTTGCAGCAAATTGTGCTCCAATTTCAGTTCTTCAAATACAAGCAGTGTGTTTTAATCATTTGACATATAGTGAGTCAATCAAAAATACAGTACACCATGAATCATATACTACTTATACGAACAGCAAGTATCTAGAAACCCAACTGGCAGCAGAACAAAAGAGATTATCAGTAAGGAAGAACGTCGGAAAACAACATAAGTAATTTAGCAGTAAAGATGATAAAATGAGCAAAATGTACATGCACACACACAAAACAGCCTTCCATACTCTTCCTCCTTCTTGTGGTTCCTCCTCCTCCATGGTTTGTAAACTCACCTCTGCAGTTTCTTTACCTAGTTATGTTTAGAAATGTTGACTCACAGTGCTTGCAAGCAATCCACTGAAAAATGCAGGCAAATCATCCCTACCTATCCTAAGAACGGACAACATTTAGAGTCAAGGCTGGCAAAGTTTTCACAAAGCAGCAAGCCAAAGTTTTATAAGTAGGCATCCCAGAAAACACTGTCAACATCCTAATGATTCCAGGACACATAAATTTGTGCAATTCTTTTGTTTTTCCTTTAATGTAAAATTAAAAACATGGTACTGAAGTGCTCCAGTTTTGTCATGTTCCCAAGCATAAAAATAAATTTCATGTAAATTCATCAGTTTTTGCATTACTCTGGATGGAAACTACGTGGAAACACTAACTTTCAAGAAGACAACCATCAAAATAATAGCTGAGACACAGTTTACTAAAAGCTTGCCCCATGCACACCAAAAGATTTACAAAATATCGGCAAACCTGGTCATGTTTAAGGTATAAACCTCAGCCCTACCTTGGTTTCTCAACAAAAGTTTAAGTCAGATAAAAATGCTGCAATTTTAAGTTCCTTTTCTTCAAAGGATGGAAGAGAATCACTATGGAATTTTACCAGTTATTTTAAATTCCACTTAGTTCTACCCTAGTGAAGAGCCTCAGTCAAACAGATCTTTTTTGTTAACGTCTTTTAATGATTTGGATGTTCAAAATTTCAACACAAGTTCATTAGGAAAACAGCTGTTCACAGTGAGGGTTTTTAACAGGAAGGACTAAGTGGTCTACCAGGTTTCTTGACCTTTCAAAACTGAAACAATAACTACTTACATACATTTCCATCACTTGCACCTGCAATTATTTTTGACCTCGAAAGTGTAGGCAATAGCTCAAGAATTTAAAAGAGTTGGAGCTGTAAAGGTAGCCAGTGTAATGAAGAATTCTCAAGCAGTTTACTGAACTCCATCCCATAGCTGCTGTATAGTGTTTCTAAGGAATCATTTTTTCAGTCATTGGTTATATAGATCGCAGAAGCACTAATGCTCTTCCTAAGACAGCAGAGGCATAGAAAATTACTCTAGAAAGCACAAAGTTCAACATTATCTCAATGAAAGATATGGAACCCTGGCAGTTCCAGTATTTTGGAACTGTCAGGGTTTGAGGTTTTTTGAAAATTTAATTATTTACTGACACCATTTTTTTCCTTAAGCCATAAAACATTTATTCATAAAGAAAAATTGTGGGAAGATACCAATAACAATTATGAAATTTCAATCAAGTTTCTAAGTTCAAACGAAAACGTTCTTCCAAAAAAATGACAGGTAGAGACAGCCTTGCTTCCTCCTTGTCTTGGACTGTGTACTCACATAGGAAGCAGAGAATTGTATTACCATTTCACTTCTCAGGAGAATACCCAGATCACCAAACTACTGCCATGCTGTTCATTTCTTATCTCCTTCACTAGTGTTTTGACCACTTCGTACAGATTACCAGAGACAAAATTATCTGGCCGTTCAGTGGCTGTGCACACCAGATTTACCTTGTCCAAGGTCCAACCAATAGTAATTCAAACAATTGTGGTAGTTTGATAAGCTCATTTAGGTCAAAGTGAACAATTGCCCTTGGAAGAATAAAGACAGTCACTCGGCAGGGTAAAATGATCAAATAAATTTAGAAGCCACATGCTTGGAGAAGGCCCTTAAACTGGCTGGTTGCAGTAGGATGCTTTCTCCCTGCAAAACTACAGAGGTATCCACATTTGGGTGAAAAGGGTAAGGTTTTACCCTGCAAGTTTTCCAAGAAGGAAAGTTTCTTCCCACCTCCAGTTAAAATTTAATCCAGCTGCTCAAAGAATTACCAAAGCGTATCAGAAACTTGATACCTGATCCTATCTGACTCTTTGCATTTTGCTGTTCACCACTTCGCTAGATTACAGGTCTCCATTTACATTCTGCTTTCCCAAACCATTCCTACAGATTCACTCAGGGTATAGTACATTTATTACCTTCCACTGCCAGGAATTACCAATATAGATGATCAGGCAGCTCTTGTGGCTGCAGTTCACTGCCATGTAGAGCAATACATGTAGTCATTTGTAAACCACCTGGACATCTTTGAGATGAAAAGTACACTGTGAGTTGAAAATATTTATTATTATTGCTGTAAACAGACCAGGGTATACATGATAACTTTTAGTTTGGCAACCCATAAAACAGCAGTTACTTTGATATTTTCCACTTACTTTTTAATGTGTAGAAGTGTTTGCACGTTTTCAGGAAGTCTGTTTTAATCAAAGATCATATGAAATTATACAAAATAGCCATCCAAATCTGCCATCCTCCATGTTACCACCTGTAACAGATGGGAAAGACTTCCTTTTTCTAAGCAGTACTTTTCTGCCCTGCAATATGACAAGGCATACTAGTTATGTAAATTTGTCTCAGCAAGACTTAAAGATTTTTAATTGCAATTTACACCCAAATACTTTCCAAGCATAAACTCAAAACATCAAGTGCAAGGCGAAATACTTCCGTATACTAACTCAAAGGCATAACTTGTTATTTCAACCCTGCATCCCCTGGCTCATGTAGTGTGCGAAATGGAAAACAAAAGCACTAAATAAAATCCTAGCTCCCCAGAAGACAAGGATAAAACTGCCACTCACTTCAGCAGGGCTGGAGCTCTATCTTCCTGGTTTTCCATACCTATGCTTCTGTTTATATGCTCCTAACACAAGAAAATTTCACAGAAGCAGTGTTGAATTTAGGTCTCAGGCCTTTGTCGTACCAGTCATTAAAGTTATCAGAATTAGGATTTCTGAATTTTCATCTATTCAGAAATGTCTCGGGTATCCTAAATCAATGGACAACTTGACTTTGAATATTATGAAAAAACAAATGCAGCCATACCAGATCAGACCAGAGGTCCATTGAACCCAGTGTCTTATATCCAGCTCTGTATCATATTTCCATCAGTGCCCAAAAATAAACACTGAAAAAATTATAAAGATTCTAAAAATGATGAAGAACAAGGCAGACTGTGGTGATACTAAATATCCAACCACCACCAGCTTGGATACCTCATGGACCAGCTGTGTATTTTGTATGTTCATAAACAGTCCAGAGTTTTCTGTTCAATCAGCTTAAACCTTCAGCACTCTGAGCATTCTTTGTCAGAGAGCTTAAACTAAACATTGCATGAACACTTCCCGCTGTTGTTTGTTTTGAATCTTTCTCCTTCTCACTACCTGGTTGCTCTTTAGCCTCATGCTCAATACTCATTCTGAAGCCCTTGAGCTATGAATCTAAATGTCAGGAGCAGTTACATGGGTGGCAGAGGGATTCCCAGCATGCAGGATTTCCAGTGGTAAGGAATCCCTGAGGCAGAGAGTGGACCACAGAAGCACCTGGCAGCTCCTGCCTTTGATAACATTGAACCACTGAATTTCCACAACCTTCAGTTGATTAAATTTTGCAAGCATATACTTTTCAAAGCAGTTTTAAAGGGCTCTCTCACCACTGGTGTCAGTGTCACCTGAAAACAATCTAATACCCCAAGAAAGAATTCTGCACTTTTCAGGGCTGGACATGATGCACCAAAAATTGATAAATCTTTACAGAAAATGTCCAGCTTCAGAGAATGAATTCAGCTGAAATTCCCTGAGGTTCTTGGTATATTTCTCACAAGCAACAATGCAGTTAAGTAGTGCAGGTTGTTTATGCAGAGATGCTATTCTTCCCTGAAAGTTTTTACCATTTCCTAGAAATACTCTATCTGCATGTTATGAAAATTTTAACAGACATTGTCACTGTCTGGAGTATTCACCACATTTAAGTTATTTTTAAATATGACAGCCAGAAGGCAATATGACTTTTTAATGTTCAGCTGTTCTGATGTTCTCTGCTTTCTTCAAGCTTTACTGTTTTCTCCCTTGCCAAATGCTGACAAAAGGAATAGTCTTCAGTTTGCTGGGGTATTTTCTTGGTTTATGCCATTTTAGGTTTCCCAATTTACACATGTTTTGTGCTATTTAAAGTGACTTCACATGATGGGTGAAAATCCAAATGCATCCAGTAGATACCAGGCATAGGAAAAGAAATATATGATTGTAATATTATTTTAAGCCTGGACTTTATCTTAGCTATTTCAAGCAGCTCTCCAACTCAGATAAAATGCATTATTTTCTTTAGAAACACAGGAGGAATCTATACCACCTGATTTAGGCACTTTGCTGAGTTGCTGTCTTAGTTAGAACAGCCAGGACCAGTTCATCACTGTGTGGGTGTGCCCCAAACTGTGTATTCTACACCCTCTATGTCATTTCCCAGGAACTGTTAACAATAGACCAGCAGCAGCAGCTGCCCAGAGCACACCTGACCCCTCAGGCTCAGCTGGGGGTTAAGAGGCCTGTGAGATAGGAGGATGTTCCTGTCCTCACACCAATGACTCGGGTGTGGTAACTCCCCTCTGGGGTGTCAGTAGCCCCTCCACACCCAGCCTGAGGGGGTCACGTCTGCTAATGGGCCATCAAGGATTCCAGAAATATCCCATGACTCACAATCACCCATTGTGGAACTCGCTGCCCTGGGGGAGGTCCTGGGCATTCCTGCCTGAACCTGAGGGAATATAATCTTGGGGGCCTGGTACTTCTGGTACCACTCATGGGATCCACAGGAGGACCAGAACCTCAGCCGGACTGTGACCACCCCTCTCAACCGCACTGTGACCATCACTTGCACCAACAGGTTTTTCCGCTCCTTCTAATCTTGGACTCAGGACAAGGGCGGGGACCAAACGAGGCTCAGCACGGAGACCAACAAACACCATTCTGTTCATGCTCCCGGGTTATACATCTGGGTTTTTGTGGGTTAGAACCAACTGTTCATCTGAATAATTGTATTTATTGTATCATTTTTATTAAATTGTAATTCTGACTTATAATCTCTTTTGAGTTGGGTTCATTTCTCCTGGCGGCTTACCTTTAAACCAGCACAGTTGCCTAAATGAGGAACCCTGAGTCTCGTATTGCAGTGAAGCAGGCAGCCCCAAAGTTGAGTTGGACCTCCTAAAATCTGAATTACTCTCTGGAGAAGCTCTTGCTCAACGACCCAGAGAGATTGAGGCATCTGAGAGCTGGAAGAGGTAGTTTAGTGAGAAGACTTAAGCTGAGCATCAGGATCATTGGCAATAGCTTATGCTTTCTCCAGTAACATGGTAAATCTGATCCTCTTCCAGCTAGATGCAATTTGTTAACAGCAGCAAGGTCCATCTTTTTTGATGTGTCCAGGAAAAATGCAGTATTAGCAAACTACCATACTATAGCTCTCCAATGCAACTTGCAAACAGGCAGAACAAAGGGGGAAAGGAGCATCTGGTCTAGACATTTGCAAGGGTAAACAATGGGAAAGAAGCTGTAGCAGGAAAAGAGAACATGAAGGCTTTGAAAGATCCCCGTAAATACACCTGCCCCTATGTTTTTCCTTTACACACTAAGTTATAGTCCCTAGCACCATGAAAGCCACAAGCAGTCCTGCCTTCATGTGTACTTCCACATTTTAAATGAGATTTTCTCCTTGTTTGTGGGAATTTTTTGACAAATAATAGAATTTCAATAAAAAAAACATTTTTAATGCACAAATTCCACTCCTGTTGAAACAATGCTGCTGATCAGATTTTGTCTTTATTTTTTTATTTGATTTGTCTCATTTTGCAAACTATTTAAATATGATTCTCCAGCGTAATGTGATTCTCCATATTACAGCAAGCCACTGTTGAAAGCAAATCAGCCAAAATCAGAACCAATAAAATTTATACCATTACTCAACAAAATAAAACTTCAGGCAACAGAGTTAAAAACAGGTTGCAAAAGAATTAACACTACAAAATTTTGTCATATACACGCAGTGATGACAGACTTCTGCTTTCAACATCATTCCTTGGACTATACTTCAATTCAGGTAATACTGAAAGATTTTCCTTTCTATCTTGTCAGAGAGAGATTTCTGATACCCATAGTACTTGCACCATGATTTACTTTGTGGTTCTGCCCTCATTTGTTACCACTAACCCTCTTGAAAAGTCACCACACAGTGAACAGCAGTGACCAGTTAGTGCATGCAGACAAATCATTGCATCCCATTTGATTCCCCAGCAGGTATCATTCTATCTGATGATTTGGGCTGTGGCCAGTTGTACTTATTTTGACTCGAGTAGAGTTAATTTTCTTCAGACTAGCTAGTACGGAGCTATGGTTTGGGTTTGGGCTAGATACGCTGTTGATAAGACACAGATGTTTTAGTTACTGCTGAGCAGTGCTTACACAGAGCTTTTTCTTGCTTCATATTCTGCCCATTATGGCAAAGGGGTGGGGGATGCACGGGAAGCTGGAAGGAGACACAGCCAGGACAGCTGACTCTAACTGACAAAAGGGATACTCCATACCGTATGACATCATCAGTATATAAAGTGGGGTGAAGAAAAAGATGCAGGAAATATTTGGTGTTATGGCATTTGTCTTCCCCAGTAATTCCCACCATTATGTGTGATGGAGCCCTAGGAGTGGCTGAACACTTGTCTGCCCATGGGAAGTGGTGAATGAATTCCTTGTTTTGCTTTGCTTGTGTGCGCAGCTTTTTCTTTACCTATTAACCTCTCTTTGTCTCAACTCAGGAGTTTTCTCACTTTTACTCTTCTAGTTCTCTCACCCATCCTTCTGGTGGACATGTGAGTGAGCAGCTGCATGGGGCTTAGTTGCCAGCTGGAGCTAAACCACAATACCAGTCAAATATTGAAAAATATTTTGCTTTCCACGTCACTCATTATACCACTATTGTGTCCCCTCACTCAACCTTGAATTTCTCTCTTTTTCTATCCTCCCTCTTCTACAAAGTTTCTTTTAAAAGTATTTTGTTTTGCTATAAGAATTCACAGACATGCTTTATCTATGATGTGAAAATCTTGAGTGCACCCTACAACAGGCAGAGTAAGGAAGTAGATCTTTTGAGAGTACGAATCAGTGCAACTTCACCAGATTCAGCAAAGCTGCCCTAGCTCTTAGAATCAAGACCTACTCCTTTCCCTCCAGCCTGGAGGCAAAACTGAGCTGTGGTGCTTGAACAGCTTCTTATTAGCCAGTGTCAGTATTTGGCTTTAAACACATATGTAGGTTAACTACATACCTTTCCTCCCAAAGGAATTGAGACCCCTGCTTTTCCCTAGTTTCATATACATTGTGTATATACTTGCTTTCACCCAAACTGCAGACGTTACTTGTGGCTACATTTTACATCCATTCCAAAACAAAATTTGAATTAAAGTGTTTGAGTTGCTATGAAATAAAGCTCTTCACGTTATCTAAAAAAATTAAAAAGCATCCAGGTAAAATGGACAATCCAATGCCCTGCCTGTGCTCCAAGCCACTCCCTCCCTGACCCAGCTGCTCCTTCTTTATTCGTACTAACACAGGTAAGTAAAGCAGGCTACAACTTCAACTTTTAGCAGGTATTAGAAAATTAACTGCCTGCTACAGCGACACAGTTCCTAGACCTAGGGGTTTTGGTCAGATTAAAGCATCCTTAGTGCTAAATGAATGTAGCCTATATGCTGTTTGCAGAACTATCTTTCTGTTTTCTGTGTTGTTACAGATACACTTGCTTAAATGGAAATTAAGCCTCAGAAGAGTGATTTGAAATATACACATGACACATCCACACACACCACAAAAGTGCATACAAAACCACCTTTTTATAGCATATGCAGTACATCAGTCATTGTTCTATCCTATCTTTTGAGAGAAGGGCCATGCAAAGCTGCCTTGTCCTCAGACGAATTAAACAAGCACATACTACTCTGAAAGGAAAGAGAGGAGGAGAAGGGGTTTCCACACTATCTGCTTCAGGTATATAATAGTAAGGGCCAAATTTAATGGCACAGTCCCTCTGTATGGTTAACAGCAGGATAGAGGCCATGCCGAAGAGAATGAGTGACACATACCAGACCTACCATCACAATGTATGTAGCAGATTTACTTCTATTTCAAAATTAACCAATTCTATTGATCTGGTCAAACTGCTGAATCATTAAAAATCAGGTTCTTATAATAAATACTTTAATCATTAGCATACTCAAGCTACCACAGAGAAGGAGCTTCCCTTGACTTATATAGTGCAGGTTAATATCTTATTGTTAAAAAAAAGTCAGAGATTCAACAAGTGTATTTTTCATAGGTAGAATTCCGTTGTTGTCAAAGTCTATAATGAGATTGGTATTTATCTTATTCCTTTAATTTGATTTTTAAAAATTACCTGAAAAGAGAGTGTATTGAGAATTGCCAGCTAGGTTTTTTTATAGATTTATAAAAATCCACATCTTCCTAAAACATCTGATGCAGCAAAACTAGTTCAGATATATCATATACTATTTCAAGAGACCCTGCACAAGACGTAATTCCATTTGGTTGCCATCTACTTCCTGCTAACCTACTCTGGGCTAAATCTCTCTACTGCAACTGGTAGCTTTCATCCCAAGACCTTGAACTGTTATCAAACTACCTTTGGAGAAAGCTGGAAGCCTAGAAAGCAATTAATTTCATTTAAATTCCAGCCATTTGAAAAGTAGCCTAAGTTAATCAGGCAGACACCCTCCATCCTCTCTAATTAAGGAAAGACATAGGTACCTCCAGAGATGGGGTCATTCTGCACTGTTTTAGTTTGAATACAGAAAGAGCCTATCTGACTAGCTTATGTGTTTGCCTAAAAATTGAGTCTGTGGCTGTAAAGGAGCTGAATCCTGCCCTGAATTGCTAAGTACCAGGAGAGAACAGAGTAACTTATTTACTGGCAGGTTGGAAATAGTAAACACTGTTCTCTTGGCTGCTTCAGAATTGCGGCTCCAGTGACCAGGCAGGTGTTTGGAGTGGTCAGTGCCAATGTAGCAAGGACTCTCCCCTGGTAGCTTGCCTGTCCAAAGTCTGGCAATGTCACGTCGAGTGGAGAGCTGCCCCCATAAACCTAGTTTTGATGGGCATCTTGTTCTCTAGTTCACTCAGAAGGGGCAAGACCAGAACAGATCACGCCTGAACACCACCTAAACCAACAAATACTTTTAGCCATGCAAAAGGTTCTCTGAGTTATGGCATACCAACGGCAGAAAAACTAGAAGAGGTTCCTGGTTGTTCACTGTGCTGTGCAGATACCAAGGTGTGTTGTTTAGTTACCAGCTAGGGTTAAACCACGACAGGAACCAAAACACACACAAAAGTGCATGTAATGATGAGATTTCTGCTAATGGATTAACCAGTGTTTAAGTAGAAAACTTGGGTTTATTCAATTTTTTTCGTGCATTCACAAAAGCCTTCTGCTTTGGGACTTGCTAAAATACTTAGTAACAAAAATAAGCCACACAGAATTTAATTAATAATTTTTATAATATGAAGCACTAGGTATGCGTTATTATTTCAAACTTCTATTAGATTGGCACCATGTTCCAATCTTGACTTGAGGATAGATTTTCCTCATCAGAAGTGTGACTAAAGTCTGAGCTGAGAGACCACAAACTCATAACATGCATTTTGAATGTTAGACTAAAATTGTTCTGACCAATTTACTTGAAAAAATTGCTTAGGAAATAGTTGTCATGCCCCCACCCCCACCCCCCTCTTTGGTGGGTTTAGGGGAAGGTAATTTGATTTACTCTGGGTGGTACATGGGAGAGACAATAGAATTCTCAGAAGGTTCAGTAACTAAACAACTTTTACTTGCAAATTTTAAAAATACACATATAGAACAAGGCACTTAACAAGGCATTGACTGCATTTTTTGGTCCAGCTTACAATATATTTCAAGGAGAAGAAGACAGGAGAAGAGAAAAAAAGAGAAAAAAAAAGGAGAGTGAATGGTAGATAGTCACGACCTAGGATCCATCGTGGTCTCTGTTAAATCCAGGGTAGTGGAGTGAGCCAGGCAATACATTTCTCACCATCCTTTTATCTGTTCTTTTATCTGTTACAGTCTGCTGGGGCCCTCCCAGAGGCAAGCTTATGCTAATTTCAGCTCTAAAGTCTGTGCTTTACACAGAGCCAGAATGTGGTCTCATGTGGTCGATCGCCCCATTACAGTGCAGACTGGCAGCTGACATTTCCAATGTGTGTGTGGACTGGCCCAAGGGAACGGAGGCAGTGTGCCACCCCACCTACACAGAACTCTCCATGTTCCCCCACCGCTTTCCACCTGCTTGTTTTGAGCCAGTCAACTGTACTAATATTTTACAATAGTAAAATCCTGAAAGTTAGTGGAATCAAGCCTTGTGCTTCTGTATCTGCACTTTAAATATAGCTTGCCAAAACTTTGCAGTGATTCAAGGAAAATAACTTTATTTAAGAGACATCCTGGTATCTCTGATGATTTTCATAATAAGTAATTACTCTGTACAACCCTGTTCAAAATAGAAAGTAAAATCTCCCACAAAGAACAATGTATTTTCTTCAGTTAGTCATAAATAAAATAGAATACAATTTGCAGTGTTTACCCCAGTCAAGACTCCTAGCAAAACTGCTTTCTAGCCCAACAGATCTGAATACTTTGCCACAAGCAGTAAATTCGTATCTCCTGTTTCTTTCCAACATTCTCCTGGTGGGCTATATGGATGCCCTGGTACATCAGGTGACGTGAGGAGGGAGAGTTGTGGAATGCAGCTTCTGGTGACAAGTGCGTCCCAGCACCATCATTTAATGTTCTGGACCCTGCTAAGCAAGGTGGCCCTGGGAGTGTCACTGTCTCCTTCTTCACAACTCCAAGCAACAGCTGCAACTGGTCACAGATCTTCCTTCTTCCTAATGCATGAGTAAAGCACAAGGAGTAAAGAAAAGCTAAGGTTCTGGACTGCAGGTACAGGAAGAATAGTCCCTCCTTGCAAGAAACATGATGCAGGAGATTTGACAGGTTTGTAGTTAGTCACATCAGAATTTTTTTTTCTTTTCTTTTTTTTTTTTTTTTTAACAGTATGTCAGAGACCAGATTTATATCTCATTGATTGATGGGTCAAATCAACCATTTTTTCTCTGTGCGTGTGTGTCTGGTAAGCCTTGCAGCCAAGATGGCTGCCAGGGTCGGCAGACACTGTCAATCAATAAAGCCCACCTGATAGCCCACACACAACACACCCCCTGGAACCTCTAATTAGCTGCAGCACCCCTCACTTCGGCTAGGAGGACAGCAAGTAGTCAGTAAACCAGATGTCCCACAAGTGAGAGTGGCCACAGTAGATAATAGAGGCACACGTGAGGTCTCCATCTTGCCTTGGCCTGCCCTTCTGGAATTCACCAACATGAGACCTCTTATTGGTAACTATATTTTTCTCTCTTTATTCTTTCTTCTTTTAATCTCTCTTCCTCTACTCTTTTCTTCCTCTTGTGGGTAACTTACGGTCTTAGTTTAACAAGTTTACAACTTAGAAATCAAGAAACTTCAGGTGGAAGTGTGGAAAAGAACAGCTTTTTATTAACAAAATCTGCATAAACAACAAATGGTGCAATCAAAAACTTTCAGAAGAAACAAAACAAAGTCCCAATTCCACAAATGGTGGGGGGAGAAACCCACGGCAACCTGGGCTGGGGGGGGCGGGGCAGGNCAGCGATGGAGGAGTCCTCTTCCCCACAGGCAGTCCCGAGAGCAGATGGGGCCGTCTCTCTCTCTCTCTCTCAGTTGTCCTCCACAAGGTGTGCCGTGGCGAAAAAAATATTTCCTCTCAGGAAAAGAAAAGGAGGCGGCCGAAACTGGGCTCCCCGCTCTGTCCGGTCCACAGACCAAACCCAAAAACCCCCGAGCAAAAGACTCCCCAGCCGCGCTTCTCCCAGGAACCTTCCCCTTCTCACCACTCCCGTGCTGCCCAGCGTGTGCAGCTTCACTCTGTCTTCCCTCGTCCCAAAAGAATCAGAGGGTGGGGAAGGAGGGTAGACACTGGGAAAAAATTCCAACATCTCTTTTCAAACCTATGACACTTATACACCTATTTTCTGTATTTCATTAAAGTTGTGAGTTAGTGTTTGCCTAGTAACTTACTATTAGGTGCAATGCTTCTGTAAAATATTTTCCTCAGTTGTATGTTGCTCCTGTAAACCCTTTTTGCTGAAACGCCTATTTTCTCACCAAATTAAAAAAAATCTCATAGAGAAAAGTGTGTAGCTTTTTCTCCAAATGTGAACTCAAGGTATCAAAGAATCAAAGGCTTTACAAGAGTTTGTGTGGGCGAAGTCTCTGAAATAAAGTGTACAGCCGGCAAAGCTTAGAGCTTCTGGACCGCGGTGTAACACGGTGTAAAAACAACCTTTAAAACAACACACAGGCCAGTGAATATTCTTCATGAAATGTAGCAATTTTATCTACTTACCTGCATGTACAAAGATATGTGGCTAATGGAAAAGTCACTTTCTTTATAGTTTAAGCAATAGGAACTAACCCTCAGAGCTTTTGTTCTGGATTTACTGCATTTTTTTCCCATGTCTTTGAATCAGGCCTATGCAGCTGAAAAGTCACAATTCCCTCTCTTGCCACCCAGCAGCTCCTCAGGGAAAAGGAGTACATGGCTGAGCAAGATGAACAAGTTATTTAGCTGACAAGTGTCACCATATATATGCCCTACTTTCCCCAACTTGCAGAACCAGGAGAACAGTCACAGACTTCTGAATTTCAGGGATATTATTCATTATGCAACATGGTGCAGGCAGCCATCGTTTGCCACAGATTGGTTGCAGTATGAGCATTTCTCATCACTAAGGCCCTGTCAACCAGTACCTTCCACTTCTGTCTCCTGATTGCCCATCAATTTGTCAATGGTCCCTAATTGACAAGGCAACTTGTTCAGCTCGGATGTCTCCAAAACAGAGAATATTGAATGATTGCTGCTTCAATGAGGAGCCAAAGGTCTTCTCTGAGCCTCCTCCTCTCCAGGCTAAACAACCCTAGCTCCCTCAAATGACCTGCGCTTCAGACCCTTCACCAGCCTTGTTGCCCTTCGCTGGACATGCTCTAGCACCTCAATACCTTTCCTAAATTGGGAGGCCCAGAACTGGTCACAGTACTCAAGGTGCAGCTAACCAGTGCTGAGTACAGGGGGAAGAACCACTTCCCTAGTCCTGCTGACCACGCTATTCCTGATACAGGCCAGGATGCCATTGGCCTTTTTGACCACCTGGGCACACTGTTGGCTCATGTTCAGCCTGCTGTCAATCCAAACTCCCAGGTCCCTTTCTGCCTGGCCCCTTTCCAGCCACTCCGCCCACAGCCTGTTACACTGCATGGGGTTGTTGTGGTCAAAGTGCAGGACCCGGCACTTGGCCTTGTTGAACCTGCAGGTGCATAAACACAGGTGGGCCACCCCTATGAAATTATCACAGTAGAAGCAAAAGGTCATCTCCAGCACAAGGCAAGAGCCAGAGGTAGTCTACACTACCTTTGAAAGGGTAGTGTAGTGGACAGGCTATATGAGCTGCTCGGAGACATGAACTTCACTAGCAGTTGAACACATGGGCAAAATGTGGTTTGAAATACATTGATGATCAAAGGATCATCAACTCCTTGGAGTGCCCACCAGTACCCTCATGCAACAGCTGGCTGAATTGACTAGACAGCAGGAGCTGGCAGATGAACATGAGGCAAATGCTGATCCAGGCCAGTCAGGACCACTCACTGCAATGATACAGTAGAGCTACTCAGCTCCCCAAGCCTGCAGAGTATCACTTTGGGGCAGATGGCAGTGTTCAGGAAGAAAACATCCAGTCTTCAAGTGTCTTGCAAGAGCTCGGGGTTTGAAGTTCAAAGTTAAATCACCTTGTCTCAAGTCAGTTCACTGACACAAATCAGCCCATCTCATCTGTGCAGAGACCAGCTGAGAAGTTCCTGACCTGCCCAGGGTATCAGTCATTAATTACACTGGGGAAATACACAGACACAGCCCTGACAGAATTATGATTTTGGGAGAGACTTGAATTTCATCCTCATACCACAATTATAATGTAAAGAGCATAGATCTTGCCACATTAGGAATGTAGACATCTGGCAGAATGGTGACTAGTAATAGAAGACGACACTCACTCAACCATTGGTAAAGTTAGCTACATGCACTAATCATTGCACATTGCCAAATTAATAGAAAGGATTATCTGAAATCATCAAAAATTAAGTTACTCTATTTTTTTGTTCAACATGTGTTTTTCACCCTGATGGTGAAACGGTAATCTGAAAAAAGGAAAGGAAATAATATATAACTCACCTCTCCTTGCAACCCTGATTTTCTTATTTTTTTCAGTTCCACTTAAAAGCCTGAACAATAAATTGACCCGCACTACCTCCCACCAGTCTTCCAAGGATGGATCTATGTTAAAGTAGTTTCTAAAGGAGAACAAAAAAAGAGTGATTAAAAAAAAATTAAAGAAAAAATAAAAAGACAAAACCTTGATGATTTCCCTCTTCTTAAAAGCTGGTTCTTGAAAAAAATACTACAGGCAAATAAAACTGCTTCAACTAGTCTTTTTCCCATCTTAAATTCTGCTTTTATTTTAAGATTGTGCGGAAGCTGCCTATATCTACCAAACATTTGTGCTGGATTTTGCTGTGGAATAAAAAAGATCTGTAGCTACTTACAACAGGGAAGGTGCCTGGACTGTTTTGGCAGCCCATGGAGTCCAGAGCTTGTCTGGCACACGGGGTGTGGAGGTCTGTAGGGAATGACTCTGAAGTCATAGCAGTATTAAGTAAATAAGTAAGTAATAGCCACTATTTTTTCACAAATGCAAAATTAAACCTACTACTCATCTCTTTTTTTCTCCCAAAAAGGAAAATAGCTATGCAAATTTCAGAAGTTGCTGGAACAGTAATTTCTGAAAATAACAGAATGGTTTCTGTTGGAAGAGACCTTTAGAGATGGTCTAGTTCCAATACCCCTCTGATGGGCAGGGACATCTCTCACTATGATCGAGTTACTCAAAGCTTTATCCAACCTGGTCTTGAATACTTCCAAGGGTGTGGGGCATGCACAACTTCTCTGGGCAACCTGTTGCAGTGTCTCACCACCATCTAAAATTTTCTTCTTTATGTTCATGTCACAGTCCAAATTAGTAGGTGTATTAGAGGAGGGGTGGGTTTCAGTGAGCAGTTGCTTCTTTGCACAGTTTGCTACAGTAGACAAAAGTCTTTCAGTGATTTTAATAATGTTTATGCCATTAACTGTTTCAGTCTCTCACAGGATGGGCAAGAGTTTTGGAGGGGGACGCAGTCAGGACAGCTGACCTAAACTGCTCAAAGGGATACCATACATTTGGAGCTAAGAGAAAGGAGGATGGTGGGGCATTTGCAAGGATTTGGTCTTTCAGAGCAACCACTATGCAAAACTGAAGTCCTACTTCCCACAACGTGTCTTGACATCACCTGCTGGTGGGAAGTAGAGAATAGAATCATAATATTTTTTTGCACTTTACATCTGCACACAACATTTGTTTATTTTCCATTAGATTATCATAAGTTATTACATTTTTTTTTATTATTTGGTCTCTCTGTCCTGCTAAAAAGAGGATGCACAAATCAAGGTTTCATTCAAGTTTTACTTGCTTGATTTTCACAGAATCATGGTATGGGTAAGGTTGGAGGGGACTACAGTGAGTCATCTGGTCCAAACTCCCTGCTAAAGCAGGGACATCCTAGAGCGCATTCCACAGAACTTCTTCCAGACAGT
This sequence comes from Oxyruncus cristatus, assembly GCA_013399855.1. Lineage (NCBI taxonomy): Eukaryota > Metazoa > Chordata > Aves > Passeriformes > Cotingidae > Oxyruncus > Oxyruncus cristatus. Next base: position 34,271 of record VXAY01003221.1, read on the forward strand.
TCATGAATATCACCAGTGAGGGACACTCCCCAACCTCTCTGGGCCATCTGTTTCAGTCCTTGGGTCACCGGTACAATAAAGAAATTCTTCCTCACGTTCGGGTGCAATTTCCTGTGTATCAATTTCTGCCTTTTATCTTATTGCTGGGCACCACTGAGAAAAGCCTGGTTCCTTCCTCTTGATACCCTCTCTTCAGATACTTATAGACATTAATGAGGTCCTCTCTCAGTTATCTCTTCTTGATGTTGAACAGGACCAGCTCCCTCAGACTATCCTCATTAGAGAAATGCTCCAGTCCCTTAATGATCTTTTTATCCCTCTGCTGGACCCACTCCAGGAGCTCCATGTCGCTCTTGTACGGAAGTGGACACAGCACTCCACATGCGGCCTGACCAGGGTTGAGTAGAGGGCCATGATTATCTCCCCTGGCCTGCTGGCAACACTCTTCCTAATGCACACCAGGACACCACTCCCTTCCTGGCCACAAGGGCACACTGCTAGCTCATGGAGAGCTTATTGTCCACCAGGGTCCCCAGGTCCTTCCCTGCAGAGCTGCTTCCAGCAGGTCAGCCCCTAGCCTATACAGGTGCAGGACCAGGACCCTGCATTTTGCCTTTGTCAGACAGTTCTTCTCTGCCCATCTCTCCAACCTATCGAGGTCCTTCTGAAGGAAGGACATTCTATCGGCTCTGGTTTTGTGCCATCAGTAAACTTACTGAGCAGGCAGTCTGCATCCAAGTCAATACTGGGCCCAGTATTGAACCTTGGGTGACACCACTAGTGACAGGCCTCCAACTAGTGACAAGCATCCCTCTGGGATGTGCTGTTCAGAGAGTTCTCAACCCACCTCACTGTCAAGGTAGACAATATCCACTGCTCTCCACTGCCAAAGCTTAACAGTTGGCCTGCATAGACCTACATGCCCACCACTTAAGCACAGACCAATGCATAAACTTCCTCACTGCTTATTTTGCTGATGGGAAAACTGTTGATCTTTTGCTGGTGTATAGAGTTCCTAAAGATAAGCTTGTTGAAACTATTCATGAGACAACTTTATCAAGAAATAAGTACATAAACCTAGGAGGAATTCACTTTCCTGCCAAATATATGTGTTGGTAAAGCCTGTCCTTTGTCAGCCAACGTATGCTTGAAAAAGGCCATTACCCCATATGTAGCAAAGCAACAACATTATGAGGAAGTAGCTTTCAAGGGAACCATCTGTGAAGATCTCATCTCCCACCAAAGATGATAGGTAGTGACTTGTTTGATTTGGTGACCAGCAAGCAGGAATAATAATCACTGATGTGCAGTAGCAAAGCATACGCAGGTGTCAGCGATTTGGTATATTTTATATATATAACGTACAGTCATCTAGAAGAGTTTCCCAATGTCCTTCCTTCTGTCCTCTGCAGTCAACTTAATCCCACAACACAGTTACTATTATAGAAATACTATTTAGTCCTCAGTGCACAAAACAGCAAGCACATATGTGTATATTATGGACAACAAAATGCTTATCTATGATAATTACCTGGAATGAAGCAGCTTGGGGTTACTTCTGAATCTGTCTCTGGTTTTAGTGCCTGCAGACCTCTACCCACTAATGCTTGTCCATCCCACTAGTTTTCTGCAGTTTTAGTTAGATATCAAATAATTAATTCAGGGAGCCCAACTTCCAGGATTTTCCAGCAGTTCCCGTTTGGAGAAAAAAATCTTCAGTGCAAAAGAATTTAATGACAAAACTCATTGAGACTTTTTCAATTCATCAGAATGGGCATCTCTTTGCATGACTATTATGCAAACTTACAAATCCGTTACGATTTTCTTATTTTCTATGCAATCACTGGCTAACATTTAATTTGCAAGTCAAGGATATCATAACATGAGAAAGGCAGCAGATTACTGTTTGTAGCAAGTGGGAGCATGGATGATTTAGTTCCAAAATGCTCTTGACAGAGTTAGAAAGTTAGCTTCAGGCACTTTCTATGTGCAACATAGATGTAACAAGTTATAATGTAGCAAGTAAGTTGTTTTGGTTTTAACATACTTCTAGCTGACAGCTAATCTAACAAAATGTTTTAAGCACAGATCAAATCAAGACTTTACCTGAAGAAAAACATACCAGCTTCACTGTATTTGGATTTTCCCCCAAGGACAACTACTGTATCCTAATCTGCTCATTAAATTTGCTAGTGATCTCTTCTCACAGGTGAAATCTGATGCAATCAGCTTTGCAGCAGGTAAAAGTCAGAGGCAATTCTAGCAAAAGTTTGCAACAAACGGGCAGAAGCAATGCAGAAAGCAAGATACAGGAAACTAGTGTGCTGGTTGTCAGTTCGTTACACTAAATGATGTCACAGTTTATCTCTGTGGCAAAGCTGATACCAGTGTGAGTAAAATGCCTTTCCTCTGTCATGATAGAAATCATTGCCCTATATGCAAGACAGTGGAGAATAAGGACTCCAGGGTTTGCTCACAAAATAAATGCTATAAAAGTGAAGTCAGTTTGTAGAAGTTCTGTAAAAATATGTACTACAAAACAAAAAATGAATTTTAAATTATGGTGATAAAATAAACATTAAAAAAAAAGTATACTTGTGCTTTATGCCCAGGTTTTTCCAACTGTGAACTCACCTATGGCATTACAAATTGGGTATTCTGACGTGTTTCCTGAAAGCCCTGAATGACACAAAAAAGCCAGTCTTACTGGAGACAGACTGCTCTCTTCACTACTAGTTTAAAAAAAAAAGTCTGTTATTTCTGCAGCATATAGAGTAACACAAGGTACAAAATTATATCAGGGTAGACTGGAAATAAACAGAAGGTATGATTACAAATGATCCATCACTAACATAAATCAACAACTAATTGACATTACAAAAACCCCAGAAGACACAGAATATTCTTGCAATGTGTTCACCCTAGACAAGTTTATACAGCCTTCACACTTCCCCTTTCCTTGAGCCCAGGGCTGATGTTCCCTTCCCAGCAAGACGTACCTCATTCTGCATGTTCCCTTCCCACCAGACATGCCTCACTCTGCACAGGGTCCTTCACTGTTAGGAAAGGTAGTGAGTAACTAGCTGGATGAGTTCGGGGCAGTACTGGGAGTGAATGCTGGGTGTGCCAGCTGCTGAGTTTTCCATTACTAACAGTCTACCCACCCTTCATAGGCCTTACAGGCCTGCTTCCCATCTAGGGTGGAGCATTAGGATATAAAGATGGGGTGTTCAGGGCCCTGGGTTTTCTTCCCAGTTCAACTGGACACACAGTCTAGAAGCAGCACCAGTGGAAGAAGGAATTATGATTTCATCTCATTTATCACACCAGCATAGCAAGTCCCCATACCACGCTGCATGCTTATGGCCAAAATAAGAATATCCACTGCCCAGCCTCTTCTCTTCCTCACTCCTTTAAATGACCATTGAATTGGCCAGACAGGCTTTCTGGGTCCAATTATAGTCTGCCTTGAACCATGTAACTGACTTTCTGAAAATATTACTGTTCTTTCTGAGAGTATTTCAAATGAAACAACACAAGTGAAAGGGCTCTGTAGTTCTCAGCAGAGCAAAAATTTAAGCCTGGGTAGCACAGATTGGAGAGTCTACTCTGACATATAGTCATAACCTATACAACAGGGACAACAATGCTTTCCTGATGAAGAGGGATGCTGTGGATGTTTGGAATACAATACAAGAGCCCAGCAGGTAAGAGAAGTTTAAAAAAAAATTCAGAGAGAAAGTGATAGCCATTTTCCCTTTTGCTCTTAACCTCTGACAAATCAAATTTCAGAGTTCCCTTACTCTGTTCTTGTGTTTTTCTAACTCCAGTGTTCTCTGCATAGCATAGAAAACCCTGACATTATAGGAAAAACCAAGGACAAGTAACAATAAGAAATATCCCATCTAACTTCTGCCTCCATCAAAATCTTCATTCCAAACTAGAGATAGAAGAATAACATCTACAGACCAAATAAACTCAATAGGCTAAAGCTGTTCACAAGGGAGCTTTAGTCACAGTCTAATCAAACAAATCCTTTTAACACTCTGGGGGATCATTAGCAAAAGGCCACTTTCAAGTTTTATCATTCTCTCTTCAGCTGCTTAATTGCCACACACGAAAATACCACTGCCTGCTCCAAGAAAGAACTTTTGGCAGATTAAAGTGGAGTTACTAACTAATTTACAGATGGGGTGATGGGGATGTTCAAAATTGTCTGAAGACAGATGAGGAATCACCCAGCCCTGCTCACCCCTACATAGAATATGGCCTGAACACTGTTCTCTGCTGAGCCATCAACCCCTCCTCAAGAACCCTTCAGGGAGCCCAAATAATTTCTGTGACGTGTCCAAACACCTTTTAAGTGCTCAACCGCCCTCACCCCCACAGCACAACTTCAGCTATTCTCTCTGCTCACACACTGGCCCTACGTCTTCTCCTTGGACTCTCTCCTCGACGGTAGGAACAGCGGACAGCGGAGCTCGCACAGAATCCCGGCTAGCACTGGGACACAGCCCCATCTCGTGGCCGCTTACCCCCCTACACTGGCTTCGCCCCAAGAACTGGCCAAACCATAAGCTGCCCTGTGTCTGGTAAGTGGGCACAAATCTCTCTAGAGCACCAGGAGTCTGCCAACATTCTTCGCGTACATAGATATTTCAAACATGTACATAACAAGGGAAGGGGGTGAAGGAGGAGATTATTCATAGAAAAAACTGCATGGAGAAACTTTATAGTTTCTATCCTATTCTGTTTCCTGCCAAGTTTATTGCTTCACAGTGCTGAGAAACCTTTTAAATTACTTAGTTATTTTGCACAATAGCAAGAGAGAGAAAAGCTGTTAGCAAGTAATACTATTCAGAGTACCAGATGTTCAGCAAGCATTGACTTCTTCATTAATGACTAGTATACTGAGGTAGTAGTAAACTACAACATTTTTACTTCCTACCAACAATAAGGATACTTATTACAGCAGGAATTCCTGCCTGCTTATGCGTACCAATAGGAAAAAGAACAATAGAACACCTGATATTGGGGGAAGAATTCACGATTTAATTTTCTTGGTTTATGGATTCAATTATCAATATTTTCAAAAAGAACGGCTAACTACAGTGAAGGACTGGGAGTGGGAAAAAACTTAAGTAAAACAGTAGTTTAAATCATTCCTATGACATCTTCTCTTGAAGTCACCTGCATCTGAGTGACAAGCTGATCAGAGATCTCTACCAGTTTTTACTTGGCCTGTGAGCTGCTAAAAAAAACAAAAACCATGCTGTGAAGATTCATGCACTGGGAAAAAGAAAGAATTGTAACCTACTTGGCTTTTACTTTAAAAGATCAAGGACTACAGCATCATAAGATTCAATGAAGATGTTGCAATTGCTGAAATTCAATGAAGGAGAGCCTCAAGAAAAAGTAGTGTCAATAGAATAAAGAATCGTATGTAATCAGAAGACATTTTTCAAGAGACTACTATTTTCTGTTCAGTCTGTGTCTGTCACTCTTGTGCATTTCAGATGGAAACCTTGTGTGGGGCTATATTTTTCCCAACCAAACTTTTCCTAAACCAAGAAGGAGCTAAAGTAGGCACAGCCTCTGCTCATACAAGTTAACATTTGGAAAACACAGGAAGATTTGGAACTTTTTTATCTGCCACAGCCTCCCTTGGTAACTAAGCACCACTAAGCACCACTAAGATGAAACTAAAGCCAAGGAAGGCTGCAAAGCCCTCACAGTACGTTTAAACAAAGAAGTATGCCCTGACACAACTAATAACCTCCTGTGTAACCACTGAGAGACTAGTACTGATTCCTTTCTTGGGAACTGCATGAAAATCAAAATTAATTTTCCCACTGTTTAAATGGGAATTTAGGACTTGGGTTTCATCTGCTTAGAAAGGTAAACTGTTTTAAGGCAGCATATCATAGCTGCAAAGAGGCAATATCAATTGCCTCAGATTGATTCTAAGAATCAGTAAGATTTTATTTATTTATTTATATTAAGAAAATGAGATGCTTAGGGCAATACAAGTAGCAGCAACCTGTCGAACATGGCTGAATGCTGTGATTACACAAAGTGAAGTACTCACAACACTACACTGGCCTTCTCTATTTGTGAATCATACACCATTGTACAACTCAGGTTAATCACCATATTGCCGAGGAGATCTCTTGGTTCTTTCCATCACTTGTCACATTTGTAATTATAAACATGACCAACTTATACAAGAGAGATTTGCTGGGGAGGGAGGAGTAATGACCAGAAATGTGTCAAACATGCTTCTATTACAAAGACACACGAATATTCCATTATTACTGCACAAAAGAGCATTATGCTGTCCATGATGATCCATAAAGAGTAGCAGATGGTCCATTCGTGCAAATGGTCCCCAAGGAGACTGATCTATTTTGTTATTACATAGCAGACCTTTCCTTGTAATCCCCAAACCAAAGTTTGAGGTGATATATACATGCAGTGAGCAAAACAAAAATATTCTACACATCAGTAACTGATATCACCACTGATACTCTACAGTGGTGCTTGCCAAGGGGAATAGTGTAACTTGAAATCACTGAGGCATCTGATTCCTTCTACTGTAAGTAATTGCTGAGTGCTTTTTTAATCCCTATTCAGAAACTCTTCCTTTCTTCTCCACTAAATCAGAGTATAATAATCTCTTTTGGCAAGCAAGTACTCATATTTCATTTCAGCCCTGGAATTAAGGACTTGAGAAATGTGAAAAAAAACCTCACCAGAGATGATCACAATTCAACCACTTTGATGTGGAAAATTAAGAGAAAACTGGCACTTCCTCACAGTGGCTTTTGCACAGAAAAAATGCAATGTGAATATCAATGTAAGTTCACTGTTGTTCCAGAATACTATGATATCACAGCATTAGGACTTGCACAGGGCAGCATATATGAGACCAAAGCAACAAAGGTGCCACTGTCACTGCTTTCAGACAAAGTGATGCTACAACAACCCTGTTAGAACCACAGTTACTTAGGACACAACTGTATTTGACACATCATTGTCTGCAACCAACAGCAGAAATGTCAAAGTTAGGCTTGTTCTCCTAGATTCTGAAGAGAGCCAAGGTGGAAGACTGGTGGCTTGCTATTTACCAATAATGACAGCAGGAGTGTAGAAAAGAATAATGAATGTTGGAAGGGACTACCAGGGGTAATTTGGTTAAGAATTTTCAATATCCCCTTTCATCTTGCTCAAAGTTGGACCAACATTGATGTTAGATCCCACTCCATATTTAGATGAAGTTGGTCATGAACTAGTACAGATGAGTTTTGAATAACTGCAAGGATGGAGGTAGCCCTTGCTCCAGTGTTTGACATTCCTCACAGCAAAGTCTAATTGGGATTTTCCATGTTGCAGCTTCTATCCATTACTTCTCACCTTTAAGACCCCAAGTTCAAGCTACAACCTCATCAAAGGGGTTTTACTTTAAAAATATGCAAGACTCCAAAAATTCACCTGCTGAATTTATTAAAAGGGCCTTGAAAGAACACATACACGTTTCTCAGGATGTCAAATAACACAGTTTTACTGGCAAACTTTAGAAAATAAGGGTACTTGATGAAAGTTTAAAGGGCAACATTCAACCAAAAAAAGCATTTCACAAAGAAATGGCTTAGCACATCCTGACCCACACAACTTAGCAAAATCCAACTAATCTGGCTTTAAGTTACCCAAATATCAAGAAAGCAGATTAGGAGAAGAAGTAAAGGAAGAGAGAAAAAAAAAGAGAGAATTATAGCTACCACCCCTAGATCCAGTGTAGCTCCAGCTACCAGGAATCCAGGAGATGGCAGGGCCATGACCATGCAGTGTCCACCTTCAGTTGGTTTTATCTGCTCTGGCCCTATGTGGCCACTTCTACCAGACAGGACTTCTGGCCCACTGGCCACTCTGGGGCTCTGGGGCAGACTGAGGTGCTGTGCTCCTGGTGTGTTAGCAGTTCTGAGGCTGAGTTAGGGGCTCCAGGGAGTATGGTGTGGGGCAGTGTTCTGGTGTGCCAGAGCTGCTCTGGGGCTGCCCAAGAAAACATGACTTCACCTTCAATTTCTTGTCCCTTCCCCTCTACACACATACTTGGTCCGAGCCAATAATTGATATCCAGTGTCTCACATCAGCCGTATTGCTGTGCTGCTCTGAGGGGAGGCTGGCTCTACCTTCTCTGTAACCTCTCACTAGGTAGTTGAAAGCAGCTGTCAGATCCCACTGTGAGCTTTCTGCTTATCACACTGAGCAAACTCAGCTCTCAGAGACTCCTCCTGTATCCCTATCATTGTGGTGGCCAGACTCACTCCAGTTTGAGAGTAGTTTTCTGGTAGTGATCAGCCCAAAGCTGGATATATTGCTGCAAATACAATCTCACTAGTGCTGGAGTGTATAAACACTTCCTTCAAGCCTGGTGGCTATGCACTTTGTAATACAGCTGAACATGTTGTTAGCATTGGTGCTTGAAGAGCAAGACGGGAAAACTGTGACCAAGCTTGAGGGCTTCTCAGTCCAGGCTTGAAAAAATCCTGTGATAGAGTAATTTTAATAACTTTTACATTGAAGATATCTCATAATGTTTCACACAACAAGATTTTAGAAAAATGACAGCATCCTCCATACCAAAAGAGTAGCCTTAAAACTACTCTTAGAAGCACAGTTGTAGTTGTCTTGACATGTCCAAGTTACTGGGTAGTAGGCCCTGCTACCTTCAGGGCCTTGGCATTTGATATCCTCTGCAGAGGAGAAGAAAATTTTTTAAAGCATAGAACAAATACTGCCATTTTGCTATGAGTAAGGTAACCCTACTTTGTATGACAGGCACTGGATGCTGTATGTTGGAACTAAAATTAAAAATATAACATGAAATCTCGGTCCCATGGCCTTCACTTGCCCAGACAGCTCAAATCTTGCAGACGATTCAAGATCAAAATGCAATGTGGCCCTCCAAAAGAAAGATATGGGCAGGACAGCACCCAAGAAAAGTTTAAGCACCAAGCTTTCAGGAGTAATTGGGGAAAATCTGCCTGTCACTTTTGAGTGCTCAGAAAACACAGGATATCTTTGAAGTACAGATAAAACATATTTTTCATTCATTATGAAATACAGTTCTGGATGTCTTACAAAATTACCGTGACTAGAGAGACTAGAGAAATAGACACATATAGAAAACAATAAATATCCGCGGAAATAACATAACTTGTAAAGAATGAAAAATATCTTGCAAAATGTTGTCTGTTAACAGAGGAAGGCCTTCAATGTTCTCAAATCAAAGAATGTTATTTATCTAAATGTCAAATTAAAACCTCTAAGTACTTTTGCTGCTATTAGGAAATTGGTTTTATGCTTATGCTTGCAACTCAAATCCCACAAAAGTCAAAATGCCCTACAAGCCAAACTCATCTCTCCTTTCACCTCTGGTTTTCTCAATCTACTGAATGTAATCACTCCTTGAGCTGGTAGAGATAGCAATGTGGCTAATAAATAGTATCACAGAGTCCAATGGATGAAAACATGACATTAAAACACCCTCCAGCACCTCAACACTCTTCCTAAATTGTGGGGCCCAGAACTGAGCACAGTGCTCTAGGTGCAGCCTGACCAACTCTGAGTAAAGGGGAAGAGTCACTTCCCTAGTCCTACTCCCCTCACTGTTCCTGATCCAGGCCAGGATGCCACTGGCCTTTTTGGCCACCTGGGCACACTGCTGGCTCATGTTCAGCCTGCTGTCGATCAGTACCCCTAAGTCCCTTTCTGCCTGGTCGCTGTTTAGCCGTTCTGTCCCCAGCCTGTAGTGCTGCATGGGGTTGTTGTGGCCAAAGTGCACCGGGACCCAGCACAAGTTGTGAATTGCTCCAACTCACAGAATATCATAAACAGGAGTTATTACAATAGGAGGAAAGGAGGGATTGTATGAATTAAGTCCTTCTCTTGAGAAATCCTGAATTTAAAAATGAGGAGCCAGACTTTGCATTTAATTTGGTTGGTACCCTTAAGCTTTGTTAGATCATTGATTTCAAACAGACATATATGGTCTAAAGAACAGACAAAAGAAAAGAGAACTATGAAGCAAGCTTCTTTAAACAATTACTGTTGCCTACTCCCTAAACTAAAGAGAGCAAGAGAAAGCTGATGTTATGTAGCATAAATAGCCTGTTATACCCTTCCTTGAGAATGCAACATTTTTGTATTATGTCTGTGTCTTCCTTTGCAGGGTATTAGAGATCAGGTTTTAACCAGTGCAGTATCCAGACCTATGCTTTTATTTTTCTTGACTGAATAAAAGACGCTGATCATTTAAAATCATCCAAAAGTATCCTGTGGTATTTTGAAACTTAAGGGCAGCAATGGGAAATATTGCACTGGCACGCACAGTAAGACCAGAAATCTTAACTAAGTTTAGACAGAGAGAGCAACTTCAAAGAGCCAACATCCCAGGAAAAAATCCCTAACAGTTTCCAATATCATTCCTCATCCCAAAGTTGGATGAATGCATAAGAAAACCGTAAAGCGTAATAAGATTTCCAGTGATCTCATTCCCGGCAATTAACCCTTCCCCCTTCCCACATCGCACCTCTAGATGAAAAGGCGCTCTGCTCTGAACCATCCCCCGGGGCCCCTCGCTGCCGACGAGGGAGACGGATGATCGGTTTGAGTTTTCCCTCCACCACTTCGAGAACCCCCCTCCCTTCCCCTTGGGGCTGTCACCCGCGGCAGCGCTGTCACCTGGGCAAAACCCCGGCGACGAAGGGGCAGGGAGCCCTTGGCAGTGGCTCCGCTTCCCCCCGCGCCCCCGCCCCGCAGAAACTCACGGGCACCGGGGCTGCGGCGGGGAGCTGGGGGCCCCTCCGGCGGGACCGCCTCCTCCTCTCCAGGGAGCTCCAGCACCGCGGCCAGCGGGGGCCGGGGGGGGCTTGCGGGGAGAGTCCCGGCGCCCACCCGCACCAGGGTGCGCCGCGGCCGGCTGAGGGCCGAGGTGACAGAGCCCATAGCCGCCCCGCGGCCCGGGGGGAACCTCTCTGCTCTGGGCGGGGAGCAGCCCCCGGACGATCGGAGCACTGCGGCCCCAGCCCCTCCTCCTCTCCCATGAGAAAAGTCCCGCTGCGAGCCACGCCTCACCAGGACGTTACTTCTACCCTCCTCTCCCCATTCCCGCAAAAACCTTGGAGAGCCCGGAACGTATGAACTAACCCCAAGAACCTGCCGCCCTGCGCGCTGTCCAACGCCTCCCCGGCGGAGGAAGCCCCTTGGGAGCCAGCTCAGCCGCCGCCGGGCAGCGCGTGTCACCCCCAGGGAGGTCGGTCGGCTGCGGCGTGCGGAGGCGACGAGCATCGCAGAAGTCGCGGCACTCAAGCACCGGCTGCGGCTCTTCATCCTCTTTGTAAAGGATCAGGAGTAAATTTAGGGCTTTTTTTCATATCCATGCCCAGTTTTGTGGGTATAAAAATTACCCACAGAAGGCTTGCGTTGTCACAGAGAAAGGGAAAGGCAATTATGGTAGTATACAGAGGACAATCATGCTGACCCTGTGTTTATCAGGGAGGGTTCGAGTATATGAGAGGAAGCTCTCAACCACAATTGTTATGTAATATTAAATACTACAGCGTCGCTGACTGCTCTATATTTACAGCTTTATAACAGTTTAGTTTACCATAGATATTGTCACCAATTTTCACAACAATACATCTGTAAATAGAACTGTAAATACAAACATCACTAGGACAGGTTTCATGCAATCTGGATGCAGTTCTCAGATTTTGGAGATTTCCAAAGCTGATTCTAATTTTGTACTGTAAAATGGGTCTTACAAAGTTTCACCTTTGCACTGCAAGTTTTAATTCACTTCAGTGCCCTCGTGATATGGGAGAGGATGGATATTTCCTTATCTGTGTAAAATGACAGCACAATGTAAATACTATTTCCTGATCATATTCTCTTGTTTCCTTCTATAACCCTTCATCAATACTAACTCACAAAACTAACAACCATCTGCAGGTCTATCAGGAACCCAAATAAGTCTGTTAACCCTCTTCTCTTTTGTGCTCGAGTAGAAACCAACAGTTTCCTGAGAAATTCTGTTCCTCAGAGCTGACTACCATCAGATGGAGTGAAGTCCCAAAGCAACTCAGTTCTGATGTAATAAACTGTGAACTGACGCTATGACAGTCTTCCTTTTCTGAATGAAAACAGTGTCACTACCACATCAGAAAAGAATAAAGCAACAGCACATGCATTAGTTCTTTTTTGTCTTCATGTCTCTACCTGTATTTTCTTCTTGATCCTGCTTGCAAGAAGGCACAATTTCGGCACAAAATAGCCTGTCATATAGACAACACATCTTGGCCTCTGGGGATGTTGCTTGATCAGGAAGGACTTTTCTAAAGCATGAGAAGACGGGACTGAAAATAAAAAGTACTAGCCTTTTTTATAGAACAATGTCATCCTCCCTCCCACTTTCCTCTGTTTTGGTCTGTGGTAGGGGAAAGTCTGTTTTATTGAAATATTAATTCTTAAAAGGATTATACTTTATTTGAAGAAGTAAAAGCATAAATGTAGCTGCATAGGAGATTATCAGAGATGGCATGAAATTTTAAGAAATGAGAGTAAACTTTTTTCCTCATAGCATCACCAGGAAGCTTTAAGTAGAGGATGTACATACAGTTGCTTCAGACAGCTATAGACCTACACGCCCTGCACACACAGGCAGAAGAATAACACAGTATTTGATCCTGAATTGGTCCATCTCTGATATTAAGGGGGCACATTGGTGTTCCAAAGTAGGGTTCTTTCACCTGATATGCACAAGGTCAAGCAACACACGCACACACAGAGTCGAGCTGTTTGATTTATTCACAATTCTCCGCAGAAAGGGGTACTGGGTGGCAAATCCACAAAGCTAAAAAACAAGTATCAAAACTTTTAATTATTTATATATTTTATTTTTAAAAAAGACATTAAAGTTCATTGTCAACAGTTTATTTTGCTGTCTTATTAAGAACCTGGGTAACCCTCACCTTCTGGAACAGGTCGTAACAAGCCTAAAGGAAAATTAAGCTTAGAGTATCACCAACTTTCTCATAGTTTTTTGACTGCTTATCAGATTTATCTGGATCTAAAAGGGTAAATGGCTCAAGGACTCAAAGCTAATGCAAGTTTTGTAGGAACAGTGACAAAAAAAAGTGACAAAAACTCCACTGCAGCATTTCTAGCATTAGCCCTTATATTCAAGTACCAAACTGGCAGGAAAGGAGGCAGGAATATGAATTCATGGAACAGTTAACATTAGGAACACTTGCCTCCCTCTTTAGCCAGAGCTGTGCCCTATTTGTGACCATAAACATTTTCCAGCAAACAAAATACTCAAGCTGCGAAGAGACGCCCTTTCCCTCAGCCAGGTGACAAAATTTCTGCAACCATCCATGGTGGATTCAGACAGAGGATGACGAGCAGATACATGACAACATCATCTGTCGCTAATTCAAAGGTGGGAAGAGTAGCATTGCTCAGCAGAGTATGGGGGAGGAAAACTAATGGAAAGGAAGTAGAAAGTTGTCTTAGTTTAACAAGAAATTAAGAAACTTCAGGAGGAAGTGTGGAAAAGGAAAAGAAATAGCCTTTTATTAACAAAATCCGAATAAACAACAAATGGTACAACACAAACTTTCAGAAGAAGCAAAACAAAGTCACAGTTCCCCAGGTGATGGGGGAGAAACCCATGGCAGCCCGGAGAGGGCGGGGGGAAGGCACGACTGTCCCAGCAGTTCAACAGCTGCTCGCAGCCACGTGTGCTCGCAGCCCTGAAAAAAATAGTCCTTTTCCCCACAGGCAGTCCGAAAGCAGAATACCTGGCTCTGAGATGGGTCGGTTTCTCTCTCTCAGTTGTCCTCCGCGAGGTGTCCCGTGGGGGAAAAAAACTTCCTGTCAGGCAAAGAAAAAGAGGTGGCCAAAACCAGGCTGGCTCCCCGCTCTGTCCGGCCGGTGGACCAAACTCCCCCCAAAAAACCCCGAACAACAAACACCCAGCTGTCCCTGCGGCAACCGCGCTCCCCGACAGGGCTCGCCCTCCCCTCGCTCCCGCCCTGCCCGGCGGGGGCGGCTTCGCTCCGTCCCCCCCATCCCGGAATCAACAGATCGAGGGGAGACATTGGGAAAAAATTTCAACATCTCTTTTCAAACCTATAACGAAAATGCATTACTACTGCTCCAACAGCAGCCCAACCACTTTAATTACAGCTATTTGGTGAAGCATTAAACGTGCTTTTACAGTATAGTGACTGTGTTTTACTCACAGAGGCACCAAAGCCATGACGGCCAGACAGGATGGATAGGGTCTTTGCATTCTTGCTCCATCTGCTACTGTTCTCCCTTCTAAAAAGGATAAACTACACGTTCAATCCTCAGGTTAAATTATTTCCCCCCTTTCATTACCAGTCTCGAGGCTTAGCAACAAACCTACAACTAAACAATTAAACAGAAAAATAGCCCTCTCAACTGCACCATTCTACGTGGACTGCACATCTTTGTAGCACTCCCACCATGCAGGTAAGCAGCCTCTTAATCTAAGTGATGCAACTGAAATGTTTAGACTTTTTCGTCATGGTCCCACTTGAATTTGGTGGGTTTTCTACTGGTCTTATACATTAATCGGGCACTTTTGCAGACTTGTAAGTTCAAACCTTTGACAATATATATTAGTCCTGTAATTTCTGATTTTTCAGTACATATGAAAATAAAGTTTTTGGCTCAGTAGCTGAAAGAAAGATATGAGTTCATTTAGACCACATAGACGGAATAATAAAGACTCCTTGGCTAATGTTGAGAGGTTGAAATTATCAGAATCAGCTAAGCTTCTAAAACTGAAAAAATTAGTGTACCTAACAGATGTGGGTGATAAGTATTTTGATATGACAACCAAAGCAGTCCTTTCCTCTGCAAACTGGAACACAATTTATAATATTGCACCAATACTTCAAAACCCATTCAATCTCACCTCTCTTCTTGTCCAACGTTTGCTTTTAGACTTTTCAAGAAATGCTTCCACTGTCTGTTCCTAAAAATGAGATATATATATATCATAAGAAGTTAATGCATTAGACTAGCTGTGATACAAAAAATACCTGAGATAAATTATCTAGTTGTCTACAATTGCTAGGATATCCTTTAGTAGTAAAAAACTGCCAACATGCATGAACACAAGAAACTATTCACGGGACCTGTTCAATATTTATGCAGTTAAATGACCCTTTTTCATTACAAAAAGGTTTGGCTGTTATACACTGTTTAAATTACACTCTGTTGTGACCAAAACCACAAGACCATATCTCTCATACTTTTTTCTGTTTCAGAACAATCTTGGAATGTAAAGGTGGTCAGTTTTTTCTGAAAGACAGATAACTAGGTCTCAAAGAGACTTCTCATTTAGAAGGAAAAAAAAAAATCTTTTGTTTAAACCTTATACTCACAGCTATGTTACCTCACTTCAAAGTGCTATGAAAATTGCTGCTTCCTAAACTATGTTCCACGTATCATTCTATTTTTTCTCTGAAACCAGTCTGATAGCTTAATCCTTAATGTAATTATTTTGAGTTCTGATTTTTTTTAGTGAGTAACAACACTTGAAAATTCTAAATTGCTTAAGTAAAGTACTTGCCATAATTGCACTTGGTCAACATCTTTCTTTTTCTCACAAAGTGGATGAGAGCAATCAAGTTACAAGAGATGTAAAGAAATAGAAAGTACTGATTCTGGTTTATATGCTAACAAGGAGGTGAGAGAACTATTAGCAATTTGAAAACTATATAGACTCTGCTGATCCAATTTTAAAATTGGAAATAGCCATTATTTTTTTTCAATATTTGGGTCCACATTTTCCATTAGCAAAGCAGATCCATTGTTTTGAGAGACTGACTGGGTTTTCAGGAACAGGTATTATTTTAGCATAGGCTCTATTTGTTCGCTGATACAAAGTCACTATGTCTTGATGAATAATACTACATGATTTCATCAACACATTTCTCTCTCAAAAGTCCCAGTTGAATTTAATATTTCAGAAACAAATTTCCGCCTAATTCCTATCTCTGACTTCAAGATGACAAGTATACAATCTCTTCAATGTCTGTTATCTAACGAGGAAGTCAACAAAGCTCTTTCCCTTAGTTACAAGCAATTTACATAGATGTGATATTTTGCTCCAGACATCAACTGTCCCTGAACAAGATACAAAATACAAAAGGACCAATAAATATGAGAAAGGCCTTTGGTTTTAGTCAACCTAGACAAACAGGGCCAACTGTCTTCACTATTTATTTGAAAAGAGTGCTGTTTGACTGTTGCTCATACTGATAATCCACAAATTATTTGTGCCAATCTTTGCATCAGTATAATAACTTAAGGACATTCTCAAGACTAAAATAGACTAGCATTTGTCAAGCATGATACAGCAGGTTGATCATTCACCTTTAGAGCAAGACCAATACTAGACTATTCCAAAGGTTCTTCTTTCCCCATTTATGCTTCTCCATCTAGGTCTGCAGCTGTGGATCTACACTTACTGTCTGTCTATGAACGTATGTAAATTTATTACTTTGTTATACAGAGTTGAAGAAGATTAATCATAGGTAAGCCAATTTATGTAAGTTGCATTTGAAAATTAAAAACCTAGATTTGTTGCAAAATGCTAGCCCCACAGATCACTGCAAGCTGTAGGTAAATCCTCATTTCAAAAGCAGTTCTATTAAAGCTTGAAAAAACATTTTTAATATAAAGCCTAACTCATCTGCTTTCTGACATTCTCCTTCTCTGCATTCAAGTATTTAAGTATTAGACAGTAAAACAACTAAGTAGCAAAAGAGTTGACTTCTGTAGCATATAATGACTGAAAAATGTTACATTTTGGTAGGCGTATAGATACACAGTCTTAAAATACAATAACTGCAAGAAATCATTTGTAAATGGTATACTGAGGACTCTGCAATAACATTTCACCAAGATCAATATACATCTCTGGGGGAAGAAGAGTACAGAAACATTCCTACGGATTAAAAAATTATGTAGCAATTCTAGGAAAATGTTGTTTAAATGTGCTATTTGCCAGCTACTCAAAAAAACCACCGCAATAGCAGTTAGAATACTGGAAAAGTACTCTTCCACAGTGCCTTAAAACCAATATGCATCATGTGCTGCCCATTGCCATTAGCAAACAACTGCCTAAAAATCAGCAGAAGCATGTAGAACGCCAAAAACAATGTTTTTAATATGTCACATAAAAGATACTCATTCTCAGGTTATACAACTAAAATTTACATTTGTGATAGAGAATTCTGAAGTCTGCTTTGAGTTTTATTAGCTTTAAAATTGTGGGTTTTCTTCTTTCAAGTGTTGTAGAAAGAAAAGAGCCCTGTTAAAGATATTGACACAGACTGCAGAAGCACTAATTTTTCATACTATGAGAGGGATACAAAATAATTTTATCTCTATGGTATACATTGTGACCGAGGTCCCATGAGAATCAGTATTTTTCCACTGATTAAAAGGAAGGGGCCAGGTGCTTTCTGCCTCCTATGTATACAGAGCAGTTGCCTAGTAACTTGTTCAAAGATACTGCATAATAATGAGAGACTTATGTAGAACTAAAAGATGACTGCTTCAATTTATAAGCTTTTTTTTTTTTTAACCAACAAAACAATATTTTAGAGCAAAACAGGAAGTTTAAGAGACACCAAACTCATTAGGCTGCATTGCACTTCTCCCCTATTCCTACCATGTGACACGAGGCTCACCCACACAAAGGTGCTGGGACAAAAGGCTTGCTGCACCTTGCCCCTTCGATTCTTACCTTGTACTCGCACCACAGTCAAGCACAGCCTCCCTTGCTGGAGAGCCTGTAAACTGCTCTCTCATTGCTGAGCTGTGCACCTTCCTTCTCAGCTGCAAGTCCCCGCATGCAGCTTCAAGGCTTGCAGAGGCCAAAGTGTCCATCTCCCTCTCTCTCTTCTGTGTGAGCCGTGTAGGCGTGAGAAAGCTTCTTTAGACTCCGTCTTTGCTCTCCCCTTCTCAGCTCTAACTACCATCAGGCACTTTCTGTCTTCCAAGGTGGAATTTTCACTTTACAAGAACACTGCAAGAGAGAGAGAACGAGCTACTTGGCAGAGTTGAGAAGGGAAGTGCAAGGCACCAGCCTCTCAGCTGCACACACGCAACACTCTGCTGAGCGTTCTTCTCAGCTAGATGTTCTCTGAAGGCGCTTTCAGGCTGGCAGATTCCAGAGTGTCCACTACAGCTCCTGCAGAGTAAAACAAGCAGGAAAAGACACATTGCTGGATTCACCCTCCTGCTTGCAGCTGAGAGGAACGTGCAGCGCTGTGTGGGGTGCGTACAGTTGAAAGGATGCAAGGGGAAACTGACTGGCACTCAGCTGGGAGTGCCTAGAGGTTTGCAATCAGAAGGGCTATGTCACTGAAAACCTTCTTTCTTGGCACACCTCTTTTTGAGCTGTAGTGTGAAAGTGCTCGGTTGCGATCTTGGCTGAGAGATTGAGAGTTTTGCTGGTAGGAAGAGGGAAGAACTGCAAAGAGAAATGAGCTTAACGTAGTGCTTTGGTTTCAGGGGAAAGAGTAAAATCAGCACTGAGTTTTCCTTCTAGGACATTTGGCATGGGCTCAGCTGCTGGACTCATTATGGTTATCAAGTTAGATTTGTGGAAGGTGAAGAGAAGGAGAGAGTCTTTCTATGTTAGATGGAAAATAACTTGCTCCTGCCCTTAGTGTTGTAGATGAAAGGCTGAAAGGAGAAGGGCGAATCCAGCAAGTGGTTTTGCCTGTCTCATTTTACTGTGTGGCAGCGCCATAGTGAACACTGTGGACTCAGGCAGCCTGAAAGCGTTTCAGGGTAAATGTCGCTGAGAAGAAGGCACCGTGGGGAAAGTGTGCCGCGAGAGAAAGCTTTTGGTGACCTACCCCTTTGAATTGCAAACTTCTATGCATTCGCAGAGGAGTGGCAGTCCCTTTCTGCTTGCAGCCTTTGAACTGCACACATCTGACAATGTGCAGCAGGTTGTTCTCAGCTAGAGGCACTCTGAAGCCCTTTCAGGCTGGCTGGGTCCGGAGTGCCCACTACAGTTCCTGCATAGTAAAACGAGCCGGAGAAAGACATGTTGCTGGATTTGCCCTTCTCCTTGCAGCTTTTCAACCACACACTCCACCCTGGGGCTAGGCACTTTCCTTCTCACATTGTCTCTCCCTTCTCCCAGCACTCCCACGTTCTCTTCCACTCTCGCAGATCTGACTTGCTGACCCTAAAGAGTCCAGCAACTGAGCCCATGTAAAATATCCTAAACCTGCCTGGCAATCCTATTAACTTTAGACAAGGGGCAGAGTTTGTAAGCTTAAGAGTGTTATCCAATCTGCATCCAACATTCAAGGCTGTGAAACAACTCATTAGAAGCAAGAAGATACGGTAACAATTTATGGACTAGGATCAAAATACGAGTGCTTAAACGACAAGGAAAAGGACTGTAAGTGCAAGAAATGGATGCTAGATGGCAGTAAAGACCGTGTAATAATTCCAGCTTTTCTCTACGCAAATTTCCCTGGGAGAACTGGAGCTGAAAAATTTTTGCTTTGCAAGAACACCGCAAAAGAGAGAGAACGAGCTACTTGGCAGAGCTGAGAAGGGAAGTGCAAGGCACCAGCCTCTCAACTGCGCACACGCAACACTCCGCTGGACATTCTTCTCAGTTAGATGTTCTCTGAAGCGCTTTCGGGCTGGCAGATTCCAGAGTGTCCGCTACAGCTCCTGCACAGTAAAACCAGCCAGCGAAAGACTCGTTGCTAGATTCGCCGTTCTCCTTGCGATCTTGGCAAAATTCGTATCCCCTGAGGTGGAAAACGAGAAAAACAGTGATTCTCCACAATATTGTGGGGCTCTTGAGCAGTGTAGAAAGGCAGCCCTCTTGAAAGGGGACATGGACATATTGAGTGCCTTTCCAGTTTGTTACCAGGCTGGCCAGGTCGCCACTTCCGAGCAATTACCATACGAAGCAGTTAAGGAAATTCGTAAATCTATCAAAGATTGTGTGTTGCAATCGGCATTGACAATGAACTTATTTCAAGCCGTAGCCGAAGGCTATACGATGACCCCACGTGACTGGAAAACATTGTGTCGTAGGACACACCACCATGCAATATACTGTTTGGATTACTGAATACTGTGATCGTGCTATAGCACAAATGACAGATAATAGCATGAAACACATACAGATTGATGAACTGATGGGCGAAGGTTGGTATGCAACTGCCATAGCTCAAGTACAGTTGGACAGGGATGTATTCCAACAAGTTTCACGGATTGCATTACAAGCACTGAGAAAGGTGCCAGCATCTAAACCCGAGCAATCCTTTTCTGCTGTTAGACAGTGGCCTCAGGAACTTTAGGTGGATTTTTTAGATCATTTACAACATGAAAATGAGCGACAAGTGGAATCTGAGGAGGCTAAACGTTTAATCCTGCTGCAATTAGCAATTGAGAATGAAAATTCTGATTGTCTAAAGGTTTTACATCCCTTACAATTTGCTAATCCATCTATAACTGACATGATGCGGGCATGCCAGAATGTGGGGACTGAAACACATCGAGTGGATCTGTTAGCTGCAGCTTTACCAAAGCAGATGGTGGTACCTGCTGCACAAGAGGCATCCTGTTATAACTGTGGTCAGAAAGGACTTTTTAAAAAGGACTGTAAAGCTGGTAAAAAAAAAAAAAGGCAGAAGCCCCTGTGAAGCCCATCAGGCTGTGCCCTCGTTGTCAAAAGGGTTTTCACTGGGATGTTGATTGCTGATCTAAATTCCATCAAAATGGCACTCCCTCTTCCACCACTGCAGGGAGGGGGAGCACGAAGCCGCGTGCTCCAACAAGAAATACGGCAGTGATGCCAGTGCAAATGCAGGGAGTTCACGGCAGCTGGCTTCACCCTGTGACCAGCCACAGCGGGGAGTGCTGGAGTGGACCTGACCATCTCCCCATCACTCTTATTAACGGATACAGCTCTGCAGTTACCCACGGGGGTCTGGGGAGCGCTAGGGAATGGTTACAATGCACTTTTCTTAGGACACTCATCCACGACTCGTGCGGGACTTTTTGTGCTTCCTGGAATCATAGATGCTCATTATACTGGGGAGATTCACATCATAACTTGGACACCTCACCCTCCCTGTCACATTAAAGCAAGAGAAAAGGTTGCACAGCTTGTTTATTTCATTGCACAGGGTCCAAAGGGAGAAGGATGTTGCACTGGAGGTTTTGACAGTACGAACGTACCACATATTATGTGGGCACGACAAATCTCTCGCCATCAGCCCATGCTGACTTTTTACATTAAAGAGCAACCATTCACAGGTTTGGTGGACACTGGTGCAGATGTTACTATCATATTGAACACCGATTGGCCCACCAACTGGCCTTTAAAGACTCCTATTGCTGCAGTCCTGGATATTGGTGGGACCCAGCTCCCTAAACAAAGAGCATACCCGCTTGAAATTACAGGACCAGAAGGACAAAAGGGTCAAATTACACCCTATGTGATGAGTGGTCCTTGTACATTATGGGGGAGAGATTTATTGAGTCAATGAGGTGTTTCTATCCAGACAAATTTATTCTAGGGGCCACTGTGATGCAGCCCTATCTAAAACTCACCTGGAAAACAAATGTGCCAATGTGGGTGGAGCAGTGGTCCCTGAAACAGGAGGGGCTGTAAGAACTCCGAAAACTAGTGCATGAACAATTACAGGCAGGACACATAGTTCCTTCTACTAGCCCATAGAATACACCTCTATTTGTTATTCTTAAGAAGAATGGTAAATGGAGACTGTTACATGATTTGGGAGCAAATAACTCTGTGCTACAACCGATTGGAGCCCTTCAGTCTGGTCTTCCTTTGCCTGCTATGTTACATGACTTCTGGCCCCTGATAGTTATTGATCTTAAAAGCTGTTTTTTTACCATTCTGTTGCATCTGAAGGACGCCATGCATTTTTCTTTCACAGTCCTGGCAGTTAATAATCAAGAACGTGTAGAACGTTATCATTGGACTGTGTTACCTCAGGGAATGTGTTACCTCAGGGAATGATGAACAGTCCTACAGTGTGGCAAATGTTTGTTGCACAATTCTTACACCTGTTCGAGAAAGGTTTTACTGTATCATTACATGGACGACATTCTTATCGCAGCGCCGACAGACGAGCTGTTACAAGAAGTACTTGCTGTGCTACAGAGAGCACTGCAGCAAGCAGGACTGTGTGTCGCTGAGGACAAAGTTCAAAAACGTTCTCTATGGAAGTATCTGGGGTGGAAAATAACCGAAAAATAAATATACAGTCACTTCATTTAACCCTAAACATACAAACTCTTAATGACCTGCAGAAACTGTTAGGCTCCATCAATTGGATGCGACCGCAATTAGGCATATCTACACAACAACTGGC
Source organism: Oxyruncus cristatus (assembly GCA_013399855.1). Taxonomy (NCBI): domain Eukaryota; kingdom Metazoa; phylum Chordata; class Aves; order Passeriformes; family Cotingidae; genus Oxyruncus; species Oxyruncus cristatus. The sequence goes on from VXAY01003221.1 coordinate 56,764, forward strand.
CCCGTTGTTTGAGTTGTTAAAGGGCGACCCTGACTTACCTTCACCTCGTTCATTAACTAATGAAGCAAGACGGGCTTTGCCTTTTGTGTTTCAGGCTATTCAGGATCAATACGGCTGTTGCATAGCGTTGGAATTATCAGTCTTTTTAATTTTAATTTATAATACCTTCCAATCTTATGCCCTCTTATGCCAGTGCGATGTTACCTATGCAGACCTCGTGCAGGTTCTGGAGTGGGTTTTTCTGCCTCACGTCTTTCCTGAAAGAGTAACCACAGGTTCTGAAATGCTGACTATGCTCATACAGTGAGGTAGACACCGTTTGCAACAATTACTGGCATGTGATCCTGCAGTAATTTAAATACCGGTGGCAAAAAAAGATTTTGCTTTTTGGCTTCAACAGCAGATGCCATTGCAGATTGCATTAGCAGAATTTACTGGAGAGAAATTTTCTCTTCCTCGTCACAAGCTGTTACATTTGCTGTCAGCCTTGCCTTTGCAGTTAGAGACCCCCCTTTCTCGAGCCCCTATCCCAAATGCTTTAACTGTTTCTATATATGGTTGGGGGCAATGGGAAAAGCCGTGGAAGCATGAAAACCAGACAGTGATAAATGGAACCCAGATGTTATTTTCATTACAGGCTCTACACAGGTAGTGGAACTGGCAGCTGCTGTTCGTCCCTTCACTCTTTTTTCACAGCGTCCTTTGAATGTTGTTGCTGACTCACTTAATGCCACAGGTATTATTCAGTGCTTAGAGAGAGTGTTCTAATCAACAATTGTTGATTCCTTAGGCACTTGTTATTTTTATTATAACACCATCACCATGAATATTTTGTTTTACATATTCGGTCACATTCAATATTGCCAGGTCCAACTGAACAGGGAAATCAAATAGCAGACTCCCTTGTTGCAGTGGAAAACCCTTTAATGTCTATTAACAGGCCATTCTTTCACATAATTTTATCCATCAAAATGCAAAAGCTTTGCAACAGTCCTATGGTTTGACATGAGAACAGTCTCAAAACATCATTGGCAGTTGCCCTGATTGCCAGGATATTAAGTCCTTTGCTTTTGCCACATGGTGTGAACCCTCGGGTCTTACAGACCTGTGACATCTGGCAAACTGATGTTACTCATTATCCCTTGTTTGGCAGACTAAAATACATTCACATGTCTGTTGATACCTGTTCATGTACGCTTTTTGCCACAGCTCATGCCGGAGAGAAAAGCCGTGATGTTTGCCGTCATTGTTAGCTTGTTTTTCAGTAGTGGGTGTGCGAGTTGAAATTAAAACAGATAATGGCCCTGCCTATATGGCTCAGCATACTCAGATTTTTTTACAAAATTGGGGAATTTGCCACATTACTGGCATTCCACATTTTCCTACTGGTCAAAAACTGTTGAATGTGCTCACCACACCCTGAAAGACATGCTACATAAACAAGAAAGGAGGACTTCCCCGGGTATCACTCCACAAGAACGGTTACGGAAAGCAATCTATATTTTAGATCTTTTTAATCAGGTTGTAAATTACACTTCTGTTTCTTGACATTTTCATAGCCTCCCATGGTGAACCACACCTTATGTGAGATATAAGGACCCTGAAATGGGTCAATGGAGTTCTCCAGTGGAATTAATAACATGGGGGAAAGGATACGCTTGTGTCTCCACAGGTAGGAGACCACACTAGACCCCTGCTCATTTTGTCCGGCCAGTTGATATCTCAGTTGACAACAACAACGCATCAGAGAGTGAAGCAGCATGAGAGACTGTGTGATATTTGCAAAGCTTCTGGGACTGCTGACCGTAGTGGCAGTAACTCAAGGATGGCCGGTGGCTCAACTGAAACAGAACATAGGGGTTACATTAGCCAATGTAACGGGTCAGGATACCATGTGTCTTTGCCCTGCAGCACCTAACAACCGGTTTTTGACTGGCTCAGTTGGTGTACCTCTAGATCCCCAGAATTGTTCACTCCTTGTAATCACTCACTGCATACACAATCCTCCTTCCAGAATCTTATAATAAATGACACTTATGACTCCTGGGATGGGTGGTGGTCTCATGTAACTTAGCTATGCACAAATACCCCTCAAGAACTGGAATTGTTAGGATCCCTGGGTGCACACAGATGCATAATGTTCAGGAACAATGCTAGTGTTTCACAGAATGTTACAGGTACCGGACCATTTAGTAATGCATCTCTATGGTGTTCACATGTAGATAATAGTACCCCGTCCTTTCCAAGTCACATGACTTCACCATCTGGTCTTTTCGTCCTTTGTGGAGATAGAGCTTGGGCTTCGGTACCAGCACAAATTATCGGGGGACCTTGTACGGTAGGAAAATTAACCTTGTTCACTCCTAATACAACAGTGATCCTTAAACACTGTAATAGATACAGCAGATGTGTACACACCTTTACTAGTGAGTGTAGGGTAGGAATGACATAGAATTTTGGAATCAGGGGACAACAATTGCTGCATCTTTCTTTAGCACCTGGAGTGACAGCTGCAAAAGCTTTAGCTACATTCAATAAATTAGGATGTTGGTTAGCAAAACAGACAAATCATTGAATCACAGAATCATAGAATCAGATGGGTTGGAAAGGACCTCTGAGATCATCAAGTCCAAGCCTTGATCCAACACCATCGCGGTTACTGGACTATGGAACTAAGTGCCATGTCCAGCCTCATCTTGAAAACCTCCAGGGATGGAGAATCCACCCCTTCCCTGGGCAGCCCATTCCAATGGCTGATTATTCTCTCTGTAAAGAATTTCTGCTACTAGTCAGGCTATTGCAGATTTATTGACCCATGCTCAATCAGTGAGACATCCTACTTTGCAAAATAGAGCTGCTACTGACTTTTTGCTTTTAGCATGGGGACATGGATGCGAAGAATTTGATGGAATATGTTGCATGAATTTGAGTCACAAATCAACCTCCACTCACAAAAGCTTACAACAGTTACAGGACCTAACGGAGAAGGTGACAGTGAAAAACAGATAGAACCCCTTTGAAGGATGGGACTGGATTTTGGGATTGGCACCATGGGTGAAAAAGGTTCTAATGTGTGGCTTGGTTATAGTGTTGGGTCTATTGGGGATGATTCTCTGTTTACCACACTTGATTGGGATTGTACAATCTATGATACAACATGCAGTATTTCAAGCCTTGGTGGTACAAGTCTATACAGCTGTAAGTGCCTTAGAAAATAAAGAAAGGGTAGATATAGGGAACCAAGATTGTAAGACCCTGGGAGAAACTTAAGTGGAACTTGGCAACATAAAAGCAGATATGGTGAGATGTATCTTTGTGTGGGAGGAATTGCTTGGGAGTGTTTTTCTCATGCTCAGTGAATGCTTAATTGAAAAGTAAATATAGAGAAAAGTTACTAACAGGAATTTACTGCTGATTTATATAAACCGTGAAAGAACTGTAATATATGATTCCATTATAACACATGGTGTCCGTGCCCAACCGGATCCTACGTGTTATCAAAAGGCTGCAAGGAGAAGGGCTAAGGCAGCAACTGCTTTTGCCCAGGCCCGTTTTGCTCTGCAGGAGCTGGAGTGGACACTGTGGATTCTGTGGAAAGTGTTTCAGGCTACATCCAGCTGAGAAGAAGGTGCAGCACAGAGCAGGGTGGGTAGTGTTTAAACTCTGCAAGGAGAAAAGGACTGCCAGGCCATTGTCAGTGCGTGGAAGGGTGCAATTAGAGGGGGGAGGTCACTGAAAGCTTTCTTTCTTGGCACACTTCCCCTTTGCCGCTAGAGCTGTAAAGTGCTCTGTTTCACTGCGAAGGAGATATCAGGACACAGTCAGTCAAACTGCTTGTGTGGAAGCAGGCAAGAGCCGTGCACTGTCCTTCTGAGCTCTTCGGACTTTCCCGTTCTGTCTCTCTTGCCCTGTGTTTGTAAACGAAAAGTTTCCATTTCACACAGAGCTACCTGCTGTGAGAAGGCTTCTTCAGACTCCTGCTTTGCACCCTCCTTCTCAACTCCAAGAATAATCAGGCACTTTCTGTCTCCTAAGGCTGAAAGAGTAGCTACACAGCTCACACAAGAGAGAGAGAGGGAGATGCACACTCTGGCTTCTGCAAGCCTTGAAAGTGTGTGAGGGGACTTGCAGCAGAGAAGGAAGGTGCAGAGCACTGCAGTGAGAGAGCAGTTTACAGGCTCTCCAGCAAAGGGGACTGCGCTTGATTGTGGTGCGACTACAAAGTTCTGAATTGAACGGGCAACGTGCAGTAAAATGGTTTACACTTTGTATTTTCTACACCAGACATGGCAGAAGAGAAAGCTGGGGCTGGTCTTTTGTCCACTGGGTAGCCTATACTCTGTACCTTAAACACTGGGCCTGACTGTTTTCCCTCCTTTCTCCACCTCCCTTGCAGTCCCTTACATACAGCCTTAACTTAACTTCCTTTCTCTTGCCTGGCCTTCTCCTACCTCTCCCTTGCCTCACCTTGCCCTCCCTTGACTTCCTTACCTTGCCTACCCCTACCTCTCCGTGCCTGGCCTACCCACTCCTTGGCTTAGCTGGCCTACTTTTCCTTGCCTTGCCCACCTACCCTTAACTCTCCTGGCTTCGCCTGCCCCTGCATGGCCTTGCCTTCCTTATAAGGGAATTAGAAAGAGAAAAGGAACTAAAAGAATAGTTTATATGTATAAATAATGGCTTTCTTTTTACAGTAGAACAATATTCTGATACCAAACAAACACTTAAGGTCTCAAGCAACGTTTACCAAACTAAAAAAAATTTACAAAATATTTACAAAACTTAAAGAGTTGTTCAGTTCAGAAAAGAAGATTTTATTTTAAACGGCAGCACATACAGAAAACATTTTCAAAATATACATATATCATAAACTTCCTGTGATTTATCAATTGGTACAATTATAACTGGAACCAGGGAGAGTTTCTGCATCATAGCCTTCCTATGAATTGGATGCTTACATGTGTCATTGGTAAAGTCACACAATAACTACTAGTAGTTCATGGAAAAAAACCCACAGCTTGTCTATTTACTATCTCTTGCAGGTTTCAGGTACCTGACTAAGTATTTTAAGTACAGAAATGTTATTTTTAACAAGTGTGGCAAATCATGAACTTTAGGGAAATACTTTATGCACATAATATACAAATTTGAGTGATTGTATACATCTCTGCAGCATTTCAGTACGGAAAGAAGACAACTTTTCCTAAAACTTTTCCCTTTATTAAGACACACAACACAGATTAAAATAATCAAAAGTTGCTTACATTTCTATATGTTTAAAAATACCATCACATTGCCATTCTTCTTGTGTTTCACCACAGATTAACAAGTGCCAGAATTTGCTACATATAAATATCCTAGCCCATCCACCATTTATTAATTCACTATAGAAATATTTTTTACATAAGTCTATCTGCTTAAAATACTACTTCAATATAACACTTTATTAGGAAAAAACCCCCACACCATCAGAAGATTCAGCTTGCAGATAATTTTCAATGCACTAAAACATGTAATGAAGCTGCTTAAATTATGGCAAATAACTTTTTTTTCTCATCGGGGGTGTGTGTTGTCTTTTAACATGTGCAAACAGATTAGGAATAAATGGTGATCACTTCACGTCCACTGCCTCGGACAAGGAGAACTCTATCCAGGCCTTCTGTCAGAACTTCCAAAAACTCCATGTCTGCAATATCATTAGGTCAAGGAATTTATTCAGAAGAGAAACAAAATAGCCAGTAATCATTCAAAAAGTCTGACATACAATGCAAATATTGAGTTCAACATTTAATCCAAGATTTTTTTCCTCTGCCACCCTTTACTGTCTTGTTAGTTGGTTGTTCAAATGGAAGTGAGGCTTAACTTGGGACAAATTCCTGGTTCTGCCATACTTAGCCATAGAAAAGATAAAAATAAGAGATTTTAAAACTAGTTCAAAATTGAGAAGTGCTTTGTATCATTAAAATCCCCTCACCATTATCAATACTTTTTTTAACTGTCTTCGCGGAATCAAAGAGGTAAACTTACGTTTAGCACGGTTATTAATGGTTACCAACGGGCAGACAGGCAGTGGCACAATCACAAAAATCCAATTCCCAGTTTCAAGAAATATGGAGTCAATACAGTAGTGGATACAGTTTTCGTCCCCTTTTCTGTTTTTAGGAGGTCCAGGCATATTCAGGAGAACTAGCTGAGCATGCTGTGATTTATTAAGCACTACTCCGTTGAGCTTCACAGCAGTGTGCATTCTTCTCACATTTGACTGATTTCTAGCATGCAAAGAAATATTTTTAAGCATTGTTATAATATGTATTTGAATTATACACTACTTACTTGAATTTATATATTTAATCTATAAGCACATAAAATAAGCTATTTTCAGGGACACCAGTATTTGTACACGTCCAAAATAAATGAGAAAATGCAATAATTTGAAAAGAACATTTAACTCTGAAATTCAAAGAGTTCTAAAGCAGATTGCCAAAATGCACACATTTTCCAGTTGTCAGTTATCTTTTAACAAGATGAATCAAAACCTTGTTTTCAACAAAAGTTAAAGTTCAGTCAGAAAACACTGAGAATCCAGTTTATTCACTTACATTTATACAAGAATTTCCAAACAAGGAAATTACAGGCAAGCACTGGAAAGATTACAGTATTTATGTAGTATAGTACAAGATTTTACCCATGGTCCTTTGGAAACATTACTAAATTACTATAATCTGGTAAAGAAAATTCAGAAACACCACAGAATTTTTAAAAAAATTACTAGTTTTTCATGTCATAAGATTAAGGCAGTAAGCACTGAACTGAAATTGAGCCTCTCCCCTTTAATTATTAACATTAACTAATGTTTTCCTTGTTGCATCTACAAATATAATTATTCGTGCACAAGAAGAAAAAACTGCTAGGACGTCAAAGATGTTCTTATTGTAGTATGATTTAGTTGTTTTTTGGAACAAAACAAAAGAAGTGTCCTTACAGTTCCTGAGAAAGTGCTATCTGTGTAAAATTAGTCAAGACTGGAAATACACTACAGTGTGACAAAAATATCCAAACTCTACCTTTGCCCATTTATGCAAAAGATCTGCTGCCCAAAGGTAGATGCTTTACAAACAAAAAAATAAAAGGCATTTGGCTTGAAGTTTAGCGGACAATGGAGACCAGCCCTATCAATTTAATTGATTCTTTCCCCTCTGCTATCTCCAATCTTCCCCCCACGAGAGAATGACATTTCTAAAGCTGAGTTTATTGGTCCCTCTTGGGGGATTTTCTGTCACAGAGGCCCTCTATCCTAAGAGCCAACTGTACAAAAAACATATGTAGAACAGAAGAATGCTTGAAGCTCAATTTTGCAGAAGCAGAACTGCATCTTGAGAACACCTAAGAACAACTATGAAGAAAGGCAAGAGTGTGTAACTGAGATGCATAAATATTGAAGCTAAAACATTGTTCAACTAAAACTAAAATGCAGTATGTCAATTTGTGACAGAGGAGGCAAAAAAATCAGCACCGAAATAAAGGCTTGCATTGGGTACGATGTAAATTGAGGCTAAGTAACATCACTTAACCTTCAAGCACTGGTAGAACTGAAATCATACATGGTACATGAAGTAAGCTTCCTAAATTTTCATAAGAAGCTCAACTTGTTAAACAGACAAAATTAGGAAAATGCTGAACCCTGAAAAAAAGAACAGCAGTCAAGTGAGTTCCACTCAAGAGAAGTACTATTCCATTTTTGTGTGCCATTTTGTATTGTCATACCCAATGTATGCCTGAACTTATGTTACTTCTACACATGCACCGGTTGGTAGAAAACAGGCAAGAACTGACTTTTGATGAAACACAAAAGTTCCCTGTGTGAACAAATAATCCTTATTGTCCAAGTAGTTATATCATAATGGGAGGTTATTTTTCCAGAATAAAAATATATTCACTTTTTAATGTAGTTAATTAGAAAACTAAATATTAAACTGGTGCAGACGAGTACTCTCGAGTTTTACATTCTTACTGAAACTAAACCACATGTTTTGTGACTTACCTTGAATAGAAAGTTGATAATTTTTAAGAGAACATTAACAAGTCACACTGATGACTATTTTTTCAGTGATATCTGCTAACTCACAGTATATTAAACAAGGAACAAAAGAATAAAGGCACTGCAAATTATGAGTTAGGAACATGCATACAATGTACAGGAACACAAGAAGCAGAGAACACAGTCTATGGTGCTTAAGTGAAATGAAATTTAGACTTACAGGTTTCCCCATTCTCTATGTGAAAGGGAAGCAAATGCATAGAAAAAACAATTGCCATCAGGTACATTTTAAAGTAAACAATACTAACACATTGTACAGGCACACCAACTTTGAACTGTAATTTCTACCCCAACTACACACCCTAGTTTAAAAAAAAAAAATCTGAAATCTGTGTCTTGCACAATTATAAAGTAGTAATAGGAAATACTCTTTAGACATTAATGAAAAAAACCCAAACCCTAAGGATTAGAGTACAGTGAAATCCAGAACAATGCTTTAGAGCATGAGAATGATAATTTTTGGAATTTGCAAAAGGCAGACTGTTTCTAAAGAGGTCAAAGCAAATCCACAAAACAACTTAGGATTTTAAGGTGTTGATTTTAAGTATGTTTTCTAACTCTATTTTCTACAAGTCCTAGATTTAAGATATGTTTTCTTTAGATATCAAGATTTCACCTGACATTCACAGTTTTAGTTTGGTCATGTGCAGAAAATAATTTAGACTATGCTTCTAAGTGCATTCTTCCAGAAGTCAAAAAAATGTGTGTGTGTGCTTAAAAACACAAGATGAGGAAGCAAACAAGATGACTTCTTTCTGTCACTGGTTTTGTGTCTACTACATTGGTTTGACACAGGCAGTAGCTCTTATCTATTTAAGAAGAAGTCATTAAGGAATATCTAAACAGCAAATACTTAATACAGAAGACATACATATTTGCACAAGTTTTATAATGCTTTAACTTAGAGGACAAGGGTTGAATGTCCATTTAAAAATCACCACCAACCAGTAAACAAACAACCAAAAAACCAACCCAAAACACCCCCAACCACAACCACAACCCCCCCAATCAATAAAAAAGCCACCAAAACCAAAACAACCCACACAATAAAACACACCCAAAAAATATCCACCCAAAACCATAAGTTAAATGTGTTGAAAGACTATCTGCTTCTTTGCTACTCCTAGTCCAACAAAACGCAGATATATACGGTACTTTGTCACCCACAGGAAGAGAGAAAAACAGAAGTTATCATTAAGCATTTTAATATAGATGCTTTCTGGTACAATCCAGAAATTGAGTTTACAATTTGAAATCTGTCATTTAAGCTTCATTCACTACGTTCCTGTGAATGACTCTTTACAATCACTAATATTACACCCAAGTCCATGCAATTTTTGTAAGGATGGCATTTATGTGAAGTGCATAAAGAGATTATTTTTTTATTCAGTTTTAAATAAATCAGAATCTCTTAAAAAACAAACCCCAGAAAACAACAAAAATAATCAAATAAAAAATCCCACACATTAAAATACACACAATGAAGTACAAAACTCCCAATACCATATGTATACTTACGGCTTCATGTTGAAAACATCTTTAAAGCCAGATACATTTGAATCTTTGGTTTTATGCTTTTCAGCTGCAAACTTTTCTTTAGTCCATGTCATTTGCACTTTTTCTGGCACAGCAGCAGCCACACTTGTTTCAACTGCTGGAGCAGAGTGCGAGGCAGTATTTCTATCATGGATCAGCTGGGCCTGGTCACAAACCAAATAGTCATCTCAAGATTCAGCCAAAAAAAGCATTTGTAAATGACACATTATTAAATTTTGAAAAGGAATTTCACAGCAGTGGAACAGAAGCTACAGAAAAGTCCATCTTACTTTGTGAAACAAATGCAAGAGAGTTTCACTTCAGCCCAGAGTTTTTTCAGCATGAAGTGAAACTGCTTGTAAAAATGTACTTATTTGCAGGATTACAAAAATAATCTTCCAGGTCAGATGTAATGAACTAGAGTTAGGTTGAATCTCAGCAGATGGTACTTTATTTACACCGAGGTGTTTTGCCAGCGGAAAACTTGAAAGCCAGTGCTCTCATTGTTCCCCAGTCATTTTCTCAGATAGTGCTGTAAACATTGTCCATTTTGCATGCCTTTACCTGAACTACCATGTGACCTTATGAACTCAGTAAGGGACTTGCTATACTGAAGGCTAGCTATAGATTTAGATTATTAGGTTACATTACTTATGCATGCAAGAGCATACTATATAACAAAATCCAATCAATATAACCACGAAGGGACCTTCTCTTCCCTTTTAATAGCAGAAACTCAAATCAACTTCAAAAACTCAATATTATTCTTCCCACAAGCATATGCACTTCTGTGTTCTCAGTTTTTCATCCCCCTTGCTCCTTTCAAGGAAAAAGGGATGAAATATTTAACACATTATTTACTTTCCCTTGGAATACTTTATCCATAGGCTTCTCTCTTTCCATAAAATGCAATAAAACTACAGTACCTTAGACTCTTAAAATTGTAAGTGAATTGGTATTTGGGCGAGGAGGATTCTTTTTGTAGTCTGGGGCTTTTTGTTTTGGAGGTGGCATTTCTTTTTTCTGTGGTCTTGTTTGTTTGTTAAGATATTTAACAGTTCTGAAAGCTATTCAGAGACTTGATAAATCATGAGTTGAAGCTCCTGTTCCATTTGGGAACCTCAGTTATTCACATTAGACATAGTTATGTCCCTCCACATATGTGATGATTCAGAAGAATCGATTTCATTCAGGTTAATCAAAAGCATGAATAAAACCCAAACAGATGAGAATACTACTTTTGAACAGCCATTCCTCTAATGGTTCACAAACTGTAATTTCAGCTGGTTTTAAATGCCTTAGAGTTTCTGTATATTCCCTAAATTATTTCCCTAGTCCCTATCCTTGAGGATTCCCAAATCCTAGAGTTCAGTTCTGAGGTTCGCATAAATATCTATTTGTTTGATCGTCTTCCTTTGTCTACAGGTGATTAAATCATGAGTCAAGACCACAAATTTGAAGTTACTGTGAACACAGTTCTTTCGTGAGAATGAGAAAAGCTAACAAACACATGTCACTACTGTAAATGCCATGCAGCAGTATCCCATGAACTAAACTTTAAAAGTAACAACCACAAGATGAGTTCAGTTACAACAATGCTTTAGTGGAAGACAATATGCCATTTTTAGAAATGGTGAGGCCAAGAGAAATTCTGGACCTATAACACAAGTTTCTAAAAAGCCAAAAACAACAAAAGCACATTTTTGACAGTGCTATTTTGATACCAAATTAAAATACATGAAACACATATTCTTCTCGTACTCCACGAAGAAAGGGAAACACAAAGCTATACAGCACTTCTACAAACCAGGTTACACATCCACAGATATGAGCAACACTTCAAGTGCACCCTAAAATCATTGATTACATCACTCTATTTCCTTTCAGAAAGCCATGCAGAATGTAGTAATGACATTTATGGGTTAATGATAGCTTGCAAATAAGCATAGAAATCTCCTTAAATGACCTAGTATATCAATACAGTCTCCCAGAAGCTTCCGTACTTCAGTACAGGAATTATAAAGGAAGCCAATAGCTTGTGAAAGCATGAAATACGCTTATCAATGAAACATCCTGCTTCTGGCCCTTAAGAAAAAAAGGCACTCTCAGAAATATGCTTCTTTTATGGAAAATAAGTGTGAGAAAGATAATGTAGTTCATGTTGCAGAAGCATCATCTAGAGTCAAAAAAAAAAAAAAGACAGGGCAAGATAACGAAATTAGAAAAACAGTAAAATTAAAATTTGTGAAGAACTGCTCCATAACAATGAGTCATTAAGTTTTTCATGTGTAGTTCAGTTTGCAATAGTGGCACTTAAAGTGTTGCAATGGGAAAATATGTCTAGCCAGCTCTATGTTCAACTACCTCCTCCTCTTGACAATCATTAGGCAGCAGTGCCTGGGCATCTTGGCCAATAGACAGTGGACTGGAGTAGCTTTTTCTTCTGATAGAGCCTCGAGACTCATCAGTGATGCTCTGAATCTGGGACAAAAAGGTTACCAATGACAAAAAAAAAGGTCTACATAAAAAAATCAGATGATCATATTATCTTTCTTTTAAATAGATGAGATATGGTATCACAGCTTATTAGGGTTCATTTTTAAATGTTTAGCAGTTAATAATTAAGTCTCTTTACAGACATTTGTGAAAACATGAAGCCAATTGAGTCCAGTCTATATGGGAAGCTCAAATATTCACTTGTTTTGTGAGGGTCACATCCCTTCATATTTGTATGTATTCAGATGATTTTATTTAATTACAACAAAAGTATGAAAAAATTTAAGCATGTGAGAAAGCTACTTTCCAACTATAAAAACCAGTGATTCACAAACTATAACTGTGTACCTCACCTGCATGCACCCAAATTTTTGCCAATCTTACCTAAGAGTACAACCCAACACAATAAGGTGGTGGGATAGATAATTACCTTTTCACAGGTCCCACTACCACTGCCTGGCCCAAGAGTCCTTACTGAGGATTAGCCAGAGAAAGAAGCCAACAACCACCAGAAAGGGAAGCAAGGAAGTCAGTGAGGCTCTACATTTTCTTTCATCTTCGTAGTGCCATTGTCAAGTCAAATAAATGAATGTTTGGCAGTTGCACCTAAGTTTGCTTATCTTAAGCTTTGAAGGCACATGTTATATTTACACTTGAAAAGAAGCAAATCAACCAAGTTTCTCAAAAAAGAAAAATATCTGATGAGTTTCTGATCCCCAATTCTACAACAAAACAAACACAAAGAAACACAGAGGCAAGATCAAATTAGTTCTATTTTTAAAAAGTGACAGAAGAAGGGAGGGTGAGAGTGATAGCTCAGGGATAAAAGCATGCCTATGAGGGAAACAGCAAAAGAATACTATACAGAAACAAATTCTCCTCTTTGAGAAGGTTTGAGCCTCGTTTGAAGGCTAACCTCACTTTTGTGTATGTATAAGTGCTAATCTTGGTGGTAACAAGAAAATAAATTACACTCACTATACAAAGCTGAAATCTCAGGTTATTTTTGAATGTCGGAAAACAGATAATGAACACAAAAGCAATGCTAATTTGAACTAGTGATACTAATGAAATAAAAATTTTGGAGGTCATCAAAAAAACTGGAGGGGATATCTCAGCTCATTTAAGAGAAGATGATCAGATTAAGAAAGGGCCTGGAACACTGAGTGCATATACTCAACTCACAGCTCCAGAGGAAGTGATGGCCTAACTAAGCCACATTTTCTGATGAAAATACAAAAGAACAAGGTAGATTTAGATATCCTAATCAGAAAAACAGATGGATGTGACTTATTCTTGGACAAGGCAGTAAGTATGTACTCAAGATTCTTGGAATTATCAAGGATTTTACTTCAGACCATGAAATAAATTCAGTGGTATTTTGAACACCTCAGATTTTACCCTGCCTGATATGAAGGAACAAACAGAAGTTATGATGGCAATGGTTACATGCAGATAAAATGAGCAATAAAGAAAGAAACATATAGGGAATAGAATCACTATAGAATCACTTGATTAATTATTCTAACTCCACTGGAAATATATTACTGTTCAATAAAGAAACAGTAACACTGAATAAGCTGGACAGAAAAGTTTGGGGTTTTACTGAAAGGATGTTAGGCAGGCTCAAATAAAACGAAAACTATCATTACATGAATAAGAGAATTTACAGCAGTTCATTGCTACAGGAATAATAGGCATCTTTAGCAAGCTTAAAAAATATCCTTTTAAGTGAAAAATGAATAAAGGGAGAGAAGAGGAAAAATAAAAAGAAAAAACCCTAAAAACCAAACTGCTTGGACGTGTAGGATTAAAACCAAAAGGAAAAGCCACAAGAAAAAAAATCTAGTTGCTTTACAAATGAGCAGTTAAACACAGTAGAGCTCTTATTTGTCATGGAAGGGAAATAATTTTACGTGATGGCAAAGCCAGAGCATTTACTATCTCCTACATCACTAAAAAGCATTGATAATAATGAAATATTTTTTCTGAACTGATAAAGGGGTAGAAGAATAAGCCAAAAGAAAAGGACTTTAAAAGTTACAAATATTCATGAAAATACTGTTGCATGAAGCTTGTCCCTCCATGCAAAATTGTAAGAATAGGGGAGCAGCAAACATAGCATTCCTATCTTGATATTATAGGATTATAGGTCTGTTGGCCTAATTTTGCCTCCAGAAAGAAATTAGCTGATTCATAAAACATTTAAAATGCAGAAACTAAACAAACAGTGAGATTTGAACAAATTTGTACTGTATGTATCACATAATATCGTGTGTTTGTAATGCATATGAGGAGTGGTTGATGAAGCTTGGGTTGTTTAGCCTGGAGAAAAGGAGGCTCAGGAGAGACCTTCTCCCTCTATTCAGCCACCTGGAAGAGGCTGTAGTGAGGTGGGGGTTGGTCTCTTTTCCCAAGTAACAAATGACAGGACAAGGCCTTAAGTTGTGCCAAAGGATGTTTAGATTGGACATTAGGAAAAATTTCTTCACGGAAATGGTTATCAGACATTGGAACAGGCTGTCTGGGGTGATGGTTATCATCCCTGGAGGTATTTAAATGATGTGTAGATGTGGCACTTAGAGACATGGTTTAGTGGTGGACTTGTCTGTGTTAGGTTAGTGGCAGGACTCAATTTAAAGGTTATTTTCAACCTAAATGATTCTATGACTCTAAGACCAAGTCTCAATCAAAGTTAATCAGTCCAGTTGCATAATCATGAACCTTAGCTACTGATGTCCAGTTTGGAAACGCTCTGAATATATTCCACACCAATGTTTTGCTAATTAATACTTGCACTCATCTTAAGGAAAGGAAAACACTTAACATCTGTTCAAATAAAAAATTATTTCTTTCCCCGTATTACTTTAACCTTGCAAGTGAAACCAGTTGTAGAGAAATACAGAATGCAGTTATGAAAAGTTTTGACTAGTTAGAAACTGATTAGAAGGCACCACCAAGAAACAGTACTTTCAGACTTTTCACAGAACATCTTGTCAACCCAAAGTCCCTACCTCCCTTTCCCTTTCGTTCTTTGACAGCTGCATCTGTTTTAGCATCTGAGATCTCTGTTCCATCATTAGTGTCTTCTCGTATGTAAATGCAGAAATGTCATTTTCAAACTGCAAAAGAAATCAGCATTAGAAAAACCAGAAGAAAAGTACTACTTGGAAGAACACCATTTAGACAGTGTACCACATTAATTCCTGTATTCAGTCAGTCCTGGATGTATTTATGGCATCAAGCATATAACTGATCAATCAATTCCATCCTCATTCTTAAAGCTTAATCTCCAAACAGCAATTTCACACAGTGAACTATCCTACTATAACAATATGATTGTGGTTTTATTTAAATTTTAGGTACTTGGAACAGACTTTCCACTATTTTATTCCAACTAAGCTGCAAAGTGAGAAAGTTTAAATAAGTGCTTTCAACTCTAAGTCTGCACTGCTGCCACCTGAGCATGTGTGCACACTTGTTTCCTTAAAAAAGTGTCAAGAGGCACAACAATACATTCTCTTTTCATCAGTGAGAAATGTTCACAAACAGAAGCAATTAGGAAGAAATTACAGTATATATTCTCACATTGGCTCAAAACTAAAATACAACATAAAAATCTCTAGCAGTCACTTGTGTTGTCACTGACTTGTAACATGTCTCTTATCCTTTGGGAGATCTGCAGGATTAAATATTACCCAGATAAGAAAAGAATAAATACTAAGGACTTCATATACTGTATTTGCTCAAAATCCAACCAAGGCTGAGCCTTTTTATGGTATTCTGTTTGCATTCTTTCAACTGCACATGCCACAGCATTTAAAATTTTTATATTTAGTACTCTAAGCAAAGAACAATAAAGGATTTATCTTACTTCCTAGTTTAAAATACTAACTAAATTTTTCATTAGTAATTTTTTTTGAAAGTAACTTAAAAAATTTTTAAAATTTGCTTTATGGTTGATGAGCATGATAAATCTTCTTGATAGGTTTTGGTCATTCAAGGAACTAGTGGCGGTAGAAGTTTTGAACCAGTTAACTCATCTTCATCCCACTTCAGAATGAGTAATAATGCTGGTGTTATTTTTTATCATGCATCTTACTTTGGACATAATATACTGGTCACCTTTGAGTGCTGGAAATGAAGTCCTTAGTTGCAAAAAAAATGGGTGTAGACAGACTACAGCTTTAGTCCTTTAACAGTTTACGACGCACATTTAAAAGAGGAAAAAAGTTACAAAATAAATTTTGTCACTGACTGACTTATGACTATCTAGCTACGCAGTCTTATTTTCAGTCCTGGCTGAGGCTGGCAATGCCAAAAACTGACACGCTCCCATTAGAGCCTAGGGATTCCTTATTCCAGGAGATAGTCATACAGCAGTTGGAGACACAGAACATCTCTCATCTCATCCGCTCTCATGACAGATGCCACAGCTTATTAGATTAAGCACATTCAGCCTTCCACTTCTAAAATTTCAAGCTTTTTCCCTCCAGAATGAACTATCTCTACGGACCAGGCCTCATATATAAAGTCAGCATTAACAAAAATCAAAACAGCTCAGACTCTACTTGACAAACCCATTAAACTCACCACCACATACACTATCATTGTGACGTGGTTAGATGCTTAACTTCTTGTTCTTGGTGGGACTGTAATCTTTCCATTTCTATATTTGGGTTAACATCTCTTCATCTGAAAAAAAGCTAAATCTGTTTTCCCAGGCTTAGACGCAGTTGCACCTTAAAAATATGTAGTAACATACCATTTCAACAACTTCCACTTGAGCATTCAGTCTAAGATGATACAAGAACATCTGAAGATCCTTCTTCATTTGAATGCTATTATCATCCATTTGAGCCACAGTGAAGATACGCATTTTACATTTTCTCCAAACCTACAAAAAGATACACTATAACAATCTGTAACACTGTGAATGCTATCCATGCATAATTCTAACAGAGTTAAGGAGTATTTAATTGGAAATGCTTAGAACCATTCTTTGCTAGAAAATGAAATTCCAGAAATTTTGTGCTGTCCTTGCCTTGTGCTGTCGAAGGAGAAAAGGCAGTAACATCAGCATACCACCATCATGAACAATCCACCATACATCTATGTTTCCTTCAGTAAAACGTTCTTGATTTGTTGGAAATAAGTCAATGTTTTTAGCCACCAAAAGTGCTTGCTGAGCTGCTGTTGTTTCTCGTACAGTATCTGCAAGGGAAAACAAGACAATTAATCAAGAACTTCTAGTTTTCATTCACAGCTTTTGTTTTTGTTTTAAATTCAGAATCTTAAGCACTCCCAGACTATGCTGAAGCAAAAAAGGAATATCCTGGGTGTCTTGGTTCTGGCCAGTACGGGTTAATTTTTGTAGTAGTCAGGAGGGGGTGTGGCTAGAACCCAGAGGGTATTCTATATCACCTCACATCATTGCCAAGGGCAGGGTGGAGTCTCTATCAAGGAGAAGGGGTTCCTTCAGGTCCGGTAAGTGTGGTGCTGGCTCTAAGCCAGAGGGAGAGGTTGGGTGGTGCCAGTTCTGAGCTGTAAGGAGGGGTCTGATGGCACTGGTTCCAAGCTGGAGGGAGCAGATGGGGCGGCATGGCTGTGATCAGGTTGAGCTCCACAGTGAGCATTTTTGCATGTGAATCACTATTTCTTTTGTATTTTTTTTTTTGTTATTAATATTTGTTGCTGCTACTGTTCATTTCCCTATCTCATTGCCATTTCCAGTAAATTGTTCTTTTCTCAACCGGGATCTTCACCTTTTGTGCCTCCAATTCTCCTCTCCAACCTGCCACAGGGGAGAGGGGGCAAGTGAGACAGCAAGCAGCAGCATGGTTTGGAGAGTCTCAGTGGGAACATGAATCTGGGGAGTACCATTCCTAAACTACAACTGTCTTTATTTGACATCCAACGTCAGGCGTGGAGAGTTCAGATAACAACCGATCTACCCAGATAAGTTAAAAACAAATTTGATCCAGGAATTTATTGTATTAGGTACAGAAACACTAGTCACAATGTCACTTGGTCTGTTCCTGTGGGTGTGGTACCTAGCCCTATATATATTTCCATATGTGCTCCTGGTGGTGATATTTTTCAGAGTAGGGAGAGGGATCAGGATTGCTTTGTTGCTGTACTATGTGCTATCAGTTTATGTCATGATAACATCAAGGGCATTTGGGATACACATTTGGGATGTGTCTTCAGTGTTGCTCTCCTACTCTTATCTCAGACGCAACCTTTGGGAGTCCATTAATAATCATACCCAGTCTGTGGGGAGAACAGGGGAGGATGCTTTTCCCCAGCTTTTCACCCCCTTTTCCTCCTTCAGGCCCATTACAACAGCTTTTGAGAATTCTGAATTCCATTTGGATGTTAAGGAAAGCATGTCTTAGCTTGTTGCTAAGTCTACCAGGTCTTCTCAGTGCAGTCTACAGCATATTCAGGGTCAAGGAAGATTTCGAGGGAGGTTATTCAGAGATCTGCCCCAAGGGTGGATAGCATGAGTGGCATGGAAGGTGGGAGAAGATGGTCCATCTTTGGAAGGATTATTCTGCTCCAATGGTTTGGAAGGTCTCCCCAGAACAACTACAGGATCCTGATAAAGTGACAGAATATTTGAAAGAAAAATGCTGTGGCAGTTGCAGCAAGGCACATAACTATGCACTGTGCTGGGCCCTGGCCACTATTTATCCGACAGTGCTAGATATTAGACAGCACTTTCAGGGAGAAGAGAAGGAAAGCAGACCAACAAGCACCGTGGCCACTAAAACTGCAGCTGAGCCAGAGAACAACATGTTCCAGTAGCAGTCGTGCCTATACAGAAGACAAAATCCAAGAAAAAAATCAGTTTGCTTAGTGATGGGTGAAGAGGAAGCAGGGCCCTCACAACAGAAGGAAGAGGCAGGGCCAGAGATAATCACCCAATCCCTATCTCTGGCTGAGTTGTGAGATACACGAAAAGATTTTAGCCACCAGTTGGATGAGACTCTGATGACCTGGCTGCTCTGATGCTGGGATATTGTGGCTCATGATATAAAACTAGATGGTAGTGAAGCCAAGCAACTGGGATCTCTGTCCCAGATTGACAAGGGGATTGGTAAGAAGACAGAAACTCTAAGCCTCTGGAGGTGACTCCTGTCAAGCATGAGAGAAAGGTATTCTCTCAAGGATGATCTACTAGTGCATGCAAGTAGGTGAAATGCCACGAAGCAAGGTATCCAGTACCTGAGAGAATTAGCAGTGCTAGAGGTAGTCTACAGGGATTCAAACAATGAGCAGGCCCCTGTAGATCCAGATGAGGTCCAGACTACACAACCCCTGTGGCAGAAGTTTCTAGAGAGCATGCCCTCGTTGCATGCCAACTCATTGGCACTGATGTCATGGAAAGAGGGAGAAAAAAAAAAAAAAGTGCTTCAGGTGACAACCAGACTCCAGCAATATTAAGCTCTTCTTTTTTCCTCCCTACTGACCTGCGCCTTGGCTGTGGAAAGACTGTCCAAGACTGCAGAAAGATTTGAAATATTTAAGCAAGTCTGAAAGGAAATGCCCCATGCCCCACCAGTACAGAGCCTCCGCCACTGGGAGCAAGCAAGATAATGTCTTGGTTCCAGCCAGGACAGGGTTAATTTCTGCAGTAACCAGGAGGGGGCTTGGCTAGGACTCAAAGATTATTCTATATCACCTCATGTAATTACCAGGGGCAGGGGGAAGAGAGTCTCGACGAAGAAGTGGTTCCTTTCAGTCAAGTAAGCGTGGTGCCACTTCTGAAGCCAGAGGGAATGGTCAGGTGGCACTAGTTCTGAGCAGGAATGAGTAATCAGGGTAGCATGGCTGTTGTCAGGTTAAGCTCTGCAGTGAGCATTTCTGCACTCTCTCTTTTGTACACTATTTATTAGTAATTGTTACTAATATTGTTGCTGTTACCGTTCATTTTCTTATCTCATTGCTGTTTCCAGTAAATTGTTCTTATCTTAACCCTTGATCTTTACCTTCTGTGCCTCCAATTCTCCTCTCCAGCCTGCAGCAGGAGGGAGGAGTTGGGGGGAGTAAGCAAGCAGCAGCATGGTTTGAAGAGTCTCAGTGGGAACACTAAATTGGGGAGTACCGTTCCTAAACCACAACCCGCTTAGTGACCAACCTGCTTAGGAGAAGAAAAACCAAAGCCAGGGTTGAAGAGGGCGAAGAAAACCCACTCCAAATAAAATTAGATATGGGGAAATATTCTATTGTCTGACAGATGTTCATATCACATTTCTTCCACATAGCAAACATATTAGTTACATAGTTAAATAACAAATGCAAAGGAGAAAGTCAATAAGTACATACCAACAAAATTTTTCCAGGAGAAACGATTTTCTGTCTGCTTCCACGATTGTGGCCATGCCATTAGGACTGTGTTGTGCTTCATCCCTCCTAGACCAGCTGACTGAATCAAATAGGATATTCCATCTCTGAAGTTAGGAGACACTACAATCTGGCAAAATCCTTTAGTCTTTTCTACTCCCATTAAGGCCTTAACATTCTGCAAAAGAAAGACAACACATGGGAAAATACAATCATCAATACTGATAATAAACAACAGAAGGAGCGACAGCACTAAATAATAGTAAAACTTCATCAACAATGTATAACATCAGGAAATCACTCATTCCTAGAGAGCGAACATCATTCTGTGAAAACTAGAGTCCAAAACACTACTTCCCCAAAAGACACCACACACAGTTTTTTCATTGTTTTAATTATTCAGCCTTTTATTTCCAAAGAAGAATGAATAAGACATGAGTAAAAACTCGACTGCTTCAGGTAAAAGCAAACCCACTGACTGACAAAGCAACATATGGTTGGAATGACAACTTCTTTCTTTTGGAATTGGATGGGTTTGGAAAAGTGTGATGCCAGTGCTCTAGAAGAAGAGGTTGCCAAAGTTCCTTAGACACCTTTGACATTAAGAGGCTGATTATTTATCAGCTCCCAACATGGAAAAATAGATGTCTAGAAGAAAATTGGAATCACTGTCTAAATAATGACAAGATAAACAGACCAGATTAAATATCCCACACCCCTTTAATTTCAGCGTGGCTCTCCTTATTTGAACACTGACAAACATGCAGACACAAAACCAAGTAATTTAAAAGAAGCGTTCAAAATGGTATCAGGGTTGACTAGGGAACATCAGCTTCAGCATTTACTATTTTCTGATTAAATAATCTTAACAATCCCATCATTATCAATTACTTGTCTGGGAAATCAGCATGGTTTCAGAAGGAAGAACCAGTACATCAGTATTTGGAGTTTTAGAAGCATCAAAATTCCAGTCAAAATCTCAGATTTCATCACAGTATGCCTGGCACTGTGTGGCTTCACATCAGAAACTGTTTAGTAGAGAAAAAGTCTTTAGAGAATCTGCTAGCAAAACTAACAAGTCTTTCTGTGCAAACAGTATCTGTGAAGGCATATCAGTATAAATAGATACTTTTCTCTTTTGAAGAGACAGCCAGGAGAATCTTGATTTCCTACAGGTCTCCTAAAAACACCTTCTAGTTTAAATTCTCCAGAACCAGCGAAGCCTTCAGATGGTTAAACTTTTACAATTCACCTTCATTTCCATTTTAAAAGCAGTAGTTTCCTGAGTCTTAACAGGAGGTCTGACTTCTTAGAGAACCCATGGATTATGCCTCCCTTAAATTCATTCCTTTTTCATCTCTCAGAAACATAGTTGACTTTAAGTTAAGCCAAGCACAGCTAACATTTCAAATCCTCATGGGTAAGCAGTTTCTGTTTAAAGGGGTTATTTTCATTCTATTTCACAGGCCGGATTTTGTATCCTCTGTTTCGTTTTCTACTCACACCTGTCGATAGTAACAGTTTAATAACAATTACTTTCACAAGGTATCAATCGCTAGACTTTTCCCACCATGTTTTTAAGCTAACTGCTCTCATAGAGCCTTTTCATGAGATATCTGATACATCATCTATCTGGCTTTATACTTTGCTATTTCAAAAACCACTATGGACAAGCCTGAACACCAAGAGGGAGAAAAAAAGAAACTGGGAGAAAATGGGCAAGTTACCTATGTTAAATCCAGCATAAATGCACAAATGCTCATCTATTTTAGAGATATCAGGTCTGAATAAGTCACAGGTGTTTTTACACAGCTTTGTAGGCTACTTGGATCAAAACAGTAGACATATCAATTGATACCCTTTTGAACAACACCGAAGAAGTTAACCTAATATGGAAGATACAATGGCAATCAAAACCTACTTTTGGATGTTTTATTCAATAAAATACAGGAAACACGGTATTTTCTCCAAGTGTTTCCCCATTCTATAAAAATAGGAGTAGGAGAGTTCACATAGGTAAGCAAATACAATTACTATTACTAAACAAATGTTCAAGTTCACTTGTGCTTGTAAGTTAGTTTATTAACTGACATCAATTAACTGTAGTTAGATGTCATTTTGAGATACATGACACCTATTATTTTTTCCTACCTCATCCTACCTTCCCTGGAGACATAAGATAAATAGGAAAAAAAAAAAAAAAAAAAAGAGAAAAAAAGGGAAGGATCTCAAGAAGGATGCTGTTCACACTTTTCCAGCAAAGACTGCTCCTAATCGTAATTTTGCTATGTATTCCTAGAGCAATGTAGAAAATCACATCCTTAATATTGTATTATGCCAAACATCTACACTTGTAAGTTAAATGTTAAGTTTTTGTTAAATATATGCTATATGTTTTCTCTATAAGGTAATTCGTTAAAACTCTATCACTTGTGGGCTTTTTTCCAAGAATGTAATTTGATTGTAAGACCAGGGCTCTCAATATTAAAGAAAATAAAAAGCTAAAAAGTAACTGAATTGTCTCATCCTACTGGAAAATTTTATAAAACATTTTGCTATGTACACCAACCTATTCTTTTATACAATCATTGAGTACGATGATAGCAAAATTAGATGCTTTATTCAATATTATACAACAGTTTCTTTTAATTCAATGTATGAGTTACCCAAATCTGGATTCAGCATTTAAATACTGATGTAAATTACAAGTATTTGCAAGCTGTCTTTTACGTACCTCTTCAGCTTTCTGAGTTTCTGTACATTTATCTAAGTAGATTCCCTGAAGAACAGAGCCCACGATAGTCAGTCCTTTACCAGCCTTCAACTGAGAGGTGAAAGAAAGCAATCTAGGGTGTTTCACTAACTGCTTATTATCCAAGTTTAACAAGACCAAAAGTTGAGGTCTGCCAAACAAAAAAGTGACAGAAATAACCAAACAAAAAAGTTAAGCACACACACATATTCATAAGCAAGGAAGAATTGGAAAATTAAAATTAACAATTAATAAAAGTAGATTAATAGCCGAATTTAATGAAAAACAGTCAACCATTAAGCAGGGAAGCCATAATTTGTAATAGCAACAACACTTTAGGTACAGAATACCTACATAAACCACTATACCATCATTCTGAGAAGCTCCCTTAAAGAACAGTTTTACGAGGAAAATTATTGAATCAAAGTTATCACCCTTCCAGTATCATCTAGTACAACCTCCTGTTTGAAATGACTAAACACTGGATGTTTACAACTCCATCCAATTAGATTTTGAAAACTTCCAGAAATAGAGAAAATCACCTCTGGGTAACCTCTTCAATGCTTAATTATTTTATCATGTTCTCTCATTCTCCTACCATATACTGCTGTAAAGAATCTTCTCAGTAACCTTCTTTCAGTTTTTGCATATTTACTAGTTAGTTGTAACAGCTTTTAGCCTCCTCTTCAGCCTCCTCCAAGCTGAATAAGCATAGCTCCTCTCAGCCTCTCCCCATAGGAGATACGCTCCTGTGCTCCAGCCATCATCTCTGTGGTCCTATCCACTGCAGTTAATTGATGTCATTCCTATCTCAGGGCATATAAACCTGGATTAAATATTCTAGATGTACTCTAAGGAGTGCTGAAAAAAAAGGAATATTATCTTCCAACATATTTACTTCTCAACTGTCTACACTCCTGTTGATACCATCCAGCATGTCACTGACAAGACACGCTGCTGGGATTACTACTAGGAACCATAAGTCCTTTTCGCCAGAGCAGGTTCCCAGTCTTGCATCACTGCACCGGACATGTCTGTGCCAGATACACCCTTCTGGATTTTCATGATCTTATCGACCCATTCCCCTACCTGCATAGGCCTGTCCAATAGGACAGTCAAACCCTTAACTGTAGTGGTAAGTACCCCAAATTCAGTTGCAATGGCATACTAGATAAGGATGCATTCTATTTCTTTATCAATATCCAATCTGTTTATTCTTCCCAAATCAACATTTTATACTTTTCCTGTCATTTCTCTTCATCCAATAAAGATTTGGAGCATAATTCCCTCAAAACTAGCCCAGTTTGAGATGTAACAAGACAATCCAGTTCTAGCAATTACACTGACACAACAGAAGGATAACTGAAGCAGTCAGATATTTAACAGGAATGTCAACACTACATTACATCGATGCCTCTGAGATGCCAAGTTCATCAGTCCCAGCGACAAACGATAAAATAATGCCATTACACTGAAGGGCAACAGAACATTGCATGTGCATGCACATTACTGAGCAGTGACTATAATTTAAGTATCACATTACATTCATCAGAAGTGACAATGTGCAAATGTCCTTCTGTTTTTAAATGTTAAGTAATTTTTTACATTGGCTTTGAAGAAAACTGTTAATTTAACAAGTTAAAAAAAATACATTGCAAAAATAGTGGACACCTAACTTCATTATGTATAAATTCCCAGTAAATGTGAGGTTTTAATGATATCTAAGCAATTCAGAAAGTGTTACTATTGAATGAAGTTATATTAAAAAAAAGAATGTCACAAAAATGGATTTAAACTAATAAAGGATCCTTCATATATTTATACAATGCATTTCAGATGAAACATATGCAGAAGCAAAAAAACTACACTTAGGGAATTGCAGCATTTCTTCCATAGAGCAAATGAGACTCAAGGATACCTGTTCCTTTCAATCTGTAAAATCTATAGATAATCAAACATTACAATTCTTCTGCACTTTCAAAAACCATGTCAACACCCCCATGAATTTAAATTGAGAGTTAGTTTGCCCATATTTCCAGCAAAGTTGATTACATGCTGACCATAAGCTGCATTCCATTGCAGTAAAATAAAACTATTGCAATGACATCATCACCATGGCCAAATTAAAACTCGATTTTAATGGTGAATTTCACTGCGGCCATTAGCTTTACCAGCAGTGTTCCCAACACATTTATATATTTCAAGAATTATGTGACCTTGGAAAGCACAGGACTCTACCTCCAGTTCTTGGTGTGAGGAGGACCGTCTTCCACACGAAGCAAAGCATAGCGAGCTGCGTTCAGAGACAGTCCTCGGATTCCATCGCCCCATTCTTTTTCCGCTCTTCAGGACATGGAAGAGATTCAATTAATAGAGTCCCATTTATTTATAAAAAGGAAGTATTTTTTCTCATGTGGGGGATAATGGGCATAAAAAATGATCACTTTTTTTGCATAAATGCATGAAAAAACCTTGTCTTGCAGATTTAAATTAAGATTGAAGACTAACCAAGGTGAAGCAGTTCCAGGTCCCTTCAAGGGAATTTTTTAAGTATTTATTTACTATGGTCTATTTTATTCATACTTCAAAAGCCGTTTTGTAATTGTGACAGTTACTTAAGTTGCTTTTTAGCACTAGAATGAATACGTGAAAGCTACTTAAAAGGAATTGTTTTAAAGCAGCATAATTAGTAAGTGAAGCTTGACTTTGAATGGATTAGTGTAATCTATCTTCCCCTCAACACCACCACCACAGCCTTCTCCACTTTTTTTCCTTCCCAGCTGCTCTCTGAAATAAGCCTAAAGGTCCATCCACCCTCCTTTTTAACCCACTTTTAAACTCCCTACATTTTCCAATCCTTTTAATTCCAGTATTAGAATACTGAAGATTGAAAGTGGGTAGGAGGGTGGATTCTCCTTAGGAAGGGGTTCAACTCCTTGCCCACCTTCCCACTTACGAATCCATGACTTCTCACTGAACTCTTCTACCTCTAGCAAAGCATCTCTTTCTACAAGGTAAGTGTCCTAATATGTGCCAACATTTGTAGAGCCTGTATACAAATTTGGAAGTATGCATAATTTTCTGTATGTGCATGCCTATATACATGCACAGAACTGTTACCATTTGATCCGACTTCCTTGCTAAAATAGGGAAATTAATTTCCTTATCATTAACCCATTAAGTAGAGAAATCCAGGAAAGCATCTAATCTAGAAATGGAGATATTAGAAAAAGGAGAATCCACAAGGGGGCAGTGATTTATATGAGCTGATCCACTAAGACCTGAGCTTAATCAATCATCAAAACAAGTGGCCTTGCTTCAGCTTCCTGCTTCAAGATCCTACTATTTTTTTCTTCCAGCAGAGGGTGTATTTCCTTTGGAAAGGATAACATGCACATTACACCTCTAGTGTTTGTATATGTTGTTTAGGTGGGAGGTTTTGTGTTGCTTGCTGGTTTAGTTTTGTTTTTTTATGAACTCAGCATGCTTTTCAAGTCTCCCACTTGCTCAGCATTTTCTACAAATGTGAGTCTGTCTCAAATGCATATAATGTTGCAATTGAAAGACTATCTAAGCCCTCAGAAAACTGGTAATATTCAGTGGATCCTCTGTATGATTCACTCTAATTAATTCTAAAATGTGCTGAAGTCCAAACACAAAGAAAGTAGAGTTTGAGCTTCAGCACAAAATAATAATAATGTAACAGTTCTGTAATAGTTGCTACTTGATATTGAGAGGTGATGTTCTTTTAAGTACTAAAACTTTACACCATTGTCTCTGCTTCAATGAAAGTTTCCCAGTCTTATTAGGTCTTATTTCAATTAGTTCTGGCTGTTGAGAAGTTTGGAAAAGATCTTCCAAAGAAATTAGAATCTGAAAACTTACAATACTTAACTGAGATAGGATCTTACCTTGTTTCAAGGAATAGTCTGAATTGTATTACTTCAGTTGTATCTATTTTATACAAAAGCGCTTTTTGCTGATTGTTAAAGATATTAAATATAGAATAAATAAGATATATGGTCTTACCCTCTATATTCTATGTATTTGTATATACATCCTGCGATTAGCATGGCAATCAAAGCATAGTACCAAGAGCAAATGAACATCAAGGCAAGACATAAACTCATCCCCAGGAATGAAAGAGTCCTAAAAGAAACCATTTTTTTCCATTTTTTTAAATAGGCATGCAAATGTTCTACAAAGTCAATTTCTTATTTAAGTTAACTTCCAGAAAGGCCTTTCTTCTTCAGAGGCCATTTTATAGCTACTATAAAAGTAAAAACATACCATCCCAATTTCAGATTATTACAAAAAATACATTCTGAACCTTTGTGTGACACAAATAATACAACTGAATTAGATATAACAATAGATTTACTACATTTATCAGTGCTGAAACTATCAGTACCAAATAAGGTCAGTTTCAAAACATAATACTATCATTTACTTACTGCTGATTTGAATTTAAGCTAAAAAAAATTCGAACAGTAATAAACAACATTGTTTCTTCAAGCAAAAATAGTTGATTACTTTAAATTCAATTTGACTCATCAGTTCTATTCTTCACTTCTGTTGTGGCCTGTCTGTTGGGCATTAATACAAGAGAGTAGAAGAGAATAAAGAAGAGAAGGCTCTAAAGGAAGAATGACTGTAAGCTGAAAAAGTTACAGAAGCATTTTCAGACTAAAATCTGTATGCCTGGTTTGCCCACATTACTATCAAAGATAGATGTAAATCGTCTTAGAATGGACAGTTTTGTGTATACTTTTAGTCACATTCAACAGCCCAAATTACTTTTTACCCAATTTCCAAATTAGAGCTAGCTTTCACTATATTGACAAAGAGTGTCAGCAGATGCAACTTTTGTTCGGTACCTTTAGTTTACTTCTTTTGTGCCATGCAACTATTGAGTCCAGTTATAAAGGGACTGCTTTCTACCTGTTCTTGAGGACATCAATCTTGTAGTTTATTTAAAAAGAACAACAGCTGCTCTTTCATGCCTGAATTAATATAAGACTCTATTTCCACTAAAAAAAATTAAATCCCATCCCAATTCCAGCCAAACATTCCAACACCTGCTTTGGCTGTAAGTAGTCACACAGTGAATCAGCGAGCTCACTGATCTCCCTGAAAAAATGAAAAGGAATTGTTGCCAAATGTATGTATTGGGAGGGCTAGGTGCCAAACTAGTGCGTGACTACTGGGCATATTCAACAAGTTTTTACAAAGCTAAAACCGCAACATTTCATTTTCACTCAACTCTTTGAAAGGAAAAATAATAAGCAACTCTTACATCGTAGAATCGTGCCAGCTTACCTTCTATATATTCTAGGCTTTAAGATATTTTGGCACTAAAACTTCTCAACAGAATTACTGTTAATTAAATTATGTATTTTTAACATACAGTTAAAAAAAAAAATCAAGAAGTTTCCCAATCTTAGTTTGATATGTTTAAACCCTTAAGCCGTTAAAAAAAATAGACAAAACCCACACCCTCACCTTTAGTATTACTGACCTTTACTGACTTTGTTAAGTGATCTACTTCAGTTATAAAATGCAATGTACAAAGCATATTTTAAAACCAGTGATCATATCATCGATGAGCCAACTGATGTATGTCGAATGAAATTTTTTTCTACAAGTCGTGGTTTTGCATATTTTTTGTATAACCAAGAATGAAAATTGTCTCAACCTTCCTGAACATTTTTATCAGTTCTCCTTATTCATATATAAAGACAGATTATCTGTTTTTCATTCTCATTTTCACACAGGTCTCTTGCCTTATAAGCAATATAAAGTGTCATCCTGTAACCCCCTCCCAAGCCATCTACATTAGCCATATTTTCATGATCGCTGTTACTACTAGCACTATTCCAAACACATGAAAACAAATGTTGCTTTTAAAGTATTCCGTGCATGAATCATAACTCATTTAAGTCAGAAAGGAGATTTTGTTTTATTATTGCAATAAAATCAACAATTTAGGGCTGTATAGTCATTTTTAACTGTTCTGAATGAAGAAATATTCCCTACCAGTGGTAATACTTAAAACGAGGTCTCCAGTTGGGAGTTCGTAGAAGTGTTTGAACTGCACAAGCCAGATTCACAAACATATAGCACATGAGGAAAAACCTGTTAAGAAAAAAAGAGCATTTTCCAGTAAGAAACTAGACAGATGCGCATTAAAACAGTGAACATAATCCAAAAAAGTGTAGGGAAGTGTCCATTTTCCTGTACAGTGTTCACAGTGACCAACAGAACACAAGACATAGATTGGGAATACTTATAGAATATTACACATCAAAATATGGTATTAGCATAATATAGAGCCTCAAACAAATATTTCAGAAACAACGTAGCAAATAACTGACAGTCATGGTGTATTGTTTTTGGCTGGGACAGAGTTAATTTTCTCCGTAGTAGCTAATTTGGTGCTACGTTATGGACAGAGTCAGTAAAATAAAATTCAGTTCATATCCTAAAATATTAAATGGTTTTGTCTGCCTCTACTAGATGCACTTGACCTAAAACAGGAGGAATTTTTATTTTAAAATCCTTTTTTCTTTTAAAGTTGAACATATATTTATCAGCATTCAAGAACTCTGTCATGTAAAAAGTTTTTTGTGCCTAGAAAATTAGTTTCAGCCAGAACATTTTGTTGTTTCATATTATCTCCAGGATCAGACAGGAATATAAATTGATAGAAAACAAAGTCTAGCATGTATTATTTAAACAAGAAAAATAACTACCTAGTCAATTTAAAAATAAAATACTATTTAACTTAAGTCCACAAAACATCACATTCATACTTACATGGATAGAATTGGTGCTACACTGTCCAATGAGGCTATCAAAATTCCTATTTCACAAATACCAGCAGTGAGGAGCAGAGCCCAAGTTGGTTCTCCATTTGCTTTTCCGTGACCAAATATCTAGTTCAATTCAAGCAAACAGTAGGATTAGGGAAAGCTGTTCATTCCACAGTTATGAACTATAGTGCAGATTGTGAACTAAGTAATTTACTTACTTCTAACTGGAACTAAAAGTAGTCATTAGTTACAAAGGAAAATAATGCAATCTATACTACGAAAAGCCAAAACTAAAGTTGCAAAACAGCCCATTTCCAATATGAAATATTTTTACTAAAGTAAACAATGACTACCTAACATTAACGTCCTATTACAGCTGCTGTTGAAATACTCAAGTAAATTAAAATCCATATGCATGAGAGATTTATGCTTCATAAAAAGCTAATATAGTTGAGGGCAATATTTTTTGTAACATAGAGATTGGTGTCAATTCAGTACTTACGAACATAATACTGACCTTTAAAGAGGACTCAGATAAGCCTATGACCCTGCACAGAGCCCAACCAAAAACCAGTTTGCTTGTGGTAATTTCCTTTGTGGAGAATTCCATCCAGCTATACTGGTGACAGATAGCAAAATGCTTGGCCTCAAGTTCCAGCTGTACTTATTCTCCTCCATACAATTAGAGAGATGAAGCCCTAATTCATTCTCCATTCTGTCTTCTTTCCTTAGCTTTCTGTCATCCATCAATTTTCCTATCATACTATCAACCCCCCCTTTTTTTTCTGCTGATTTTTCAAGTCTTTTGGTTTATTTTTTTTAAATATGTCATACTCTTGCTCCTGTATTAATCTCCTTGAATTAATTTCCCTGTCTATGCAGCAGCCATATCACTCCAAAACTGCAAGTACACCTCGTCTCAAATCCCTCCTTAAACATCCTGTTTCTCTTTGATTCTCTTTCTCTCACTTTCCAAACCACAATTTTTTTCCTTCCAGTTTTCACTCCTTTCAAATCTAACACTGATAAGGTGAAATCATACTGTCATACTCTCACTCAGTACCAAATTTTTACTTCAGGCAAAAGTGAATTTTTTTGTTTGTCTCTCTCAATACTACCCAACATTTACAGCTTACTGCATTACAACCCCTTTCCACTGATAAGTCGAGCTCCATCACCACTCAGTCCTCCCAGCCAAGCATGTTCAGTGTATTTAGTTCCTAATACAGATACAGATAGTCTTGAAAGTCTTGAGGTAAGCTTTCTAACTCCAAATGTCACCACAGAGATCACAGTTTTGCTCTCTAAACACTATTCTAGTCACCTAGGTTTTACAGAAGTAGCCCAGAAAGAATTCTCTTCTGCTTGTCAGCTCCCTTACTTCAAGAAAAATCTGATTTATTTCTTTCTAAAACATGCTCAGAGATGTTGGAACCATCTTGATGTTTGGAGTTATGGGATAGAATTCTATTGTTACATCTTTGTTGACTTTATTTAGCTTATAAAAATGAATGAAAATTAGAATTGTATCTCTACGATATGAGAAGTATTACGCTGTTCCACAGTGAGATGAGATCAACTCTGTTCACAAATACAAGTTGTAAACACAGCCAGGAGTCAAGAAGTTTAGTTGTAAGTTGTTTCTTAGTTCATTTATTTCTATTTATAGAAGGCTTATATTCTCAGTTTGTAACCACTAACTTCTATGTGTAAAAACAAATATAATTAAATTGCATTGCACAAAAATATTGAAGCTCAAACTTTGCCCTACAATAGCCTGATCTATTATCGTACCCAAAAAGAACCGAGCTCCAAATCTTTTCCTCACAGTTCTATAAAAACAGTAGAAATTATGCCTCTTTTTTTTGGTCAAAATAGAAGCCACATTTGAAGCACTGTAAAGACAAAAACAAATCTCACTTGAATAAATGGTACAATGCCATCTCTTGCAATGGCCTGCAATAGACGGGGTGCACCAGTGAGACTCTGGAGACCAGCACCACATGTTGAAAA
The DNA here is from genome assembly GCA_013399855.1 of Oxyruncus cristatus. Taxonomy (NCBI): domain Eukaryota; kingdom Metazoa; phylum Chordata; class Aves; order Passeriformes; family Cotingidae; genus Oxyruncus; species Oxyruncus cristatus. The sequence continues at coordinate 88,820 of VXAY01003221.1, forward strand.
GAACGAACCAATCACAATAACCCATGGAGAAGGCCAGGCCAGTGTACCAACCACCAGATTTCCATTAACTGCTTCTCCAAACCTTAGGAAAGAACAGGGGAAACAAAAATAATTTTTAAAAAAATCACTAAGCATTAAAATAACTGTTACTACAGTTTCAGTGCCCATATTTCAATCTTTTGGACAACAGAAATTTTAACAATAAACACCATGTTATAGTATGAACTGTAGGATTTCCCAACCAAACAATCTCTCTTTATTCTGCTTTTTCAATGAAAACATTATAATTTCTTCACACTGGCTGCTGCCTCTAAGCAGACATGCAGCCATTATCGGGTATTTTGGCAAACTTTACAGAATTAACAGCAATAGCAAAAGTATGCACATATGTATCTTACAGATGCTTATGACAGGTAGGAACTAGATTGTCTGTTCTACAAGTAGTAAGAGTAATACAGGTATAGTCTGGGGCATAAGCAGGTGATGCACAAAACAAAGTATTAGCCTTTCCTTTTAACAGTGTGACACTGACATACAGACCAGTAACTAGAGAAATTACTAGACACAACCATCTGAAGTTTTGCACATCTGACTGTTGTGCTACCTGATGCAATTTTTAAATTACTATGGCAAATAAGTGGGTAGAAGTCAGGAAGAGGTGCTTTCATTAGTCTTGAGTATCCCATCTAATACTACCTCCCTGTTTTTAATTTACTCACCCCCCTTTCAAACTGACATTTTTGTTTTAAAAGCAAGTAAGCTTCTTGTAGTTCATCTTACTTTTGTTAGTAAGCAACCAAAATCCCTTTTAAGACTATCTACATTGTGATACCATAATCTTTTTTTTCCCCAATGTTTTCAGAGTTTTCAAAATGAAACACCAGAGAAAAGGAAAAGTCAACAGTCAAAGAAAAAGTAATGATTTCTCTCTTTTCAGACCTGCTTTTAAATCAGGGTCAACAAACACAACAAAGTTAACATAATAAGCCAGTGTTCAAATCATTGCATATGCCCAAGCTTGGATGCATGACTAAATACTGTTTGCAGCAGATGGAAAAAGATGAAATCATATCTTTAAAATTATAGGAGAAAAAACTATGCTTCTATGATAACATTTATACAACTGCACATTTATTCTTAATTCCAATTCTAATGCTCGTAATTTAATTAGACACAAGGTAGGAATAACTTGAAGAGATGAAAGAAACACTGGAAGATGTACAATCTACTTTTTCCCATTGCAGATATAACCACAATAATGAGGAAAAAAAAAAACTAAACAAAAAAACAGTTTTTAAACCAAACTAAAAATCCATACACTTTACTGTTATGCTGGATTTCAGCCAAACAAGAACTGGCAGCACTGTAAATGAAAGTTCACAGATTCAAAGCTCCTGCTACAATGCAACCTGCTCTAGTGATAGATCATAGCTTGCAAAATTCCATACTCCCCTGCCCCAGTAAATTTCAAATATGTTCCTTTCAAAAATGTGAGTTTATAGATATTACCTCTGCTTTAATTTCTAATTTCAGAATTCATTTACTATTTCTTAGGCAGTTTGATTCAGTGTTTATATTTACTTTGAAGAAAAAACATATCAGATATTTTTACTGATGAAGCAATACCATTTTAAAGTAAAATCATGGAATCACAGAAGGGGTCAGGTTGGAAGGGACCACAGTGGGTCATCTAGTCCAACCTCCCAAATCAAGCAGGGTTGTCCTAGAGCACATGACACAGGACTGCGACCAGACAGTTCTTGAATATCTCCAGTGAGGGAGACTCCACAACCTCTCTGCGCAATCTGTTTCAGAGCATGATCCCCCACACAGTAAAGAAGTTCTTACTCATATTCATTTGGAACTTCAGTGCATCAATTTCTGCCCGTTGCCTCTCATCCTATTGTTTGGCACAATCAAGAAGAGCCTGGCTCCATTTTCTTGGCACCTCTCCTTTAGATACTTATAGACATTGATGAGGTCCCCTCTCAGTTAATTCTTTCAAGGGGGAACAGGCCCAGCTCCTTCAGCCTTTTCTCACGAGAGAGATGCTCCAGTGCCCTGATTAACTTTGTAGCTCTCCACTGGACCTGCTCCAGAAGCTCCATGTCTCCCTTGTACTGAGGAGCCCAGAAATGGACACAGTACTCCAGATGTGCCAGGGCTGAGTAGAGTGGACGGGTCACCTCCCTCAACCTGCTGGCAATGCTCTTCCCAATGCATCCCAGGATTCTGTTGGCCAAGGGCACACTTCTGGTTCATGGGCAGTTTGTTGTCCACTGGGACCCCCAGGTCCTTCTCTACAGAACTACCTTCCAGAAGTCAGCCCCTAGCCTGTACTGGTGCCTGGGGTTATTCCTCCTCAGGTGCAGGACCCTGCATTTGGCCTTGATAAATTTCAGAAGGCTCTTCTCTGCCCATTTCTCCAACCTGTCAAGGTCCCTCTCAAGGGCCACACAGCCACCTCCTCCAGGGAGGAGGTATTGGTCACTCCTCCCAGTTTTGTATCATCAGTGAACTTACTGAGGAGACTCTCCACCCCTTCAACCACGTCACTGATGAACAAGGGCCCAGTATAGAAACATGGGGGACACCACTAGTGACAGGTCTCCAAACAGACTCTGTGCCACAGATCATGACCCCTCTGTGATCTGCCATTCAGCCAGTTCTCAATCCACCACACCGTCCACTCATCTGACCCACACTTCTTGAGTTTGCCTGGAAGGATGCTGTGAGATGCAGTGTCAAAAGCCTATCATGATCCCTTGCTGCTTCTTGTACTAGTTTTGAATAGAATCCACCTTTTAACTTTTAGTTTTCCTTCTAGACTAATGAAATAAGTTGTCTCAGCATCAACTCCATCAACCTTCAAACAACAACCCAGTGCCACTTCTTCGTCACCAAATGCAAAGAGAACCAGACACCAGCAAGAAAACAAAGGTGAAACCTGAAACAAGTTTCATCTTAATCAACTCAGCTTCTCCTAATTGAGAAATTTATCAAAATCTGGAGACTCTGTTCATACTAATCTCCATCATTTTTATTCCCTTCATGCTTCATATCGTGCCTTAAATGTCATTAGGCAATTACATGGTTGAAAATTGACATGACTCTTGATCTACAACTGATATTATAAAACAAAAAATAGTTATACACACAATGGGAACTACAGGTCTGATGGTGCACTGCAGTCTCAAACTCTTCTTGTTGCGTAACTCAATGGGTTTTTTTCTCGTCTTTGTTCTTCAGGAGCATATTACTTCTCCCAAAGTAATACCAGTCCTCTTATCCCCACCCACCAGCTCTGCAAATACTAATTACAATTTTCTTTATCAAGAACATTTTATTAGGCTGGTTCCACTTCAAACATTTATCATAGATTCTGCTTCTGCTTTTCAAAAGGATACAGCCTGATAACCTGACTCGTTTTTGCAGCCATCTCAAGTTAGCAGATAGACTTTCCCTCCAGTTTTAACCAAAGCAAAAGAAATACATATCACATAGATATTTCACAGAAGAGTAATTATTAAGTCCTATTAATATAACCCATGATCATATATACTCCCTGTAAAATTAGAAGTTGAATACGACTTACTTATCTCTTAATATCACACCTTCTATACAGGCACCAAACAACACTATACAGGAGAGATCTGTAACTGAGACTGAAGGAAGATTATGTTATAGATAATTACGAGGAGAAAACCCACCATTTTTCACCTAGGTATGAAATGAAAATATTCATGATAATGAAGTATGTGTGTGTGGGAGAAGGTGCTCCATAGTTGGTTTTGTTTGGTTTTTCTAGTTCTTCCCTACTATAATTTTTTAGTTTATGTTCTCTCTTGATACACAGTTGATTTGTGAAGTACTGGAAGTAGCCAGTTCATAAATCACACAATAAAACAGGTATTTTCTCATATAAATAAGTAAGCACTTGTGTCCTCTAGGTTTTGAAGGAACAAAAATTTCTGTTGCTTGTTGTTTGGTTCAAGATTTAGCTATGCTGAATATAACAACAATCTGATAACTGAAGCATGATGCTAAAAACGTCTACAACACTTAACTAAACATGTCAATTATATCTTGGAATTCGAAGATAGTAGAATATAGGATGTATATATTCATAAATAAAATTTGAGATATTTTAATGATCTCTGTAAGTAATAATTATATTAGAAATATACAAATATAAAATACTTGTTTTCAGGTTAGATTTAATTCATTTTATACTCAGGTAACTCTGATGACTTTCCAATGCAAAACCTATACTCTTATAACTACAGAATGCAGACTAGAAAAAAGTAACATCATAAAGGATACAAATAAAAGATGTAGTTGAAATAGCCAAAATTGTTCCAGTAGGAATAGATTTCTGAGCATCCTTTAGGTCTCCAGATCTGTTTGAACCTGCCATAATACCTTAAAAAGAGATAAAATTAAAATGTCATAAAAACAATTAACAAAAATCCATGGAAATAACTAATAAAACAAGAAAATTTAATTTTAAGCCTGATTTAACACACGATTACCAATGAAGCAGTATATTATAATCCTGCACAAATCCTCAACTTATACTTTTGTTTTATTCAGAAATTTGTGTTACTACCCACTGTTGAATGAACAAATTCTATAAAGATCAGTAAAAATGCAGATAAAAAAATTAAAAAATGTTTTTCAACTATGACCTCAGAATCATTATTGAAATGAAGAAATATAAGAAGTAGCAAAATATTGGGATGGATTTTATAAACTAATGGGGATTTAGCAATTTTAGCTAGTGTGACCAAATGCACTAACTTTCAACTAAACAGATCATCATAATAAGATATGCAAGCAAATCAATAAACTAAAGAATAAAAACACAGAAACAAAAAAAAGCAGGCAAGAAGAAAAAAAATGGTTAGAAAAGTCTCATGTACACATCCCTGTTTCAATATAACAAGAGAACAGAAGTATTTTCTAGCACATACTGTGACAGAAGGGGGAAGAAAATATACGATAACTGACTAATTCTGCCATCTTTTCTAGAATTGATCTGACTGCCGGAGGCAAAAACATGGAAGCTAATGTCAAGATGTTCCAGTGGAAAAACCATTGTCAAACTCCATGGAATGATACCCTAACCACAGGTTCAGACATGATGAAATGTTGATAAAAGAGTCTGAAGTAATGGGAACACTGGGGTTCAACTAAAAATACAAAGGGACACTTCCACTTGGTATTACTTCCACCTGGGAGTTCCATTCTGTTACTTGATATTACAATTGCTTCAGCTGAGACTTTTCAAGAAAAATGTGTCTGGTTTTTTTAGTCAAGCATGAGCTGAGGAAAATGAAATCAAGCTTGACAAAAAAGTCTCCAGAGTTATAGTGTCAAAAAAATACTGGACATCCAAACACATCCCGTGCAATTAACAGCTTGAATATCTGAAACAGTTATTTTAATATTAAACTGTTCTCTCATGCCTTTGAAGATTAAAGTATTACAAAGCTATGAATCTTATTTTGAATAAACATTTGGTAACACATGAGGTTTTTGCTTGCTTTCCAGGCATAGAAAATAGTCCTTAAACTGATTTCTTGTTTACGTCCTATAACCTCCTAAAGTAATCAGCCACCAGCTATGTCTCCCTAGCACCAGAAGGTTTTAGGTACATAATCTCGGACACGCAAACTAGCAACATCAAGTGTCCCCAGTAAACAGTCACACGTGTGAAAAGTATTCTTTTTCCAGCTATAAGTATACATCCTCACTCAAGAAAAACAGGTGTTTTTTACCTGTCACAGATGGGAAATAAATCCCTACTAGCATGGTGAAGTAGGTCATGATGTCTGTAAAAACATAAGGGAGTCCACCCATTTTTGTCTCTTCTGATCCAGCAATGGATGGCTGATCTTTTTTCTCAACTATTGATCCTTTTTCTGAATAGGTACTCCAGAGATTATCTACAAGGGAGGGGAAAAACAAAAGTCAGTGTCATCTCACTGTTTCAGGATATCAGGTAGTGAGAATGAAATAATCTTATTAATCAGATGCCTTTACTTACACAAAAATCATGTCTCCCAATATGGTTAATACCAATTTTAACGGGTGGATATTCCCACTGTACGCCAGTAAAAATGCAGCAGTGTATGAGACGCATCATACAAAATTTTTTCTTCCCTTCAAGAAAAATTTTACTATAGAATTAAATGCTACTGTATTTGTAGAACGTCCACTTACATTGCACAGGCATATGGATGTATTATCAGGATGTATTGTGAAAAAATAAGGAAATTATCTCCAGGTTCAGGCAATCTTAGCATATACTAGTATTTCTTGTTCTTGTATTTTGAGGACTAGTACAAAGAAGAAATGCTAGTTAACAGTAACTCGAGTTCTTTGAGACCTGCTGTACAGAATAATCCTGGACAACACTTCAGGATTCAGCTGTTCATGGTGAAGGATTTCCACATGGTGACAAAATCAGAGTAGCCAGACTTCAGAAGATCACTGATAAGCAAAAAAACTCCAGCAGAAAGTGGTTTAAATTCCCCAGCAAACTAAGGACGTTTGTTTCAAGATGACTGAGGGTCAAAAGAATCAGTAACTTGTGAGAGCTTACATTTGTGGGAACACTGGTTGGGCACCTTGACAAGACTCTGAGAATATCCAACACTGATTCCTATTCTAAAATATGTTATCCTATCACATGTGAGGAAACAAAGTAGATGCTCTCCCGCCCTGTCAAGAACACAAAGGATTTTACAGCACAGAAATAAACAATTCCCGTGGACTGCCAGGATGATAAAATAGTCAATTTTTAGCCATCCTGTACAACTTTATGGAATTTAATTACAGTACTCTACGTCTCCAAAATAGCAAAAAGTTACCTTGAGCATAATATGAGACTGACTTTGAACCACAAGTTACTAAAGAGAGGATACACATATCCAGATTCATAACAGAAACCTTACAATTGGTAAGCATATATGGAAGTATGCATGAGAAACGTAAGAGACAGCAGAATAAAGATTAAAAGTAAATACTAATTGCTACAGAATGTGTGTCTTAGTTCAATCAAATCTCATCTAGAGATAAGGCTGAAGGCATAAGAAAAGTTAAGGAAACAAAAGAACTGTAAATTTCAGGAATTTTCACAAAGATTTGAGGAGTGATGTAAAATAAGTCAGGATTTCCAAATTACCATCTACTTCCTGTGGAGCATAAAGGAAAGTCCAAAAATCAGTTTGTAATTGCCAATCAAAATCACTTAAATACTTAACAAGGACTCAACAGCTTGTGTCCTTTATTTAGTATGACACTGGACTGACAATGCCCTGACAAGCTATCAGTCAAATTAATAACATCCAAAAATTTTTAAATCACTGCGTTTTCCAACTTACCAGTTAGAACTCCACTCATTATCCCTGGAATCCCTTGAATTTCTGTTACATTATTGAGACGAAAGTACTCATCACATGTAGCATTAAGCAACGAGCTATCACAGAATAGGCGCCACAAAGGTGTTGTCTTTGTTTCATTATTGCTTTCAATAAATTTGGCACAGACATCAAAGCTGCGTTTTGACAATGTACGGTTTCCAAGGAGACAGATACTACAAACAAGAAAAATAAGATCAGTGATCCTGATCATGATCAGGCATGTGCATTAAGGCATTTTATGTCTTTCAGACTTCTTCAGAAACCTGTTATTCACACTCTCTATCTTAAGACCTGTACTGCATCTACTAAAACAGTATATAGTTTCTACATCTAAAACTACCATCAGTAGCCCTTAAAACATGGATCAAATATTCCTACTTTAAGGTATTAATAGCTATTTTGCTTTCTGATTTATTCTTTAGAAAATATAATCAATTTAAGCAGCTTGACTAAATAACAGATTATGATTCACTCAGTCCTACAAGAAAGAAGGGAAATTAAGTAACACTTTATATACTTTATATTAAGATGAGTCTAATCAAGAAAATAGGAAAGTAATATTAGGCAAGTACATCATTCCCTTTTCTAAGTATGTCATTCCCTTTTCTAGTAAATAAAAACTTTAGATGATCCTCAAAAATATTACAATCCAAAAAGTAGGAAATAAGCCAGGAAAGTTAAACAGCAAAGTCTAAAAACATTGATGGGAGTACGAATTAAAGAATCATTTTAACAGGTGGATATTCCCACTGTATGCCAGTAAAAATGCAGCAGCGTACAGGAAGCAAATAATTTCTTTCAGGTATGAAATAAAATAGAAAAGTCAGGAGAGTTTGTCAAAAGCAAATTCCTACCAGCAAAGAATATTAAGGATCATGGAACATTTCTTTGCTAAACTACACAAAAGATGTGTACGAGACCTCTATTCCAGGTTCACTTAATAATCAAATGATACATATCTATGAAGACAAAAGAAGGAATATCAAAAAAACTCCCATGTGGGTTAGGCAGATAAGTCAAAAATCACATAGAACACATGTAAAATTTCTGAAGGACCTCAGTTAAGAGGCTGATGACAAACAGGAAAAACATGCCACTTGGCATTAGGACAAGTACATGAAGTCAAGTAGAATACTGCCCTAGTGCAATATCCTGTTTCTGTGTGCAATCAAAAGTAGATACCATAGGAAGAGTACAGAACACCAGCACAGCTTCAAGGTATAGCATCAGATGTAAGTCGAACAAGTTTAAGAGAAAGTTGTTGCTAAAGCGATCATCTTCCCACTTACCTTGCTCATTTTTTTTAATTACTACTAATTTTGGTGACCCTATACGAGCAAGTTCAATTGATTCAACCAATGGAAGTTTCTTTCAGTTTGATTCAACTGAGAGATCATGAAGTAAACTACTTTACCACCTATACAATGGCCAAACTTAAAGAATTTGGTGATATCAACCTAACTGATCAGCTAAGTGGAAGCTGGGTTTTTTTGATGACCAGCTTACCATCAGATCAGCCTTACCATAAACTAAAACTGCACTTGAGTTCCTAATTTTGAGGCAGTCTGTGAGTCTAAATAATTATATTCACTGGGGAAAAAAACCCTTTCTTTGTATTTTTTCACCCCATACAATAATATATCACAATAGCAGCCTCATATAAGGTTTCTGGGAACTTGATAATTAGTTTTACCGATGCTACATTTCCAGATAAACTCTCTTTTACTTGTATAGGTGACTAAAAGATTTAACTATTTCCCCACTGGAAGTTACAGCTTGTAAGAAATTCAAGTTTCATTCAGATATGTCACAATTTTTGATCATACTTCTTTTTTCAATTGAGGACAGTGTCATGTTACAAAACAGCCCACAAATACTGCTTTAATGCTCCATTTGTAATACAATTACCCACACTTGAAAGCACTACAGAAACAATGCTGTAACAATCATACAGCAAAGGATAGCTCTTATTATGAAATGCCATGCAGGCTTGAAGTTATCAGCCTATTCTACTAATGTTTTAAGCACTATGATCTTGTTTTCTCTTAAACAGAAAAAGATGCACAAAAATGCAACTCACATACTGAGAACTGGAGTAGAGCAACAACTCTTAGTGAGCTAAGGAGTTGAACAAACTGAAGGTGTCGAGAAGCAATGTCATGTGTGATAACAAGAAAAGTTTATTTTATTAACAAGAAGCCTTCACAAACACAAGTGAATTTAACACTGCAATGTCTCAACTTTAAGAAGGGAAAAATGGAAGTTTCAAAAATTTCCTCATAACAAAGAAAGTTTGAAAGTATATTTCTTTCGTAACTCTGGTTCATAGCTACAATGTTTTCTTGAAGTTTTTACTTTTCAAGTTTTTAGTTTAGATAATGTAGCTATATTTACCGTCAGCAAAACCCACCTTTTTATTCTTTAGGTGTGGGTGGAATAACACCTAGTAATTTTAAGCACCAAAGAACATTTTCTAGAGTATCATGTTTCATGAAAAATGAGAGAAAGATTCAGATATGTAACTCAGAATAACAAATAAGCACATCAGTGCCTAAACCCCTTAAATTACCATTGAAGTCAGTGCGCTTGTATTTTGAAGTTTAGCTTACGACATGAAATGGTTACAGTAGCTATCCCTCCCCACACTTTTTGTTTCTTTTAAATAATCCATGCAGCTTAAATATTGCACTCACGGGAAGTCGGGTGGGTCAAAAGCAGTCTTAATAACTCCAGCATATATGGCAATGATGGAAAGAATCACACAGGCAAGGAAGACCAGAGCAAGTTTGTTGACATACTTTACTCCCACAAAAACTACTATGGCCATAAGAATGATTATACATGTTCCATAAACTCTCATGTTGTTTAGCATAGCCTCTGTTTCTTCACCAACCTCTTCTGCTTTAAATATAGCAGCACTTGGAGAAATGTAGGTCTGCAAGAGATATGGCAAACTATCACACATGTAATAAATACTTTATTAAGAAATCATTTACTTGAACTACAAAATCTAACCTTCTATATCAGTTTTATGCTTTCACAAGTGTATTCAACCAGATAACATGGCATTTACAAAGTGTAGAGGTAAAAGGAAGGGGAAGGTAAGAATCAAGGAAAACAAGTTTTGAGAATAAGATACAGCTTTTACTCCAGGTTCTTCTCTCCCCTTAAAGAGTTTCCACTCCTCAAGTTCATGTGTATGCCAGACAGTAAAAATTGCTAAGAAATCTGGGGGGAAAAGAAGGAGCACATAACAAAAATTAAAAGAAAAAACCCCAAACCATAAACTAGCTCAAACCAGATTTATGCTTAATAATTCCACTGACTGAAACATAATAAGAAGAATCAAATAATAGCATAATAAAAAACTAAACTAAAATGTTTTCAATACTACAGATCCTACACTACATTTCATAAAATTTGAATCTGAAATTGCAACAGCATAACTTAAGATTAGTGTGACAAAGTTCAGTCCTGTGCTAAAACAGACAATTTGAACTGCTGCAATTTCAAACATGAAAGCACAGATCTCAATTTCATACAATTTAGTTCTGGGTTCTACCTGAAAAGAAGTTAAAAGCATAGCTCATAGGACTTACACTGATAAATGCAACTGAAAAAACTAACTGATCTATAGTTCTGAGACTTTTGACTTCAGCAAAGCCTTTGACACCATTTCCCATAATATATTCCTGGAAAAACTGGCAGCCCACGGCTTGGCCAGGGGCACTCTGTGCTGGGTTAGGAACTGGCTGGAGGGCCGGGCCCAGAGAGTGCTGGTGAACGGGGCTGCATCCAGCTGGTGGCCGGTCACTACTGGTGTCCCCCAGGGATCAGTGTTGGGCCCAGTCCTGTTCAATATCTTTATTGATGATTTAGATGAGGGGATTGAGTCCATCATTAGCAAATTTGCAGATGACACCAAGCTGGGGGGAAGTGTCAATCTGCTGGAAGGCAGGAGAGCTCTGCAGAGGGACCTGGACAGACTGGAGAGCTGGGCTGATTCCAACAGGATGAGGTTCAACAAGGCCAAGTGCCGGGTCCTGCACTTTGGCCACAACAACCCCCTGCAGCGCTACAGGCTGGGCACAGAGTGGCTGGAGAGCAGCCAGGCAGAAAGGGACCTGGGAGTTTGGATTGACAGGAAGCTGAACATGAGCCAGCAGTGTGCCCAGGTGGCCAAGAAGGCCAATGGCATCCTGGCCTGCATCAGGAACAGTGTGGCAGCAGGAACAGGGAAGTGATTCTGCCCCTGTACTCAGCACTGGTGAGGCCACACCTGGAGTGCTGTGTCCAGTTCTGGGCCCCTCAGTTCAGGAGGGATATTGAGGTGCTGGAGCAGGTGCAGAGAAGAGCAATGAGGCTGGTGAAGGGACTGGAGCACAAGCCCTATGAGGAGAGGCTGAGGGAGCTGGGGTTGTTTAGCCTGGAGAAGAGGAGGCTCAAGGGAGACCTCATCGCTCTCTACAACTCCCTGAGAGGAGGTTGTAGCCAGGTGGGGGTTGGTCTCTTCTCCCAGGCAGCTGTCAGTAAGACAAGAGGGCATGGCCTTAAGTTGTGCCAGGGGAGGTTTAGGTTAGATATTAGGAAGAAGTTCTTTACAGAGAGGGTGATCAGACACTGGAATGGGTTGCCCAGGGAGGTGGTAGATTCTCTGTCCCTGGAGGTTTTTAAACTGAGACTAGATGTGGCACTTAGTGCCATGGTCTAGTAACCACAGCAGTGTTGGATCAAGGGCTGGACTTAATGATCTCCGAGGTCCTTTCCAACCTGTGTGATTTGTGTACTACACTACGTGATAACAACATCTTTATTCCTTCTTCCAGCCCCTCTAAAAAAATCCTCTCTGCTCAGCTACTAGGGGAGTACTGGGGCTTGATGCAACTCCAACCCTTCAAAATACATACTAAACTGACTATCCTTAGATAATTTAACTCCTAAAAAAAGAAGAAATGAAGAAAGGAAGAAACTTTGAGCAGGAGGCTATCCTGGTATGTCCTGAAGCAAAATCCAAAAACAGACATAGAGGATTCTTCACTAGAATTTTTCTTAAATTAAATTTAGTACATTAATATTTACTAGAATGCTAGAAGAGATGACAATTGTCACATCACCATGGAAGGAAAAAAAACAAACTGGAAAACTGATTACAGGAAGAATATTTATATATTGGTAGAAACCCCTGCATTGCAATGTTGCAGAAGTCTCAGGCTCTGTACAGGCTCTGTATGCCAGTACTCCACTAAGATTTTCTTACGTACTTTGTTGCCCTGCTGTTCACAACCTTTGCTAGGGAAAACCACAGGCAGATGACTGATTCCTGTCCCTCCAAATAATCCACATCCCATCAGAAAAAAAAAAATAAAAACTACTTGTGCCTTGTAGGTATCATAGGGGTCTGTTTTACAGTCTTTGTCAGATATCTTGGGCAGCATTTTACTTCAAATTGTGTAGCTGAACCCCATATATTTTTATTAGCAACACATACCCAGCATGACTCTTTAACAGGGAGAACAGTGCACCAAATTCAACTCACAATTTAACATGGTGCTGGTGTTGCTACTATAGATCAGATTGCCCAAGCAAGCAGTAGTAAGGACTATCTCTAATTTAAATTCAGGAAACTCTGGATTTAATGACGTAGGTCTTCGTAAGTAACAAGGAGCAGTTCTGAAGTACCTCTTGTGAACATCCGCAGTTTCCGATATGATGAACAATAACTGTCTGGCCCCTCCTGGATGAAGCACAGCCACAGTAGCTGCACCACTGCCATACAGGCAGTCTTCCACAGCATCTTTACAAATATACGAAAATTCAAAGCCAGCAGTTTGGAAAGGAGAAATTTGGACAAATTCTTAGTTTCTGCCTCACGGGTGATATGACCTTCATATTCTTCACAGTTTTTCACTGGGCAGCAGCCAGTGCACATGGCAGTGCAAAGTATTGTAGAAGCTGAAAAGTTTCTGTGAGTTACCCTGGGAATGCTTGTCTGATCCAGGTTCACAGACTTTCATTCGGAAGGAGAGGAATTCTATTTGGTTCCTACTTTAAGTAGAAAAAACTTACATCAAACAGCCTTTAATTTATTTTTGTATTATTGATAAGAGTCTAGCTTTTTCAAATAGTCATGAGTAAGAATAAATATCAACATACTGAAAATGTAGTATCAAAACACTAACAAACTAGAATCCATTTTAGGCCAAGTACATCAGCAATCTCGCAAAGCAGCCCAGATACATCTAGTCTTAAGAGAAACTAGTACTTACCAATAAAATTTCAATGGTACCAAGAATGTACATTGCTCCTGCAAAGGTTGTGCCCAAATAGAAACAAAGTCCCACTGCTCCACCAAACTCTGGCCCTAAAGATCTTGAAATCATGTAGTAAGAGCCTCCAGCTGTGAATTTAATAAGAAACCAAACAAACAAAAAACCGCCAGGCCTTCAGATTAAGGATGGCAATAGAGAACAAAAATCTGAATCATTCAATCAACATAATCAAGATAACCACTGCATGTGTCTCCATTGACATGCTAATACCAAAACTGTAGTCAATGTTTATAACAACTGGACAGTTAAAATGTACATTTCAAGATTAATATCCCTATGTGCATTTACTAGGGAACAGAAAGTAAGCCCAACAAAAAAAGAGAAAAAAAATCACACAAGCTAAGCAGAAGTAAATTAGAAAAGGATATAGAGGTATAAATAGATGTGAATCAATTTCTAACCTCAAGCTGTTCCCCACCAAACAACAGATTTCCAAAATCATTGCTTTATGAGATAGGGACAAAACAGATCTTTTTCCCATTGATATATATTCTTTTTATTTTCTGTATATGAAACCATTACCACTTTCACTACAGGCATTTTTTTCAGTACCATTTAAAAGTGTTAGCTAGGGATTGCTTTTTCTTGCGTACTCATATACTATTCACTTTGAACATGAATTTTTCAATTCTTCTCACTCTTCTCATACACATGTATCATCTTTCTCTAAGTCATAAACTACACCACCTCGTTACTTCTGATATTTGAGATTACAATAATTTCTTATCCCAGCTTTAAACTTCCATCATTTGACCATTCATTATTTAAGATAAAATTCATTACCTGGGACTACACCATTTGTCGCTATCGCACTCATTGAAATTGCAGTTAACATAGTCTGTGGGAAGATGAAATAGAGGAAATTTAAAATACTAGAGGGGTTTTTTTTGGTTTGTGGTGTTTTTTGGGGGGTTGTTTTTTTTTTTGGTGGGTTTTTTTTGTTTGTTTTGTTTTGTTTTAAAGATTGGGCAAGACAAAGTGATCAAATAAAACTAGAAATTTATTTTTTTACATAAGATGTTACAGTTACCATATCTTTGGTTTGGAATACCCATGTAAATTAAGTACTGAATTTTTCTGTAGATGATTCAGTTAATTTAGATGTTTGAGACAGTCTTTAAAAAGAACTGGAAGAATATATACCACTGAACATACAAAAGAGTATGTTCATTATTTCAACTAAATAGTAGTGGCAAACTGATCGTATCATTGTTATGACAATATTTACTAGTGATTTCATGTTCTAAAATACTACTTTATAGACATAATGCTGTGGTTCAATTTGTAGTTTATATTTTTGTTCTAAAGTTGTGAAAAGCAGATCAGTTCAGATCTCAAAGTAAACACTGAAATATTTGCTAAATGCTGCTTTATTAAAATCCACATAATACTTCAGACAAAAGCTTACTGTAATCAAGTCAAAAGAAACTTCATACAGGTTAGAATGACACATGACACTCACTGCTTTAGTATATATAATCCAGCTCTCTCAATTTAACCATAGTGGTTAAATATCAGTGCAACTTAACCAATATCTTTAAATACGGTTATCTTTCTCTGATACTCATATATTAGAAGGCATCAGTACTCTTGTAATAGAGGATGTGGCTTACAGCTAAAAAAAAAAAGAATAAAAGGTTAACTTACACAAGCGCAACACATGAACACGATGATGAAAGACTCAAGAACTCCAGCTGTTCCCACAATCCATGTTAAACGTAGGAAAAGGATGACTCCCAAGATGTTTTGCAAGCAGGGAAGATACACACCAATAAAAGTGCCCATTCGTGGACCCTGGAAACGAAGTGAGAACATGAATCCCTCTGCACTAATTCCCAAGAACTTTATTCCACAAACTCTTATCACAAATGCTCCATGAAGAAATTCCAAGTGACACTGAATGGTAATTTCAGAGTGTCCAGCTTTGCAAGTATTCATAGGCTATTGATACAGAAAAACTCCTAAAAAGACAGAAAACTATTTGTGATAGCAAACTCTCTTGTTCCATAAGAAACCTTGACAGAGGTAAGATACCCCTTTATCTGTTGATTGCAATGCTTTACAAACTTTCTTCTGAAATACCTCTTACAGGCTACCATTGAAGATAAGTTACTGCCACATTCAAAATACCAAATATGTTACGCAAAAAGTTCATCACAAATTGCCATGCAGCTGGTGCAAGAGATTATATTTAATAGTAAATATTTTCCATTTTTACAAAAGACAAAGTATTAAGACAGACAGAAGAAATGCAGAGCTGATTACAATTTGTTTTTGCAAAAGTTGTATAATCTGCTACAACATAACACATTGTACTTTTTATTTGCTGGTGATCATCAGAAGTCAAGACACACACAAAAGATGTGTGTACACACACAA
Source organism: Oxyruncus cristatus (assembly GCA_013399855.1). Taxonomy (NCBI): domain Eukaryota; kingdom Metazoa; phylum Chordata; class Aves; order Passeriformes; family Cotingidae; genus Oxyruncus; species Oxyruncus cristatus. The sequence continues at coordinate 104,955 of VXAY01003221.1, forward strand.
AAGGTGTGTGTAGAAGTTTAGTCTTCTACACTTATGAACAAATCATGCTTTGAAATACTCTAGTTAGAAGCAACAGTTACATACAGAAGGTTTCTAGATAGATTTTTACCACTTGAGCAGTATCCACGTGCAACATCAACACCACCGTCTCAATCTTGCCATTAAAAATGCTACCCTGCCAAGGTACTACTTAACTACCACTTAATTTTAGAAATGAAGCTAAGACATGTGCATAAAAATTGTGCTATCAGGCCACCAGATGGTGTTAAACAAGATGAAGGGCAACTGAGGACATGAAGTTCATTTGACTGTTTAGCTGCAGAGGGACTAATATGGTTGCTGCATTGAGAAACAACTCTGCTCAGCAGCTAAGTGGACAACAGGGATCACATGAAGGAAAGTCTGAGCTGATCGGTCTTGGTTTTCTCACATCTGAAGTTGTGTCATCAGATGAGGTGAAACAAATATAGATCAAGTACAACTAGACAAACAAAAAGAAAGCCCACACATGAACAAATGCAGGATAAGCAAAAAGCTAAACCAAACAGCTGGACTTTATTCCTCACCCTTGCCCATTGTCCTGGTACCAACTCCTACTCAAAATCTCCCTTCCAGTCAAACAAGCTGCACTTTGAAGCTTACTTTCAAGCACCTTTTCAACTGTTTCTTCTGCTACATGCTCACTTCCTTTTACTCATTCTCAGGTGCTTCTCCTCCTTTTTCAATAGCTCAGCATACAAATGCAGTACCAGCACACCTTCTCCTACACAACAGACTCCTAGCACTCTCCCTTTCCCAGTATCTACCCTCATTTTCTCAGTTTCATTTACTATGCTCAACTAGTTCCAGCTCATCATCCTTCCTTGTCTGGAAGTTTTTATACTCTGTCAGGTCACATTTTTTTGATCCAAGCTTTCTCCTTCCAAAACAGCTCCGGGCTCACAGAGGCATCAATCCAACATCTCATTGAAGACTCCAACTGTTGCATATGTTTCATTTCTACAGAGGCTCAGACAGGCACTTTGGGCATCCAGTACACAGCCCTCGATGAATTGAGTTGCTGTCTTCCAGCAAGTGTATTTAACAATGTGCCAAACAGAGCATATGCCTTCCTTCCCCCACCAATATAATATTATTGATGTATGCAAAAAAAAAAAAAGTGTTCTTGGAAAGCATCCACTGAGTCTTAAAAATACTTAGTCTGACACACTAAACCAAGAGAGCTGCTAGAAACACTACTGCCATGTTAACCAGGTGCAAATATGCTTACAGATTTAAAAACGGGACCTGTTTCTTGTCAGGTTTGCCTTAATTTCAACTAGGTAAAAACCTAGGCAATCCAACAATATTAAGGGCAAGGGAGGGAAGGAGAAGGAAAGGGAGGGGAGGGTGGGTGTACTCTGGGTTTCAGATCCTAGCTTTGCACACATTCTACCTAGGGGTTTTATGTCAATGTCTTGCTAAATGTGCTAACAAGAAGACCAAATTAACACAAGTCCTGCTGCAAATGCTTCAGTTCTAAACACAGTATTACTAATCTCACTCCCGTTTTTAGGTATCCATATATTCTCTTTTCAGGTTGAAAAATGCTCCTCTCTATGGCTGGTTTTGTCCCAATAACTTATTAGAAGTTTAAATACCTTGACTTCCTTTCGCTTGCTGTCTTCATCTGCTTCATGTTCCACCACACCTTGAGTCAGATTAGTGTAGTTTGCTAGTTTATTTAGAAGAGATGACACCATGGGATTACTATCCATTTCTTCCTGTTGGGTTTTTAAGAATAGTGCATTAATTAAATAGGGTTTTTTAAAAGTCACAATTTTATAATACTACTTCAAACACATACACAACAGGTCAGCCCTGATTCACCCAAACCAAAAAATTAGCATGACAAAATACCAGTCAGCTTTCAACCAACTTTCTATTCTTCCCAGCTGTTAAACGCTACATGGCTATGTTGCAACATTTCTTTCATTTTTTACAGTCTTATAATATGCAGCGTGACTATAAGGAAAATCTAGAGAAAGACCACTGTTTATTTTAAAAAAATCTCTTCTCATCACAATAGTTTTTAGGAAATTGTACTGGTGGGGCTGAGTCATTAAGGTGTTTTTCCTGCATCTTGCTTGTGTTTAGAGACTGATTTCAAATTATTCTCTCAAGCACCTCTCTGGAGGTACTTAAGGACCTCTCTGAAGTCTACAGCTGCAGGCTGTATTTTATCTCAAACCATGCATACCAAAGTATTCATCGGTTGAAAATATGGGCACATATGCATGTCACATATACTTGCACATATGTAGTATTACTTGCCATAGCAGTGAGTGCCTCTTTCTTTAGCCTAGTATCTGCTACGAAACAAAAACACGCTAAAACAATTAATAAAATCCATAGGAAACATACACAACAAAAGGATTCCAAGAAAAATGGAATCAGATAATTCAATCAAATACACAAAAATTGAATACTGGAAAGAAGACAAGAGATCAGGATCACAAAGAGAAAGACAAGAACTAAAATACCTCTGCCTGAGACATTAAGTAATGATAATCACGGTCATAATATCAAACTTATTTTTAACAGTTTATATAAAAACCTCTAACAGCTGAAAACATGAGAAGAACAAGATTCTAGGAGCCAAAAAAACAGTAAGACATGCATACATGACAAAAGGCAATTAATGACCAACATTACTTGGATCCTTAGCACAATTTTCTCTAAGATTCAGTGGAAAATAGTAAATAGACATTATTTGGGTCATGCACAGAATGAACTGAAAGACCATGTCCTCAGTGCAAAGATATTTGACAGAAAGAAGAGATGGGTGTAAGAGAACAACAAAAAAATATTGAGAGGAATTCAACTTCAAGATGGTTAAGCAAAAAACGTTTGAAGGACTTTGATTATTGTTAACAGCAAGCATCAAAGCAAGACCAGTTGATACTGCTACAGCAGAACAACCTAGGTTAAGTTTTACTAAAAGTACTATTTCATTGCGAGAGTGGTCCTTAAATGTACTTCCTTTCTGTAAATGATTGCAATCACTCATTTGATTAAAAAGATACAAAACTTCTGTTATAAAGTAGATGTTTATATTAGAAATTGCTATGGTATGCTCTACACTGTAATTGGACAATACAGTGAAGCCATGCCCTGTAACTTTGTTTTACAGCTTTCCTGCTTTAAGAGAAGTCTGTGATTCCCTTGTTGAACAAATTAATTTGCTAATCCTTTTATAACTGAATACTGTTCTGTTAAAACTCATAGATTTAACTTCCAGCAGCTTTCTCTAACAACAATTTCTAGATCCTATCCCCAAAATCTTAAACGCAAGAAGACTTATTTCATACATTCACATTAATGTACTATTAATGCATGATGTCACTCAAATCCACTGAAATGGAATGTTAGTAGGAATCAAATTACCAAGAAGTTATTAAAATTAATTTTCCCCCACTATATTTCATGACAGAAAGAAAACAGGTGTTTGCTCATCCCAATTACAGGTTAAGTACGTTTTTGGGGTATTTAACTTACCTCAAAGAGAGCCATATTCTTTCCTTCATACGTGTTTCCTCTGTCCAACTCTGCACTATTAATAAATGGACTACTTTCCCTGGCAATCCCATCTCCTGGTGGAAAAGTAAAACAATTAGAAACAAAAGGAAAAAAAGAGGACATGGTATACCATAAAAGGAACAGTCAAAAGATGCTGATTTAAGAACAGGTTCTAAATAACACTGCAGGTGAGTGCCAAACACTGTCTTAGTGTCAGACACGTGGACTTAACATCCGGTCTAAGGAAATTAAGCTTATTTTAACAGTCTAATCTTTGTATAACGTTCCATCTCTTAACTCTTACTTATTATTCTTTAACATATATACTGATTTCTCTCCTGCCCTTTTCTAGTTTACCTAAAAACACTTGATAATAGCACTTGACATAAACCTTTCGGGCAACAAGAATGAAATAAACCCCCAACCTACCTTTTCATTACTTTACTGACTTCCTCAAAGAATCTCAAGTAGTTAATGCAGGAATTTATGAAAAAATTATGTGAAAGGAATTATTTTTTAAAGGTTGTGGGGACCCTTCTGTGCCATGCTATACATACTCTATTCCTCACTGAAATATAAACCTCATTAACCTGTAGCTTCCCCGATATGCTCTGGCACACCTCTCGAAAAATACAGTATTGCTTTCACTGCCTTCCAACCCACTCATTACAAAACCTGTCATGCTGATACTATCACAACATCAGCATTTCCAAATAATCTTCAGTCCTTGCCTATGCCACTTTGCCCCTCTGCCCTTATATTCACAAGTTACAGCAATCACACCTACAGAATCTCTTCACTACAGAATTAAGGAACAGCTGGAGATCAAGTTGTACTCTTTTTCACTGTGTCCTCCCTCTGCCCTCTCCAGGACGCTTCTCTCCACCTAAAATCCCAGAAGAAAGCTCTTGCAAACAGGGACACCAGTCTCAGCATTAAGTATTATCTTCATTGTAGAAGAGACAAAAATAGATCTCAGTCCCTTAAGCAGAAGAGGGACTGCATCCCTGACGGATTTCATACCACTCTTCATAGTATCCCTATAACTGTTGGTGTCATGACATAGAAACCATGTTCTATCATAAGAGGTCCAGAAGACAGTTATTGTCCATTAGGGCTCTAAAATAAGTTACCCAATCCAGAGAAGACATGTTGATGAATTCATCCACCACTACGGTTCTTTATCCAGTCTATCTCCTTCTATCCATATCCTCCAACTTACAGTTTTCTGTTTCTCTACTGTTTATAATTGGTGCCCCACTGCTTCAAGTCTTACAGGCTGTTAGATGCCTCTCCTCCAATAAAGCTTAATGAGAGGCCAGCAGAAGGAGAACTGTGAACAGAAGAGAATCTCCCTCATTGAGATGTTCTACAGCACATGGAACATGCTGGTTTGGCACAAGATTATCTGAGAAATTGGCATTTATCCTTTAATGGGCTCCATTATACTTAGAGAAGGGTTCAGTCAGCTTTTCCATAGACAATAAAAAGCAACTTCATCCTTAAACAAATACATGCTGATTCCTCTTATCTTGCAAGAGCATATGAGCACTAGAACTTCTTGTTTAAGACATTGCATTTTCTTCCCAAGGTTTTTGGAACATTGTTTTTCTCTTAGCTCCATTAATTGAAATGACATTAGTTTTGCTAAAGTTTTTACAAACCATTCACTAAAAGGTACATTCCCAAGTAAAAATAAAAGTAAGGTTGCTTGATATTAGTCTTGCTGAAACCACACTTCTACTGACTTTCTCACCTACTGACAGGTGGTAGCTGTAATCATTAGCTAAATATTAGTACTCTTTTCAGAGTACTTTCAATCTCTTCAAAAAGGATTGCTCTTCAAAAAGAGAGCTGGGAAATTTCAAGTATTGTTTTGCATTTATACACAGTATAATGTCACTGGAGTTACTGCTCCAGCGGGTATCATTAGACTAATCAAAACATCAAAAGAGTAGCCAAAAAAACAATGTGAATCAATATTCACAATTCTGAGGTTAAAGAACATAGTTTCGTATTATCAGCTCTGGACACAAAAATCAGTATCTTAGCACTATAAAGTATTTCAAGTTGTAGGTAGGAGAATAGTGAAGCCTTCCTTTATATGCTTGTATTTCTAAACAAAGAGTTACTTAGCTTAGCTTTGCTCCCATAGGAAAAAGCTCAGAGCACAGTATCTCTAACAAACAAGTCTTGTCAAATGCACCTAAGAGGTTTCAAATAGAAAAAACACAGAACTCAGGTTTCCTACACTTCAAACCCTTTTTCAGTGTTTCCAACCAGTATTCTTCCTATTTTAAAGCTTTCTAATGTTAGTCTTCAAAACAGTCTGTCACTACCAGACTACTATAAAGTCCTCTTTCTCTAATACAGTTGTCTCTCATTGTATTTGTGAATGTTGGTACAGCATATTTATGGTATCATTAAAGATGAAAAAGAGCTCTAAGATAAAGTTCAACTTTCAACTGAACATTACCATGCCAACTAAATCACAGCACTACGTGTCACATCCAGTCATTTCTTGAACACCACCAGGGATGGTGACTCCACCACCTGCCTGGGCAGCCCACTCCAATGTTTAATAACCCTTTCAGTGAAAAATTCTTCCTGATGTCCAACCTGAACCTCCCCTGGTGCAGCTTGAGGCCATTTCCTCTTGCCCTGTCACTAGGTGCCTGGGAGAAGAGGCCCACCTCCACCTTGTTACAACCTCCTTTCAGGTAGTTGTAGAGAGCTACAAGGTACCCCTAGAGCCTCCTTTTCTCCAGGGTAAACAAACCCAGCTCCCTCAGCCATTCCTCATAAGACTTGTACTCCAGGTCCTTAACCAGCTTTGTCGCCCTTCTCTGAACACATTCCAACACCTCAGTGTCTTTCATGTCATGAGTGGCCCAAAACTGGACACCGAATTCGAGGTGTGGCTTCACCAGTGCCAAGCACAGAGCAACAGTCACTTCCCAAGTCCTTCCGGCCATAAGAATTTTTTTAACAAGCCAGGATGCCAGTGGGCTTCTTGTCCACCTGGGCACATCACTGGCTCATGTTCAGCTGCTGCCAACCAGCACCATGAGGTCCCTTTCTGATGGGCCACTTTCCAGCCACACTTCCCCCAGCCTGTAGAGCCGCATGGGATTGTTGGGTTCAAGTGCATGACCCGGCACTTTGCCCTCATACAGGCCTACCATTAGCTAACCTCCAGTTTTCTGGGACCTCCCTGGTTAATAATGACCAACAATAATGCTGGAGAGTGGCTTGGTGAGCTCTTCTGCCAGATTCTACAGGTCCTCTTTTTATTGTTAATATATTTATAAACCCCCTTATTACACCCTTGAGTTTTCATCATTGCTATCAACAGAATCGTCTTGACTGCAAATTAAAAAACACCACCTTTTGGAGTATGTTTACTTAATATGTTTAGGTAGTGTGGTGGATTAACATAAGCAGGAAATTAAACTCCGAATGAGCCAGTCCCCTTCCCCCACCCCTTCCAGTAAGGAAGGGGCAAAAGCAGAGTCTATGAGTTGAGATAATTTATTGAAAGCAAAAAGCAGTGGAATAAGAATCACAGTAACAACAGCAATATTGATAACAAAAGTATACAAAAAGAGGAGGTGTTTTACCCACACAAGAGGTGTTCACCACCTCAACTTAGTTCCATGTGGCCACGTAGACCAAAACCAAGATGACAGACACTCCCTGTAGGTTGTGTCCACACGGCTTCCCCACACAAAGACAATATGGCAATCATTCCCACACACCACACCGTGTGGCTGCTGCAAACAAAGGCAACATGGTGAGGGGGTCCTGTGGCTAGTGTTTCCCTGACCCTCAGCCTGAGACAACAAAAACCAATGACAATGAGACCCCCCAAAAGCTAGGTCATCCGAGTCAGGGTGCGCTGTTGCTCTGTTGGGCTCAGTTCCTTCACAGGTGCCTGTGCCCCTGCTTCTACCACTCTGCCACACTAGGGGTCAGTCCCATGGGTCACTGCTACTTTCCTACTGCTCTGCTGAACTCCTTTCAGCTCAGCTGGACTGGGCTTGACTCCTGTCAGCTGGGCTCCCCTTGGCTGGATGGGTTGCCCCCACTGGTCCGTTCTTTGCCAGCAGCCTCCCCAGAAGGACTGCCACTCAGCACACACCAATTTTGTGTTCCACCTCTTTCCTTTCAGCATCATGTCCCATAGCTCCGCCTCAGAGAAAAGGGAAGGAGGTGAATGGCGGCAGCAGAAGACAGTTCTCAGGGCTGATGCTGACAACTCCCCATGAGAGAGTGAGGCAAAATGGCACCCACTTCTGGGGGTGTGCCCATTTCCTTCCTTGAAACCACATCTCCCAGCGATTACGTGGGTGGTATGGAATAACTTAGCTGCACCCACATGGAGATAAGCTCTGCCCCCTCTCTGCAACCAGGACAGATGTAGTGAGCCTTACAAACACATAATCAAATTGATATGTATTACATCATTCAGTATAAAGAACTAGTTTCAGGACCTCAACACACAGCCAACATCTATGGTGAAGTTAACCAAATCAGCTGTTTCTATCTTTAGCTCATCCCTCCTTCAAAAGAAGATTCATTAGAAAAGGAGTGATTCATTAGAAACCCAGAACTAAAAAAAGACAGGATTTACACTTTTCACAAGTGCTGTAAATATTGCCCTCAGAGCATCAAGTGAAATGGAGACAGCAGAAAAAACTGTTTCAATTGCTTCCACTGAGGTAACATGAAACATAAGAAATAGGCACTTTATTCCACTAGTCTCAAGCCATCTACAGCTTTATGTCTCAACCCTATTCCCTTGAAATCTGAGTAAGCTTTAACATAGTCAAATCATAGAATCATTTAGGTTGTAAAAGACCCATTGAGTCCAACCATCAATTTAGCAGTGCCAAGTCCAACACTAAATGTTCCTAAGCACCACATCTACATATATTTTAAAGACCAACAGGGATGGTGACTCAATCACTTTCTTGGGCAGCCTGTTACAGTGCTCGAAAATCAAATCACCTTTCCCTTAGGCTTCTTTGAAACTGTATCTGTTCAAACTCTCCTCAGATGTGGAGACAAGTTAAACATACAATAAAAATTTTAACTTTCAATGGAGTTTTAGACATGCCTCTAAGCTGCATGTCTTCTGAAGTCCAGTTTCTGCTATTAAAGCACTCCAAAAATCAAAAATCTACACTTACTGTTGCTTGATTTCCGAAAGTAACTGAATTTATGAGAGTTTACTGGCAAAAATCTTAAATCTGGACAAGTATTTCATTTTGGACCACTATTAGTGTTAAAAGATCCAGAAGAAAATGCAAAATAAAATAAAAAACCTTCTAAGGATTTGGTTATGGTAATTTCATCTGTCTTCTGACACATGAAAAAAATCCACCTGTTGATGTGACACTCTATTCCACCCAGCATAAGTGACCAAAGCCTAAACTTTAAAATTAATCTGTTTCTACCCCCATACTCACTTTAAAAATTATCATTACTAATTCTCATCTTCTACAGAATGTTCACATACTCTAGCACAATTCTGTGGTCACTGATGGACTGGTAGACAAATTAAAGCCATAACTAATGCACCTTTCCTAGAAGTCTGTCTGGTATTTTCTGTGTTGATGAGATATGCAAAAATCCCTAGTCTTGACTTCTACAGATACTCAAGCACAATGATGCCTATAGTTACATTTACATGGAAATTAGCTGCAACAAATTACATTTTCTTTTCTATACAAGACATATAGTTGCAAGAAGAGAAGTTAGGAGAGATGTCTCAAGTGTGGAAGGTAACATTCACAGTGTTCATGCAGACAATCCCAATGTGCACTCCTATACACCCCAGCTGCCTATACAGTGTAACCCACATAAATTATCACAAACTGTCCCAGTGCTACGCTGGCCTGAAATTTAAAACTGCCAATGCCATCAGATGATTCCTCATTAACATTTCCATGCACTAAACAAAACTTAGGTCAGAAGTTTTGCATGTCCCAACTCAAAGTGTTGGGTCAGAGGCAAAAACGGCACTCTGTTCAAATTCATATTCCTCAGGAGTTTCAGAGCAGTGATCCTCACAAACATTGACAGGTAGAATACTTTCAGGTATGTTAACCATTAAATTTCGAAGCTGATCCAAACTGGTCCATTTTATACAGCGTAAAACAGAACCCAAATGTATAGCTTAAACATGCAGAAGCCACCTTTGCCAAAGAGGTGGCCCAGGTGGTCCACTCATTTGGGGGTTGGACTAGACGATCTCCAGAGGTCCCTTCCAACACAAGTAATCCTGTGATTCCCCTCACACTTATTACCCACCCATTTGTATCCCGATATTATAGTGTTCCTCAGAGAAATGGAACTATTTATTACAAATGCCTATGTTGCCACTAAAGAATCAGTGTACAAATGAGCAATAGTTTGCTTACAATAAGCAAGACAACTTCCTTAGCATTGATGACAATATTACTACATCATAGACCTGTGACTTTTTTTTAATGGTTTTCTCCCTTTCCCATGTCTGCTTCCTCCTCTGCCCCTGAATCACAAGTTGTAGAGTATGAAAAAGATGTGTTACAGGATTTTGTTATAGAGAAAGTGGCAGAGCAAGGCTTGGGGTAGAGAAGGAAACGATCATTTAAGTGATCCTAAATTTGTACTATGATGCCTGTTCAAGAGATTAAGGACAAAAATATTTGATCATCTAATCTGATATCCTATCTTTACATGGGTTGCAGAATTTAATTTCTGCATTAGGCTCTTTGAAAAAACATACTGAAATTCAACCAGTGTATCTCGATGTTTTCAGAAACTAAAATAGGAAAAAACCCAATCAATTTATATTTATAAAAATTAAGGGTTTTTTAATTACTGAAAAATAATCTCAAATTGTTTCTTATCTATTTAAATGTCTCTTTTCAAACTTCTAGCTATAACGTCTTGGTACAGCTTCCAAATTTAACTACTCACATTTAGTATTTTCTCTTGAAGGTAACTATACTTATTCAAATCATCTCAAGCTTTTTTTTGAAAAAGTAAGACAGTTAACTTCCTAAAATATTCTCCTAACTTTTATTCGGTTTTGTGGCAACATTCTCCACAGGTTTTAAGTTATGTAAAATGAAAAAATTCAAACTTAAAAATCAAATACAGCCTTCTAATACCAGTCTCAGTCAGTGCTATTTACAGGAGTATAATCATCACCTCTCTATTCCAAGGATCAGGCTAGCCCTCTTTACCACAGCATTAAATGAAGCTCATGCTATTCTATTCCAGTCTGACCCCTAAATCCTTTCCAGATTCACTGCTTCCTCACTGCCACACACTGTCATCATTATTCATATTCAAGTAATGCTCCTATCCGCTTTTGTATTCAAGCACATTTTGTCCTAAAAAGTAAGTCTCCATACATGCTGTAAGTTTTAACATCTATCTGAAAAATAAAAGCAGATTGTTCTGATATGGTAAAAGAATACATGTGTTGTTCAAAGAAATGAGAATTATCTAAAACTTTTGAACCGCATGGCCCCAAATAAGACAGCTCAGCTCTGAAAATGTGTAACTGTTCTCCAAACTAGTATATGTGTAAAATGAAACAGCTTGGATTCCCACCAGAGGTTTCTAATTTTATATGCTGTTATCTAAAGCAGAACCACGGTTGCAGAATAATCCTTCACAGGAAAGTCCTAACTCTTCAGTTTCCAAAGGGCAACACTTAATCATCATCCATATACCTAGAAGTAGGTTTAGGTGCAAAATAACAGTTTTTAATAAAAAACTACGGTAACGTTTTCATTCAGATAGTATTTGGTCATATTAAGAACAAACCACTACAAAATGAGAATACGAAAATTAAATCCTGTTTGCACAAGGGTAAACAAGCACAATGTTAATGTAACTAAAGTCTTTAAGGCAAAAATATATAAAGTTTTAAAGTCAGTAAAGCTGACATATAGGAGTGGCACATTGAAGAAAGCTGCCTGTGGCAAAACCTGTAATTTTTATCTTCTCTACCATGCATATTTACTTCCTGTATGTCCAAGTCTTTGATTGGCAGGCAACTACAGAGAAGTCATAGGATCTTAAAAATTAAATTTCTTGACACTTCTAATCCAAATATATACAGAAGCACCCTATAGAGCTCTAACATATACTCATTTTTAAAAGCCATTACCTTGCCATAATTCAAATTATGACAAGGCATCAATAACCTTGCTTGAACACATCTTGCATCTGAATTTTTGTGCTAGATGGGTTTAAGAATTCAGTGCAACTTAAAGTTTCAGGTTATTGGGTTTTTTTACTAATGAAATGTCTAAATATATTTACTATATCATTCATTTCTTACAATATTTTTATTAATGACTAACAATTTATATAGGTTATCTTGCAATGCAGGACAAAGTGAATTTAAGCTCCTTGTAAACTCCTTTACATAATGGAGGATTCTAATACTACATCCATCACTTACCTTATCAACATTGCTAAATTTTAGTTTTTACTTAGCCGACTATTATAATGAAGAAAAACTTGCTTCTAATTGACGACACTGCAGCAGTTCTCTATAACTCTTTATAATATAGCTAGAAGTACAGGAACCTGCTGTTTCAGTAAAAAAGACATTAGAACTACAGTACTGTCTTTTAAAGAGACTCACTTGGATTTGGCCCACTTTCTTCATAATCTTGTTCACTCATGATTAAGGAAAAATCAAGTCATTCCCCTCTGCTGATTCTTCATGTATTAAGAACTGAAACAGGAAACTGACAGTTGCTTCCTCCCAGCTTTGTGTAAGACCTCAAATCCTGTTTCTTATTAGCATTGGATTAATCCTGAAACAAGTCATTAAGGCGTCAGGCAGCATGAAGCATGCACATGACACAAACTACATGACAGTCACAGAACTCTTTAAAGGGAATTAAGCTGGAGGATTTCCGTCAGCAATAAACACCCTGCTTAGTGAAATGGGAAGAATCAAGCCACCAAAACATTCCACATTTTCACCTAATAATAAGTACCTTCAAAGTTTTATTTCTATCAAATAAATTTACTTAAAAATACTTCCACTAAACAGATACATATAGATTAGCAACAGTACGTATTAACCTATTCCAAAGACCTACCTACTATTAAAAAGCCTGTTTTATGCACCAAGTAGATATTAGCAAACCTTAAGCAAATTATGGTTAACTGCAGTTGTTAAATATCGATTTTATATAGAAATTAAATTTACTTAAGATGGAGAAGATGAAAAACATTTTAAAACATAATTCTAGTAACTTTGTAAGCTCTTTATAAAAAAAATATTTTTAAATTACAACAGGTCCTTTTCAAGACCGGTTGCTTAATTTGTTAACTCTCAAATTAAATATGTTGCTGTTTTCTAATTTATATTAACTTACTTTACATTAATCCATTTCTCTTGGTTTAAAAAGAAACACATTGGCAGACATGAACTCCAGTAAGATGAACTCCACTTCCCTTTAATGGAGGGATAAAAAAAAGTTGCAAGGAAGTTATAAGTGAAAAAATAAGTTTACTAAAAGGAAATAACAGTAACTACAAAGATAAAGAGGAAAAGGTTTGCCCACAGCTATGGGGTAACACCGCCAACATGGTCCCCCAGGAACAAAAGGGAAACAAAATGATGGAGGGCTTTCTCTCCCCTCTCCTAAACCACCTCCCTTGGCACCAGTGCTGCTCCCCTGGGGTTTTGGGCTCCGTGCAGCTGAGGTGGGCAGCGAGCTGGAGCAGCCCCGCACAGGGGGCCCAGCGTATGGGTCCCAGCCAGCAGTCCCGGGGGGCTTCAGCGCTCAGGCGGCAGCGGCGGTCCGGGCGCTTTCGGCAGGCAGGCGGCAGTGGCAGCAGAGGCACTCGGCGGGAGCAGGCAAAGCAGCAGAGGAGGAGGGGGGTGCCACCAGCCCGCAGGGAGCAAAGCAGAGGGGCTTGCAGCTGGCTCAGCTGCACCTCGGAGCTGTCCACTTCAGCACCGTCAACTCCTCAGTAGCACTTTGGAGGAGGCAAAACAGCAAGCAGCAGAAGGGACCAGGTTTCACTGCGTTTTTTTAGTGACAGCAAGTCCTCAGCACTGCAGCAACTGTGGCAAGATGGCACCCTTCTGGTTCCCGGTGCGGCTTTTCCTGTCGTCCAGGCCAGGGAGGGACAGCTTCCAGGGACAGCTTCCAGCTACAGCAAAGCCTCCCCTCCCCTCCAATTCCCCATGAGGGGAGGGCAGGGCAGCCCCCTTCAGAAGGTGTAATGGTATGAACATTCATGGCTGTAACTCTCTTCCCTGGCTTGTAGCCACAACACTGTTACACATTCTATACCAGCCTTAAACGACTTCATACAAATTCTTTCAATTCTATTAAATGGATGTTAGAGCTTAGAACAGATTAGTTCCTCTGGTCAAATTTTTGAATAACATCCAAAATGTACTCTTCTCTGCGATCATAACACCTATGTCACAAGCATGGTCAACTGTGGAAAGGCTGAGACAGTTGAAGGCTCCTTCCCAGCCCATTTCCCAAAGTCTCTTCTTCCTAGAACCAGCTCTGGTGCTTACTAATCCCCTAGAACAGGGCTACTACCCTAGTATGGGGCTACGTTTTGGATTTGTACTGACCAGAGTGTTAATAATGCAAAGATGTTTTCATTACTGCTGAACAATGCTTACATGGTGCCAAGGCTTTTTTCTGCTTCTCCTACTGCTTCTCCAGCAAGGAGACCACTGGCACACAAGTAGTTGGGAGAGAACACAGCCAGGACAGCTGACCACAACCGACCAAAGGGATGTTCCACACCATGTGGTGTTATGCTCAGCATATAAAGCTGGGGAAGACAGAGCAAGGTAAGGGTCATTCAGAATGATGGTATTAAGCATATAAAGCTGGCGGAAAAAGGAGGAAGGTGAGGGCCACTCACAATGATGGCATTTGTCTTCCCAAGTCACTGTTATGCAGAATGGAGCACTGTTTTCCTGGAGATGGGTGAATACTTACCTGCCAACAGGGAAGTGGTAAATGAATTCCTTGTCTTGCTTTGTTTGCATGTGTGACTTTCACTTGACATGTTGAACTGCCTTTATCTCAACCCCCTCTCACTTTTACTCCTCCAATTCCTTCTCCCATTACACCAGGGCTGCGTAAGCGAGAGCTGTAGCTGTCGGTTGGGTTTAAACCACAACATTGCATTCTATTTGATGCAGTGATGACAGAGCCAAGTAAAACATATTCCAATCCTGAAGTACTCTTATTAGCTTGGAGTTGAAGAAGGCAAATAGAAACGTGACAGGATAAGCTACACTATTAGCAGAATACAGTTCTGCTAGTTACTGTTCGGAAAGTTTGCAAAGCCATGGCATACAAATAACTGCACTTAAAAAAATTACAGTGTGCACTAGAGATGCTCCTTGTTCAACTAGTACATTGGAATACGCTGAAAAATAAATACTATCTGATTATGCAAGAAATACCACATAAGTCACAGAAAGATTGTATAGGTAAAAAAAAATGGTAGGAGAATCCATTTAAATTAATAGAATTCACTTAAAACCAAGGGATGCATTTTGTTGGGGGGAAACCCTCAAGCTTTAATATTTCTACTGCTATTTAGAAAGTAAGTTCCCATTAAAACATTTTACAGTTAATTAGTCAAAAGAGAAAAGAAAAAAATAAAATTCTTTCATTACCCATGCTTTAGTATCTGTTTTTATATGAAGCAACAACATAGTTCAAAGATGCAGAAAAAAAACATCAGGTCTGTGCTGCCAAAAAGGGTGGGTTTCTGCATTGGGGTGGGGGTGGAACAACACTTTTTCTGCAGTGAGCTAATTCAAGGAAATAAACCCTTTTATAACATTGTTTTAAAAAACAATGGTTTTTCTGTCATAGCTATTTTCCTGTCCATTGAGACTATAATTACTTATTATAGTTCTTATAGCTCTTAGGCAAAAAGTACAGTGAGAGAATGTTAGCATTTCACTCACATGAAATTAACACAATAGAGTAAAAATAATTTGCTATCTATTTCATGCATTAAGACCCTCTCTCACATAAAAAAGGTCAACACTGCAATGGCCTAAAAGAAATGTTTAAACAGTTACAAAATGTTAAGTGACCACTTGCTCCACAGTGAATTTATTTAGTCTATTATCCTTAATTCCTACTCCTTTAATTGTGCCCATTTCCCTTAGCACTATCAATAGCTAACAGAAACACACATTCAAAAAGATATTAACCAGTGAAAGGATCAATTACAGCACCTTGGCAGAGCTCAGTATACATAAATATACAACCAATGCCCCCTAGAGCAAAGAAAATCCCTGTGGTCACAGGCATCCCCATGTCTGTGATCAAATGTCAGATATGCATTTATCTACAACAGGAATACTATTTTCCATTCCAACACTGTACTTTAACATACAGCATTGGCATGGTGGGGGAAAGACCATCACTGTGGCTTCTGCAAAGCCACCTGTCTCTTCTGTCTCACATGCCTAAAAGATTTCTTTGAAAAAATCAACAAGTATATAAATTAATGGAACCCTAATTTATACTGTCTGCCAAGTTCTCCAAAAGACTTCTCATGAAGTCCTTCTTTGAACATACTTAAGGAAGTAAAACAGCCATAGAATGAGAGAAAAAGAGATAAGCCATAGGTAAATAACTGAGTAAGAAAATAGAAGAAAAACGTGGTGTACTCTCCAAGGCAGAGATAGTCTGCTGAGACACATGCTATTGCACACATTAGTAAAAAATAACAAGAACAAAACCCCCTTAATTAATAAAATGAAACAAAAAACCCCCCCACACCAAAACCTAAACAAACAAATCCAAACAAAAACAACCCCCAAAAAACCCCCGAGATATGACAGTTTAAAACTATATAGGATAGTCAAGGTGCAAGCCAAACGTGGAGACCTGCAGATCTCCAAGCCTATATGAATATTAAACCAACAGGCAAAATTTGATGTAGAAATTTATACATATATATATAAATATACATACATATGAAGAAAAAAAAAACCTAATTCACCTGGGCTCCAACTGATTGTTATCACTCAGGAATGACATACTTTAGTTATGACTGTTGCATAAAAACACCAGTTCAATACTTGTTTTTCAAACCACAGACTGAACATCAGGAATAAAAAAGGGGAAACAAAAAAGAAAGTAAAAAAAATCACTGCTTGTTTGCAACTTGATTATCACGTGCATTTCTGGAACTTCCCCCATTTCAAAATTAACGGAAGTGGAAAAACTTCAGAGAAAGACAGAAGGTAGAACAGTAAGTATGNAAAACCCCCCACACCAAAACCTAAACAAACAAATCCAAACAAAAACAACCCCCAAAAAACCCCCGAGATATGACAGTTTAAAACTATATAGGATAGTCAAGGTGCAAGCCAAACGTGGAGACCTGCAGATCTCCAAGCCTATATGAATATTAAACCAACAGGCAAAATTTGATGTAGAAATTTATACATATATATATAAATATACATACATATGAAGAAAAAAAAAACCTAATTCACCTGGGCTCCAACTGATTGTTATCACTCAGGAATGACATACTTTAGTTATGACTGTTGCATAAAAACACCAGTTCAATACTTGTTTTTCAAACCACAGACTGAACATCAGGAATAAAAAAGGGGAAACAAAAAAGAAAGTAAAAAAAATCACTGCTTGTTTGCAACTTGATTATCACGTGCATTTCTGGAACTTCCCCCATTTCAAAATTAACGGAAGTGGAAAAACTTCAGAGAAAGACAGAAGGTAGAACAGTAAGTATGGAAGAGCTTCTATGTAAGAATGACTAAATATGTGTCTTCAGTTTGGAAAAAAAATATAGGATTAAGATGGGACAAGATTTATCAAGGTTTATCATCTGGAGAGGGACCAAATTAATTTAGAATTTAATCTAAAAATCTACATTCACCAAAAAATGAGAAATCAATCCGGTTTCATAAAAGACTTATCTTTTTCTGGCCTACAAGTTGTTGAAGCCTGAAAGAGCACATGGAAAACCGTATCATATTTGCCAACCCATGTTCATCCCTACACCTCAGCCTTTAGCCAATATTGGAAACAGCATGCACACTGCTGGATAAGCACATGAACAAGGCAGAGAAGGGTAACTAATCCATGGAGATGAAAAATAATTGAAGACATCAGTCTGCATTTTTTCAGGATACAGCAAACTGGATACACCACAATGAGATGAAGGGGAACGTGCAATACTGCATTTTTCTGTACAGTAAATTCTAAACTACAGACTGGAGCTGTGCTTGAGTAGAATTTGACTGAAAATACACCAGACGTCTCAGCGAGATTAACCTATCTTCCCTCCACTGCATATATATATATATATATGCATATATACCTGTGTCAACTCTTTCCCAGTTTTCCAATAAACAGCATTTTACAGAAATTCACAGCATCTATGCTCTATTAGTTATATGATGACTTCTTGGCAGATCACCACGTTTGTCACTGCTACTCCTTGTATTTGACGGTCTTCCATTTGAAAAGATTTTCTAGGAGTTAGTTCTCATATTAGTTTCTAAATAAAAAAATGCTGTGGTGAGGTAAATAATCCTATGGGATGCTAAAAATACAAACCCATGCCTTGAAATGCCTGATACACAGAGCTGCTAATTAAATCAGAAGCTGATCTAACCTTATGAAGTTTTGACACGTCTATCTAATACAGTCACTACAGATGTGTGAAGACAAAAGACCCAACACAATCCAGACCCAGAATTTCTCATAAAACTTCATACATTGCTGCCTACAACAGAATTGTATCTCCTTCTCTTCTTCAACCAGTTATTATTTCCTGACTACCCTTTCTTCTTAGTGTATTATAAACACACTAAAAGACATGGGCACCCACATGTTTTGCTACTTTGTGAATATTTGAGTCAGCAGGTTGCACCTTCAACTATGTTGTTCAATTGAAGCATTAATTTCCACTCTGCCTCCCTACTCTTCCCAAGTACTACTTTGGCCAGTGCTATAATCCAGCCACACAGCCACTCACAAAAGTCTTCTCCTCCTTCACACATGGAAGTGTGTTCACATAATCAGAAAATGTGAAGCTATAGAATTTCAGATTATTATGAAGGGGTG
The DNA here is from genome assembly GCA_013399855.1 of Oxyruncus cristatus. Taxonomy (NCBI): domain Eukaryota; kingdom Metazoa; phylum Chordata; class Aves; order Passeriformes; family Cotingidae; genus Oxyruncus; species Oxyruncus cristatus. Next base: position 123,644 of record VXAY01003221.1, read on the forward strand.
AAGATCACAGAGAAAGAACATCAGAACATCCCAGGTTACTCATCTGTGTGGTAAAGGAGTAAGTATCAGGTAATAATGTCTGAAAGAGATAAATGCATAGAATTATGCACTAATTGATAAGTGCCTTGCTAATAAAAAAATCAAAACTACTTTACTCATGATCTAATGGCTGAACAGCATACAGCCTGCTCCCTTTAAAAAAACCATCAAGTTTGATGGGGCAGGTTTGTTGGGTTTGGGGTTTTTTTTGCATGTGTTTGGTTGGTTCATTTAAAAAAAAAAAAAGGCAGTCAAGGAAAAACTACTTTTTTTTTAAGACAGATAATTTAATCAAAACAGATAAAATTCTAGATTTCTAAACAATTGGAACAAAATGATATGCTGAGCTATATAGGCTAAAGATGAGTCAAAGGGGAAGTTCCCATTCTCCTCTTTTTTACTTTCATCTCTGGTCTTAGCTTTACCCACCTCTTACCTTGACACAATCCTAGCCATTCTCACACTTTTTGCAGCACTCACTCATCTCAACTCCAAAACAGGGGAAGAATGATTTGGTTTTTTGAAGGAGTTTAGTTTACACACAGCTTAGCACGTTGAACCAGGCCAGTGAAATGCCTGATGAGCACCAAGGTCAAGTGCAGGAAAAAGGAAGCAAACCCAGTGATGTAGAGGAGGGCAGTCAAAGAAATATTTGAAATATTTGAAATAAAAGAAATATCTTTACAGAACTTTTCGAGCCTAGCTGGAGCAGGGAGAAGGGCAGTCCTTCTCTGAGCAGCAGGCTTTTAGATGGGCTTAACAGTTTTTAGCTGTACTAATATTTTAGATTCTTTCTAGTTTTCAGAAGAATGACTCAAGAATTATTTCATTTCAATCACCAACTTAACAATTCCATACAATACCCAAGTATGTTTTTCACTTCCCAAAACTCTCTGAGTACAGCATGTAATCTTTTAATGAAGTCAGAGCTCTCCAACTATAATTTGCGTACAAATCAATGCCTTCTCTTTTCAGCATTTTACTCTTTAATCCCTATGTTACCAGCAGACAGGAAGAGTCATACATAAATTCATCCACTCAAGTGATATAGATCCATAACAGTGTTTACACATACTTTGCAAATGTAACTATTAGTCCCCACAAATTCTACTTAATTGCATGAATTATTCTTTATTATTTCTATCCTTTAGGGTTGTGATAAGCCATTATAAGAGTGGCAGTTCCACTCTTCCCCTTGCCCTCCCGAGATTTCAAGGTGTTCCAAGACTTTCAGATGCTTCATATATACACACAGTCCAACAAATCCCGTCTAACTATGCGTGTATGTATGTTCAGTATTTTGAGATGCAAACACTATACTCCATGCCTTTCTGACTAGCTCTTCTACCAAATGCAGAATTGTGCAAAGAGATTACTGCCATACTGCTGTCATCCATGTAGTACAGGAAACAAACTGCTGCAACAGTTTACAGTGTTTCGGTTTTCCTATTTCATTTAGTTTGGAAAAAGAAGAGGCAATTATTAGAACACTTGCTCATAGTTTGGATTAGACTAAGGGAAAGGCAACTACACAGAGTACATATCTTTTATACTTCAAGGGATTCAAGGGGAGAAAGCTCTGGGAGAAAATAACCAAACTTTGCTAGTTTGGTGTTTTACTAGATTAGCTTACTAAAATAATATAAATACATTAAGTTTGTCAAATATCTGTTTTCATCTTTTTATATTCAAATGCCACACGACATGGTATTAGCCTTATTTATCTGTCATCTATACCACAAAAAGGAAAAGATGCGATTAAGAGGAACTGCTCTTTACAAAAAAATCTATTCCCATCACCAGTCATCATCTAACATAATTAAAAAAAAAAATCTTTACAGAACTATTGATTGCAACACAGTGCCCAAAAAACCGTGCCAGATTTAAACTGCCTCTCATAGTGCTAGCAGCGATCCACACACCATACTTGGTAGTGCCACAACACGCTTTAGCAAGAGGAAGGGTTATGAGCCAAAATTACTGCTTCTCCAGCAGCGCCTCATCATCCAAGTGAGCAAAGCACTTATTTCCCCACCAGCGCAGGTAAATACTCATCCCCCTGCAAGAGGGGCTGTCCTGAGCAGACCCTCACTCACGATGCCTAAGCTCAGCTTCCGGCTTCATTCTGCTCCCCCAGGAGGATTCAGGGGCGAGGCCTAGCAAGAGACAATCTCCGAACACCACGGCATCATGTGGGAGACACCTGTTTAACCCGGGACACGCTCTCTAATGCAAAACCATGTGGCAGGACAAATACCGGGTGCAAGGCAGGTAAAAGAGAACTCTCTTCTCCTCAGTCCGAATCTTTCCTCCTATCCCTCTCTCTAGTGAGCTCCAACAGGACTTGGCTTTTAACAGAGCTTAACGATTGGGCTTGATAATCGTAAAGGTCTTTTCCAGCCTAAGCGATTGACTCCGTGACTTTTTACCCCCGCCCGCTGATCAGCCGTGGGCGGCGCTACTCCCGCCCGCTCCCCGTCGCAGGCGGGAAGTGGCCCGACCGCCCCACATCGCCGCGGGCGGGCGCCGCACCCGGCAGCCCGTGGGCTGCGCCGCTCCTCGGCCGGAGCCGCCCGTGACTACTTCCTTTCGGCCAGCGGCGCTGGCTAATAGAAACAAAGAGAAACAAGCTCTTAGCCACCCCAGGCGCCAGACTTTTCGCCCTCTCCAGAAGCGCACTTCTCCTGGAAAGATAGTCCGGGCACCGCCCGCTGCAGAGAAGCAATGTGGCCCCCCCCCGAGCCTACAGAAGCCCCTACGACGGCAGGCCGGCCCGCCACATGCGGCAGACCCGCTCCTTCCCACACAAGGATCGGGCGCTCTCTTCAGGCGCTGACCCCCAGCACCTCCCCACTCTCTCACCGGTGCCCCGGTCCCTCTCGTCGTCTTCATCTTCCTCCTCCTTCAGCTGGCCATCCCGCTTCGCCGGACCCCGCTCCTCGCCCTGCGCCTCCACCGGCACCACCGTGAAACTCGTCGGCATGGCGCAGACGGCCCCAGACCCGCTGGCACCTCCTCCTAGGGCAGCGGGCCGGGTAAGCCGGGCGCTGCCGCCTCCCTCACGTGAGAGCCATTTCCTCACGCAGGGGGGCGGTGGCGCGGTGCCGGCCGCCGCCCCTTACACCGCCACCGCCCCTTACACCGCCGCCGCCCCTTACACCGCCACCGCCCCTTACCGCCTGACTGAGGGCGCCGCGGCCGCAGCTGCGAAGGGAGGGGCGCGGGCCCGGCATCCCTTCGGTCTCAAGTCTTGCCTCGCAGTTATCATAGAATCATAGAATCAGACGGGTTGGAAAGGACCTCTGAGATCATCAAGTCCAACCCTTGATCCACTACCGCGGTTACTAGACTATGGAACTAAGTGCCACGTCCGGCCTCATCTTAAAAACCTCCAAGGACAGAGAATCCACCACTTCCCTGGGCAGCCCATTCCAGTGCCTGGTTACTCTCTCTGTAAAGAATTTCTTTCTAATATCTAACCTAAACCTCCCCTGGCACAGCTTAAGGCCATGCCCTCTTGTCTTACTGCTGGTTGCCTGGGAGAAGAGACCAACCCCCACCTGGCTACAACTTCCTCTCAGGGAGTTGTAGAGAGCGATGAGGTCACCCCTGAGCCTCCTCTTCTCCAGGCTAAACAACCCCAGCTCCCTCAGCC
>VXAY01003221.1:128324-138805 GCA_013399855.1 Oxyruncus cristatus
CTTGGCGAGCTCTCCTGCCAGCTCCCTCGTCACCCTTGGGTGGATCCCGTCTGGTCCCATAGACTTGTGAGTGGCTCAGCAGGTCGCTGACTGTTTCCTCCTTGATTACATGGGGGCTATTCAGCTTCTTATCCCTATCTATCCTTACAGTGCTAAGACCATCGGGCTGCTGCTCTTCTTGTACCACCTGACAGAAACTGCCTTCCAAAAGAAACCAGAGCTCGGCTGTAGGGCCCTGATTCTCCAGGTCACTGAAGGGGTGACATCATCCAGAAGGCCCACGCAGGAGATTTACGGTTCACCTTTCGGACAAGTGGAGGAGAAAGTCCACTCTGCCTTCGGACTACCAGGAGATAAAGATGGTTCCCAGAAATCTGCTCCCCTACACAGCAGCCATGCTTTGCAGAGGACAGGCGAAGGTCCTGTGACTCAGGTTGGAGTCAGCATATAAACTCTGACCTGAAGTGAAACAGATTCAAAGAATCAATGGATGAACAGTGTATCAAATTAAATGTTAACGATGTAGCACTAGTGATGAGCTGTAGTTCTTGGTTATCTCAGGCTTCCTCCCCAGAGGGGGTTGTAGCACCTCCACTGCGAAAGTAAAGAAAATGGACTTAGAAGTCAAAGGCATTTTTCTTATCTTCTGCTATTCTACCTTCCCATCCAAGTGCTAGAATAGGGCAGAAGGACTCTATTCACGTCAGTCTATATCTGTGCCTTTTGGAAGGGCACTCTGGTGCATTTGTGGGTCCAGTGCCTCAGTGGGATGGAAGATGTCTACCTAACACTACAGCCTGTCCCACTGCATAGAGGTCTTCAGAGAAAGGGGTAGGGAAAGTGATTCTGGCTATCAAAGGTGGCACTGAAGTGGCAGATGTGGAGACAGTGGGGCAGCAAGAAGAAGAGAGGCAGAGATGCATTTGGTACTTGGTATGGACTTCCACTTCCACCCCTATTTAAACCACAGTGTCACTACAGTAATAAGAATAGTGGCTGCATGAAAAAGGAGTTTCTTCATCCTTTTTCGGAGCTTAAGAAAGCAACTGGAATGGTGTCTTTGCTAGTGACAGCACATCTCCAATGTTAATGATGTTATGTGCAGAGGCAAGGACGTCTGGGGGAATTTTTAATGTTAAAGCTCATTTTGTTATGGTACAGACTATTACCAAATTAATAGTGTGAAGGAACTAGATACAACAGTGAAGTAGAATAGTAAATGTAATTTTGAAACATATACACGAAGTAATAATTCCCTTTTCAAAATAAGATTGTTTTTGTATTATTGTTTTTGGCCATGACAAAGTTAAATTTTATGCCGTAGCTGTGAGGGGCGGAGCCTGGAGCCGTATGTCTAGGTTATTCTGTGCAACCTCACGGTCATCGGTCATCGCTGGGGGGCAGAAGTGAGGAACGCTCGAGAAGAAGGTGAGCTAGCTTGCAGTCAGGGAAAAAAGCGTGCTGGCCTGAGCACGTACATGCTATTGTTTTTCATTATCCCGGGTTTGGTGAGCATTTTTGCATGTAAATCACTCTCTCTTTGTAAATCTTTGTTATTATTATTATTATTGTTGCTGTCACTGCTTATTGTTTTTTTATCTCGTTTCTGTTTTCAGTCAATTGTTCTTATCTCAACCAGTAATCTCTACCTTTTGTATCTCCCAGCAGAGGGGGAGGGGAGCAGCTTGTGTTTTCTCTTTAGTGGGAGTACTAAATCGGCAATACCATTCCTAAACCATGGCAACAGAATGCAATGTATAAGGTGTGAGGTCACGTATGAGTATTGAGAAGAAAATTTTCAATAGCTGATCATCTGTAAAGTAACATCCATCTGGTGCCTTGAGAAGTCTATTGAGAGAAACTCATACACAGCAAAGATGACAAGTGTAGTATCATGCAATATTGTACTGCATGCACAAAAGGTTGAGTGGGCAGAAATTAGGACTGCAGCCTTCATTTTACTCCAACCTGTTACTTTTTTTTTTTTTGTCCAAAAATAGCTAAGAGCCAAAGAAAGAGAAGCTTTGGACCAAAAAACTTTTGAATGGGCAGAAGCAGCACTTCCTCTTCCAACTGCCTTTTGTTTCCTCTGTCATAACCATGGAGAACCATCTGATGAAAAACAGGCACAGTTCAGCAAAGATGGTAAATTCATATGGGGTTGTGGGTTGTCCCTCATTACAGGGACACCCTGTAATATGAGAGCTGTGTTTTGTGAGCCTCTTCAATAGTTATTGCACTATGAAGACCTGGGACTGGGAAAAGTAATTCACTTCTTATATTTATTTATTGTCACTTCCTTTGAAATAGCATGAGATAAGTAGTGTTGTGGTGCATGCCACTTTTAACAGCAGACTACTCTGATGGTGTCCTTCTTGGAATAAGAAATAAAAATAGAGCATAAGTAGAATAAGATTAAGACATTATATAGATCTGTATCTAAAAAGCATGGCAATGGAAACATATAATTATGTGAGTATTTTATTAAAAAAAAATAAAAAAAGAAAAGCTTTCAGTTTGTGTTGTTCCCTGAAAACAGAGCTCTGCACCATCACCATAGTGCTGTTTGGCAAGATAGGAAAGCAGCAGGTACAGCATCAATCAGATACATCCAGATGGAGCTTTAGAAGTCACTCCTCTTGTTAACAAAAATGGATTTGGGGGCTGAATATTCTACTGAATATTCTACTAACATCCCCCCCCAGTAAACTAAAAACAGGAACACATGAAGATCTGTGAAAGAAGCTAGTTTATATACCAAGAATAGAAAAAGGATAAAAATAATGCTAACAATTAATATTGTTATGATCTAAAACAAGACACCTGTCTAAGGAAGTTAATGATGTCATTAAGACACCAATAGCTTAAAAAAATGTATTATATTTGTTATGGAGTTATTAGAAATAAATCACCAGAAAGAAAAATACCATACAGTTATTGTCAGAGGGAAAAAAAGTAAATGGCAAAGAAGGAAAGAAGAATGCTTAGTAGTCTATGTGACTGACAAAAATCTTCCTAATTTTACACATTTTCAAGTCATCGGGGCTAATGCAGTTGATGTAAATGAAACTGAAAATAAGCTAGCCAGTGATTTCTTGGCCTCAGGAATATTACAGTTTTAGAAATCTTGAAAAATTGGGAAAATTCTAAGAGAATTTTTGTCCTTATCATGATTGTCCTTATCAATATTGAGTCATCCATACATAAAAAGAGGAAAAGAGTGGCTCAGGAAAATTGAGCTAGCTGGGTCAATGATACTTTTGTTTTGAGGCAAGATGATCACGATAAATAATTTTTTGGGGACAAGATAATGATCAGTTAAAGTTGTTCTAGTGTTACAGCCCATATGAAAAATAGCCAAGGCACTTGATTTGGTACTAGCTGAAAATTGGTTGGAAATTTCTATGGAATTAACTCCACGTACTTTCCATATATTTCAGAACTGCTTCCTGACAGATCTCAAGCTGTTAGCAGAGGCAGAAAGAAAATTAAGTGTAAGACAGGGAGCAAGGAAGATTAGCATTTGCTCCAACACTTTTTTCAGCAGCCATTTTGTTTTTCTGGTGAAGTCTGTGGGTGACAATGATTGCAGTAAGTAATGGCAGGAAATGTTTGTAATCTGAATCAAAAATACAAAGGCTTTATAATGCAGCCATAATTACATTTGAGGATCAGGACTACAAGAAGTGAAAATTTATCTTGGAATGTATCTTGGGATACAGTGTAGCCCAAACTGAGTCTGCCACCTTCCCAGGCTGACCTTTGCCAAGCTTCCTGACTGTTCCAAGTATTTGTGTCTCAAAGTATTTGTGTCTCAAATATTTGTGTCTCAAAACGCAAGCCAACTACACCGTGCTTTTTATTTCCTGGATAACAAGTGTTTTCCAGATTCCCTTGCACCATGCCAAGTGGTATTGTTCTAAGACTTAGTGTATTACCTGCTTGTCTTTCCTCAGTGAGAGAAGAGAGGCATCACAACCTGCCATTACCTGATTCCTTACAGTCTGTTATTTCTGTCATCTAGAACACAGTTCATGTTAGCACATTGCAATGGACTAAATTTGTGAGAGCTAGAGAGTATCTATTGCCCAAGTGCTCATGCCTAGGGCATTTCTGTGGAGATGCTGCAGCACCTTTTTATATCTGTGGTGATTATTAAGACACGTGAAGCAAAGTGTCAGGTTGCATGTCTGTCTTGGATTCAGAGCACTATGAAAGCCTGATGAAAAGCACGTGAGGGTGGAATGCAACTGAAATGTGACATCCAGCAGCACAGTTGATTCCTCATCTAAATAACAGAAACATTGGTAGAGAACATTCTGGAGGATCCTTTGCTGGTTGATTTACGAAGTTGTATCCACCACAGCATAAAGCATGTTATGATACCATCAAGAAAAAAAACTGGGTCTGTGTAATTATTGAGCAATATTTGCATAATTAGTGGGAAGTCTTCTTCCTTATAAAAGGCTTGGAACACAACAGGATTCAACAACTATTCTTCCATTCAGATATATTCAGATATATAAATCTTAGCTAACCAAAAGCTGGGGAAATTAGGGATGTCACATTTATTTACAATGCCATCATGCTTACTGAGTAATGTATGCCAAAGCATGTGCTGAATATCCCGACACAGGTTTCTAACAAGTTTGAGATTTGCTTTGTAATTCTTTAATGAGTCACTTTGTATTAAATGCACATACATATCTTGATTATACTTGAGTTGCTAGCAGAGCAATGCTGTTGGCTCATGGGCAGGCTTTGCATGACATAATTTTATTTTAAAAAGTAAACTCCTATGGCTTCTGTAAAAAAAAAGAGTGAAACTCAAGAGTTTTATTGGTTTGCTAAAGCAAAAAAGCTCACGGCAGAACTTTGTAGAAACCCTCAGACTAAGCTGGGCCACTTTATCCTATCATAAGTTTACATGGTGATAGTTTATGGTGCTTTTTAGTCCATGAGGTTGGGTAGGTTCCTAAGGTGCTGTGGCAGATGGCAGCATTTCTTAAATTTGTGCTGTGGTTTACTGTATGAAAATCTGCATATTGTTTATTTTGTTGTAAAGATGAGATGGATAAGCAACAAAGCAAAAAGGTGTGTATATAGACGTCTGTGACACTGGAGCCTGGAATGGGAATTCTGCCTTTCTAGACAGCAACTTACACTCATCAAACGAGAAAGTTTTTAAAGCACAAGACAGAGCAGTCAGACAAGGAGAAGCCACGAACTGACAAGCTCCACGAAAGGTAAGAGATAATGATTATCCCAAAGACCAGTACCAAAAGTCAATGATTAGAAGTTATAGAAAAAACAGATGCAAAGAAACTACGTGATGTGCTTTAACTCCAGGAATGCCATGTAATGTTGCTTAATTGTCCAGCAGGATTGTTGAAATGGTCACACTAGGCAACTTTCTTTTGAGACTTTGGATTGGTTTGTTGCAACCAGCAGAGCTGAATTTCCTCTATATGGAGAGTGATCTTATTCTGATTTAGTATCCTCATTTATGAAGAAACCTAGCAAAGAAAGCTATTGTTTCCATCCTTCTCCATTTTTGTGATACCTAAAACTTGCTGTCAGGACCCTAAAATAGGCTGAAGCTGCACTGACCAGCCTCACCTGAGACACTTCTACCTTCACACTGCCCCTGCGTCGAGGGACTCCCTTTTAAGTTCAGGCCTGGGCCTTCTGTCCCTGTGTGATCTATGCCGTAGGTACTTGCCTCAAGTTTCATCACAGCTATGCTTCATCATGAGCTTTGTTGATCCAGAGCTTGGCCTGCTTGCCTCGCTTGGGCACTGTGGAACCAGTCTGTGGCTAGAGAAGCTCCTGCCCTGCTAGCCTTTGTCGCCGTGCATTCGCTTTCCCCAAAGGGAGCAGTCAGGCCTGTTTCTTGATGCTTGTCTGAATGAGGCCCTGAGTAACTTGATCTACCCTTGAAAATTGGCCCTTAGCATAACTTTCACATGCAGCTGTTCCTCTTTGTCATTGCTGAACCACTACACTTGGGGAGGGAAAACATCATGAAAGCATTTAAAACAATTATATCTCATGAAGTTGTCCTCTGCCAAAGCTAATAGCCTCTCCTCTCTCTCAATGGCATCTGATAGCAGACACAGTTGATGCTGACTTGCAACACAAGGATTGCAGGTTAATCATTGCCAAAATTTGAATGACTTGTGAAACTAGTTTCATAATGCCAAATAAGTGAGGAGAATGTAGAACCATATTAGAAAAAAGGTAAAGAGTTCCTTCATGTCAAATGAGTGGCAGGTAAAAACATTAGGATGATACAATAGCATTCAATATTACCTTTGTTTTGATACTACTTTGCTTTAACTGTGTTTTATTATTCTGCTGACAGAATTTTTACTTGTCAGAAAAAAAAAATCCCTGCATAATCCAATTGCATTGCTTTTCTTCTGAAGGGAAACTATGCTCAACTTAATGCTAGGAGTCACTTCTGTCCAGCGAGAACCTCTCATCACTAAGCAGCAACACTACCTGGTTCCCTGATATGCACTCCTTGGAAGAGTGACTTCTCTGCTGGACAGTACTACATTTTCAGTAGAAAGGCTGGGGAGTAGCTTCTTGCATACTCATTGAGGATATTATTTTGGGACATGCAATGGCACAGTTGAATCCCCTCAAGCAATAAATGTTTGGAATCCACCTGGAGTACTCCAAGTAACAGCTTATTTATTATATTATAAACTAGATGCTTCACCTTCTGTTTTTAATTAACTAACTTTTGACTGTTATATGCCATATTTTTGAACATGTCTGCTGAATAAGGCCCCTCAGAGGAACATGGGCAAAATTAGGCGCTTCTCTGCTTTGTCTGAAGGACATGAAACTACACAAACAGGCTAATTCTTCATGTCTGAAGGTGCTCTAATTCCAGGATTAAAGAATTTTTCAAATTGAAAATTAGATAATGATTGATCAAGCAAGGTAGTGTTAGCCTTAGTGTCAGCAGTAGTGTTATAAGGGAAGTATGTCATCTCTATTGCCATCTTGGACACAGACATCTGAATCCCGCCCATGTGTTGTATTAAATGCCAAGGAACATGGCCTTAATGTAGTTCGTTATTGTTTATAATTGAGTCTTTAAAAGATTGGAGTGTTTTTCAGAATCAGCTGACACCTTCTCCCTCCATAAATTATACCAGTATCAAGGATTCATCTTAATTGACCATTATCTTGTAACTTGTCCATCACTATCAACTTAGAATATTTCAGCTATATAGAAACTTCACCGGCATAGTTAGAAGCGCCACAGTAAACCTATCAATTTTACATTAAAAATACATAAATTGCTTCCAAAATGTTGAAGTTAAAGCTTAGTTTATCTTCCTTTTAATTTCCCTATGCTTCTCTGCCACTGTCTTTCTTCTCAAAGATGGAATCAGAAGTTCTATGAACTGTAGTAGCAACCTACCCGATTATTTCTCAATAAAGAGAGCAATCATCTTTTATGTATCAAGTAAGCTAGCCAACTTAATGAGCTTGCAAACCACCAGACAACTGTTAATCTAAATGAGGACTTTCTGTAACCTATTGTAATGGCTACAGTTACAGCTTCAAATTTGAATATTGACTAAAATTATAACACACCTCATCATGCTGAAATATTAATTAGCATAACTATTTCCTTTGTAGAATTGTGTTCAACTAAATAAGTGAAAAACTCTTATCTGTCTGTTAGAAAAAATAATTCCACAGTAGCTGCGAATATGTAGTCTCTGTGGATTTTTTTTTTATCATGCCTCAGTGTCCCCATACTGTTGTATACCATCATATACAGAGGAGTACAGTTGGACAGTACCTATGAGGATAGCCCAAGGAAGTAAAAAATGCTTAAATAGCACCTTTCCAGCTAAGAACCACGGGGAATTTTTCACCCAAGTTTGAAGCAAGGAGAAAAATTGGTGCTGAAATGGCGTCTTTTGGTGACCAAAGAGCATAAAAACAAGAGCCAGGTTTTAGAAGAGATTTTTTTGTTTGTTTGTTTGTTTGTTTTTTAATTTAACTGTAATTCAGTGACAAACATTGCTGTGGTGGATTCCAGGAAAACAGGTTAGGTTGTGCCTGCTACATGGACTTTGATCACACTTATCTAGAGACTGTGTGCCAGAAGCTAACTAAGAGATGCTAATTGATTTTAGAAAAACTGTTTACATGTCTACAACAACCTGTTCTCACAGCCTTTCTTTAGAGATAAGCTCTCGACATCAGCTAGTTTTACCATACAGGAATAAAGCCTATGCTGTAATGCAAAGGCATTGTTTGAGTTGCACCATCATTTAGGACGTTACACCTTGAACTGTCTTTTAAATGGAAGTTCAGAAAACTGTATAGAAGGGCTGGGGGCTGAGCAAGGCCTTGTAAGTCTTCATGAAATATCACCTGGTTTGCAGCCAAGAAAATGACCTCAGTCAAGGAAATTATGTTTAATTTTGAACTTTTAAGTTTTCACCTTTTTAAGTTTTGAATTTTTACTGCATAAACAGAAGGGCATTGTTTGACGTAACTAAAGAGCTCATATGATGGTTGTTTTCTGAAGTCAAAGTCATGGGTATGGAGAGTCTGGTCCCTAAATGCATATAGCCAGGAGAGTTCTAGGTTATTAGTTCTCAGATGGGAACTAGAATGCTCATGGTTTTTATCTTTTCTATTTTTATTTTAATGCAGTTACGTAGAAAGCAGCTTTTATTCTGGCTGGTAATTGTCTCCTACACAGGGGTTAGAGTGCTTTCTGCCTTCTCCACTATGCCTAAAAGTGTGATACAACGAAACTAATAAATAAAATTATTTTTGTGTGTTTACTTGGTAGTGTTATCTTAAAAACAATGGGCTTGAAAGGAAAAATGTGTAATTTTCTGTAGCTTATTGGTTTTAGTCTGAAAGTCTTAGCAAATGTGGATTACCAGAAGAGCTTCTCAGAACTGTCACTGATAGAAAAGATGGATGATGCTGTCATATTTTTACATCGGAGCTGCCAAGGTATATTACCACAGGTTTCAGCAATGACACATTGGGGGTTGTTATGATCCAATTAATGAGAGATGCCTCCTCTGCCTGAATTAAGGTACAAACAAGACCATATGCTGGAGTCAACAATACCGATTTTATTTAACAATAAATATGAAGTAGAGTGACAGAAAGAAAAGGAGAGTGAAGAGAGAGAGAGATCAAGCCAAATATAGTCTCCACCAGTGGATCCAGCAGTGTAGTGTTGGTCCTTCTTCACCCTGTGCGTCTTGGTGCTGGGCGGGGTCCCAGAATTGTTCTTCTGGGGCTACCACCCTTATACAGTGCAAGTTCTGGGTATCCATGCAGTGGTCGTAGATGTTGTTCCCATAACTTGGGGTAATATGTGTATGAGTAGTAGCTTCCTTTCCAAAGTGGGAATTTTTGTCCAGATGCATTATCCAGGTTGTGCTAACCAGATCTCACCGTGCCAGGCCTGGAATTAGTGCCTTCCTCTCACAAATTCCTCCCTTCTGTGCTTATCTCAAGTTCCTGCTGTGGTGGCAAGTTCCTTCTTGACAGTGATTTGAGACAGGCAGTTGTGTTTTTGAAGTCCATACAAGGGTACCTTATTAATGTTTCAACAGAATAAATTAATGAATGGTAACAGAAGGACTAGAACTACAGAGGAGGGGTGAAGAAAAGAAATAATAAAATTAATACATTTTTTGTTTAAAATGTCACTAGAGCTGTAAGGAACATGGGACTAGAAATAAATCAACCAAAGCTAATGTAACTGAAATCAGCTGTAATTTAATGAACAAAAGTATGATAAAGTCATATATGCTGCCCACCAATTTGTTTCTAGAAATGAGATTCAATTAAGGCCAGTGTGCAAATTGGACCATGCTAGCAAAGGACTTAAGCATTAACAAGAAAATAATTTGCTAGCAGAAAAAGGAAGCCAAAACAAAAGTCAGTACAAAAAATTAGGTATTGAATACTTGTGTACTTCATCTTTCATTTTAAATTAATGGGTCTGTGTCATGGGTTACTTGTTCTAAAACTAAATGCAGAATTTTTTTTTGTTTCTTCCCTTCCCCTTCCCCATGGTGTGGGGGTGGGGGTGGGGGGGTGTTTGAATGAGCAGTTTGGTTTTGTCTTGGGCAGTTGTAGGCACACAAAAGAAGCGGCCAACCGCTTGACATTCCAGGTTAATTGCTGGGGAGGGGGAGAGCTCTCAGTCTTTGGTGGCTGGAGTGGAGTGAAGGTGTGTGGGACAGAGTGGAGAAGCGGCTGGGTGCTGAGGCTGTCTGGTTTGCCAGCACAGCTTTTCCTCCCCCCCCCCTTCCCACCTGGGTGGATTTTTGCTTGGATTTCATTGGAGAGGAACTTTTTTTGGGGAAGAGAGAGAAAAGAACTATCTTTTTTCTCCCTCCCCCGGTTCCTGTGTCTTTGGCAGCTGTTCTTGGTCACTTCAACGAGGACCATGGAAGTCGTGGACTAGC
>VXAY01003221.1:138865-208218 GCA_013399855.1 Oxyruncus cristatus
GCCTCCTGTTTGCCAACCCGGAGCACAGCAGGCCCTGCACCTGCAGCGATCCCACAGCGCCCCCTGCTGACCAAGAGTGAGCACGGCGGGTCCTGCACCTCCAGCGATCCAATGGCACCCCCTGCTGACTGTGGTTAGAATTGCACCAAAGGCACGAACAGAACTGTCCATTTCTCATTAAAAGGGATTTTTGGGTATAGGGCTATTGTTCGGTTGGGGTTTTGTTTTGTGTTCTTTTGTTGTTCTGCCAATACACATCTATCCTTTAATAAAGGGCTGTTATTTTCTTTTTCTCCACATTTTCTCAATTGGAGCCTCTTAATTTTGGATTTACAATTGCTTAGAGGGAGGAGTTTTGGTCTTCCTTGTAACTCATCCTCCTTAGCAAAACACTTCTGTCTCATTAAACTGAGACAGTCTGCTAATGCCGAGTAAAATTACAGACCTATGACAACTATATCCAGAATTAGGAAAGAACAAGCTACAAAATACTTGTATCAATGGAATGTCATCTAATAAAATTATCCTTATCATATTGAATAACTAAATAAAACAATCTTAAAGCTCTTAGTGTAGACACCCATATATTTTGCATCTGTTAGGACTGGGACCATACAATCACCACCTGGACAGTCTTGCTTTGTTTCTCCCATCCTCCAGTATCTTTCTGGTAAAGCCATGTGTTATGATCAAGCTGCTGTCCCTTATACGACTCTACTGTCATTATATTTTGAGAAAATTGATGAAAATTGCTGTTCTGTCACGAAGGCAAAGAAGTTTCTTTTGAAATTCACTCCCAACTTCCCACTGGCAGGCAGGCAGGTGTTCAGCCAAGTTCAGGAAAGCAGGGCTCCATCATGCGTAACAATCACTTGGGAAGACAAACACCATCACTCTGAATATCCCCTGCTTCCTTCCACTTTCCCCAGCTTTATATGCTGAGCATGATGCCATATAGCGTGGAATACCCCTGTGGTCGGTTGGGGTCAGCTGTCCTGGCTGTGTCCCCTCCCAACTTCTGGTGCATCCCCAGTCTGCTCGCTGGAAGCAGAAAAGACCTTGATGCTGTGTAAGCACTGCTTCAGCAATAACTAAAAATCCTTGTGTTATCAACACTGTTTTTACCATGTGATCAGCTGAAATGTAATCTACTTTGCACAGTAAAGAAAATAAGTCCTTGCTAGGATTCTAAAAACAGTCATTAAAAAGTAAAGGCATATATCAATGGGTAGAATGAGTAACAAGTGAAATTTCTCAGGTGAGCACATTAATTTAAAGGAATGTTACGTGAAGTTGTGGTGGGGCATAAGATAAAGCAGTATTGCTATTAGAATTCAAAATGCAGGAATTGGTGCCTGCACATTTAAACAAGTGCAGAAAAGACTCATCAAAATATTTGTTCCAGGAAATTATGAAACTGGCTCAGAGTAAGAAAGTTAGACTATTTTCTATTAATAAGAGCCAGAGATTACCAGATTACCATATAAGACTAGTTTTGCAGGTAGATAGTATAGGGTACTAAAGAGCAATTAATCTACAAGCAAAGCACTGATTTGATCCCAGCACCAGATAAAGAGGTATTGGCTAAGTTCTGGGGGAAATGAAAGGCTTCTGAAGTTCATCAGGCTGCTCAAAATCCAGTAACTTCCCCTGTAAGCTTCAGCTTCATGTGTTTAAAAATATGTACAGCCATCCCTGTTCTACTACTTTTCATTTTCTTTGAAGTCTGCAGCCATTTTTGCACCTAACAAGAAACTATCATCTTGATTTATGCTTTCATCTACCTAGTGTTAATGTTTTGGTTTTATTTGGGAATTGTTTCTTTAACAATTATTTTAAAACATCTGGAACCAGATTTGTTTTGTCTAAGTTGGAGGGATTCAAGGGGAGCATAGTGAAAGAGAATTTAGATTTTATTCTTTCTAAGGTGTGTGTCCAGAGAGCTTTCTCAATCAGTTCTTCCTGGTAGAGATGGAGTCTATATTGGCAAAAGAATGCTTTGGCTGGCAATCACTTAGGACAGCATCCTAAATAGAACAAGACATACTTGCAGAATATACTTTATTTCAGCTGGTAAGATGTAGTGGGGGGAATCACATCTGTGACAAATTGTTTCAAAATTTAAAAGTATAGTTAAAACTTTAATGTTAAAAATCTTAAATTTCTGTAGATGTACAGTGATCTTGTAAAGAGCACTTTCTACTTTTTCAGGTCACACTCTGCTACATAAGAATACATTTTTCTTTTAAATGTTACGGGTTTAAATATATAAAATTACTGTTACTCTAGAATTTATTACCTAATATATATGTATATATTAAGTGTGTGTATACTGTATAAAGTGTTTATATATACACCCTCATACATGAATCTAGTTATAATTCCTTTTGGTTTAGAATAAGAGTTGATTGTTCATCCTGTCAAAGCCAGGGAAACAGGCAACAGCAAGTTATATCAGAGAAATAGCTCAATTAGCTCAGAAACTGCTGCAAGATCCCCCTTTAAACACAGACTTTGAAGAAGACATGTCCTCACAATTGGACAAGACACAAATAGAACACCGGGGAAATAAACTGTCTACAAGAAAGATTTCATAGAATATAGACATAGAACATAGACACTGTTGCAAGATCACTGTCTACAGACTTTACACTGTTCAATTACTGTAATATCAGCAGTAATAATAGCAATCTAGGAGGGTGCTCCTGCAAACCTCAAAAGCATAAGGGAACACTAGCAAATTTGAGTATGAAGGAGGACTTTGCCGCAGTCTTAGAAGGCCCCAAAGAAATCCCCAAGAAAGCTCTGCCCCCTGCAAAGAGGCTAATCCTGTGAGTCTGGCTGAAAGACCCCCATGTACCCTGATCCATGCTGCCAGGATGACAATGGCACTTCCTGGAGCAGCATTTGGGCTTTGCACAGTGCTGCAAGATACAGGCAAAATTGCACACTAAAATAGAAAAACAGAAGAAAAATGTCTACTTTGGGAGAATGTATAGGTGGGGACCCTAAGTGTCAGCAATTTTTTGGCTAGGAAGTCTGCAAGTTTCTTATCAGACTAGAAGATGGGGGCAGGGGGGTGGAGGGGCAGTGGCAGGGCAGGCCACATCCTACTGTGGCTCTGCTGCTAAGTCCATGGCAAAAGTATAACTTAGAACATATATCCCACTTCCCTGTATGCACTTTATATCACCAAAACCAGCACTTCTCTACCTCTACTTGCTTTTAATGTGGGCATGAAGCACGTCTTGTGTGCTGGTTTGACGAGGGTAGGCTTAACTTTCTTCACAGTGGCTAATATGGTACTCTTTTTTGGATTTACACTGAATACAGTGATGGTAATAGAGATGTTTTTGTTATTGCAGAGCAGTGCTTACACAGAGCCAAGGCCTCTTCTGCTTTTCGAGCGCGTGGGAAGTTGGGAGGAGACACAGGTGAGCCGAAGAGACCATGGGAATATTACATATCATATGACATCATGCTCAGTATATAAAGTGGAGGGAGGGAAGGAGGAGGAGGGGGGGATATTTGGATTGATGGTGTTTGTCTTACCAAGTAATTGCTATGTGTGATGGGGCCCTGCTCTCCTGGGGATGGCTGAACACCTGCCTGCCCATGAGAAGCAATGAATTAATTCCTTGTTTTGCTTTGCTTGTGTGTGTGGCTTTTGCTTTCTGTATTAAACTGTCTTTAGGTCAACCCACGAGCTTTCTGGCTTTTACCCTTCCAATTCTCTCCCCAGTCCTACAGGTGGCAGAGTAAGTGTGGTGCTTGGTGCTAGCTGGGGTTAAACCACGACAGTCCTTTTAGGCATCCAGTGTGGGGCAGAGAGGGTTTGAGGTAACGACAGATTTGACTGGGGTGTGCTAGATTTAATATTACAGTGGGTAGTGTTGTTTATCTAGTAATCAGCAGGCCCCCGTGCCTGACCATGTATCAGTCTAGTGCTCATTAGTGATTGTTTTTTTGCTTTTGCTGCTTGCTGCAGTGCTGTACTGCTCATCACCTTACCACTGTATTGTGGTAAGGAACATTTTGGTAACAGCCATCGTGATGCCGCTGGGTTGGCAGATGGCCAGGGTGTTGCTGCTGTTCCCGTGCTGCTCTACCGGGCACGTTGGAACTCTGGTGAGGACTTGACTTGAATGGATTGTGACGTGAATGAGTCCATGATGGAGCAGAGACTGGCAGCCCCTGGAGGATGCCTGAAGAAGGCCATGACCTGTGAGATGCCTGTGATGGAGCAAGTTGGCAGGACTTATGACCTCACAGGGGACCCATGCTGGAGCAGTTTGTGAAGAACTACAGCCCACGGGAAGGACCCACACTGGAGAAGTTCAAGGAGAACTGCCTGCTGGAGCAGGGGAAGCAAAGAATCCCTTGCAGCCCATGGTGAAGACCATGGTGAACCAGCCATGGAGGCAGTCTACAATTCTCTCTGCTTTCATACTGCTTCAATTACTAGTGGAAAAATATGAAGGCCTGTGCATGCTGACAACTGCAAGATGGAGCTGAGCATAATCACCAGGTTCAAACAGTTGGCATGAGTGGTTGAAACATTTAAAATAATTCTAATAATGATACCTAGCCTAAATTAACAAGTCTGTATTTTTATTGTATTTTTATACCTTCCACCTTGCCTGCTACTTCTCCATACCAACCATTAACCTCCCCCGTTTTTTGGTACCCTTGGTTTTTCAGCCCTAATTGTGGTCTCTAAGACCATGTGTCTTTGGGCTGCATTCCAAAGCTGTTGTCTTGCTCTTTCAACAGTAATTCTGCTGTGGTAATTAGTAATTATGGTCAAGCAGTACAGGCCTTATTTCATTCTTAGTCTTCTGCTTTTTGTTTGAAACAGCAAAGAACACAAGATTCCAACACAGCTATTACTAGTCTTACAAGTTGTTGTAAGCTCCCCCACAGCTGTGTGTAAAGGGTGCTTCCCCACAACCCACATTCTCAGAATTAAACTGATAACTCAGTTCACAGTCCCACCTCGTGTGGCCTTTTATGAGAAGCCTTCAGGCTCAGACTGCCCACTCATGTCTTGTAAGGACTTCTGTAAAACATACAGCTTTCCTTCTGTGCCAGTCTGGCTTTTCAGCTCTGAGATGGCCCAGACCACTGTTGTAACATGTACTACACCTAGTGTTACTACCCACTGCAGCAAAACTAAAGGATTTCATGTGATTGCTAATTGAGGGCAACTGTCTGTTCTCAGTAATGACCCCGAGATTAGCTCAGTTGGTTAAAACCTGATGCTAATAACACCCAGATCAGGAGTTCAATCCCTTGTATGAGCCATTCACTTAAGAGTTGGACTTGGTGATCCTTGTGGGTCCCTTTCAACTCAGAATATTCTGTGATAAGAGTGAGGAATTTGTCCTTGGGCTCCCTGTGTATTCAAACAATACAACTTGTCTTCTTTTCTGCTGCCCTGTAAATATGAGAAGTCCAGCCACAATTCCACTACACTGCACAATAAATAGAAAGTCATTAGGACATGATTTCAAGAAGCCTTTTGAATTTGTTAATTCTAGCACTGGGCTCATCTGTATTGAAGACTGTCGAGCAACCACTGTGCCTGGCCTTAGAACTCAAATCTCGGTAGATTAAAATCACATGGGGTTTATCAGTAGTAGTCAAAATATTAAGTAATATCTTTTGTAAGCCATGATGTACAACTATAGAAATGTATGAACTAAGATGTTTAGTCAAAGGAACAGTATCTCGCAGAGCATAACAGAGGATCCATTCTGTCATCTCTGGCTGCTCTGCAAGAATAGAATAGAATTTATATCTACAGTGAGAGGACAAGTGGTGATCAACCAGAATTCACTGGTCCCCTTAATACTTATTGATCTTAAGGATGAACAAAACTTTCCCTCTATGTGTCTATGTGAGATTTTTTATTTTTGCTATCCCTTGATAGGTTGTAATTCCATGCTATTACCTGCCACACTGTCCAGCTCAAAACCAGGAAGTTTCTGGTCCTTGACACAAGAAGCACTTTGTGGTTCTCTGTCAAGAGAACTCAAAGAGCCCACTGCAAAATGAACTTCCCCTGAATCATCAGTGTATTGGCATTCCCATGTACTCCTCTGTGACTCAGCTCACCCTTTAAAGCAGGCCAGACTCTGGTTGAAGGTCTACCCCCCATTTGGCAGGGAAGGGAGGTTTCACCAATGGTGCCTCTTCAAAGTGTAATAAACATGTAAAGGGGAGGAACAGATCATCCCTTTCTCTCTCCTCCCACCATTGCCTACCATGCAAAACTTCTTCACCTTTGGTGCAATCATGAACTTGAAGCATAATCCATTTCTCCTTTCATCAAATTCCACAGATTTAGGCTCATGAGCCTAAGTCTCCCATTCTTATTTCAAGTAATTTTGTCCCTCAGTGTGCCACCAGAACATCTGCCCACACTTTCCAAATGACTCGGCCAGCGTTTGTTTTTGAAATGTATTGCTGGTTGCTGTCCAGGCTGCAATATGCTCAGGAATACTACTGACCGGATGTGTCGCTTTCCTCATTTTGTCCTGCTCTTTTCTCATCACTGTGAGACTGCCTCCTCCCAAAAACAGAGCACAGCCTGATTTTCTGCCCTTTTAGCAGAAAATGCTGGAGCAACATTTTCTTCATTCCTTCTCTGAACACCTCATGACTCCTGGGCTGCTGGAGTGACAATGCCTTTGTTCAATACGGGCAGATATATGCAATATATGCTACCCCTTCTGCTTTCTTACTTCCCCATCTCAGCCAAAACTGCTGTTTCCTGGCTGTCTTATGCCCTTAGACCTATGCCAAGGAAGCCAAGCTTGACAGCACCGTGCATATGGCACCAGACCAGTTTCCAGTGTCATTCAGCTATAGTAGAGACGTATTCTGCCTTCCTTATACCTTTGTATCATCAAGCATAAGGAAATCAATTCACACCCACACCCTTCCAGTGTTCTCCACGTTTTTGGCACCCTTATGACAAAAGGCTGCCAGGTGTAATACAATCTTCAAAGAACTCTGGAATTAAAAACACCAGCCATGACCTGAGTCCATGCCTTTTTCTCCCTCCTGCCCAATCTGTTTTCCTAAAACTCCTCCTGTCATGGATTCATATGGGCCCACACTCCCACTCTGTACCCGGAATGGCCAAACTTCCCATCTGGTAACAGTCAAGAGTCTAATATCTAGAGTGAGGAAAGAATATTACTGACATTACTGGTAGACTGGATTTGAACGGAACAACCAAACAGGAATCAGTCAGTAACTGATTAGAGCTAGTGTGCTATGCAGTAATTCCAAAATTGGACACTGGTGGAAAAAAGGGAAAGTCTTAGCTCTAGATGTGCATAATTGTAGTTTTTATTGGTATTTCTTTCATATATTTTCAATTTGAAGATATGCATAATGGCTAATGTTTTGAAAAATACATTACAGGGTAACTGTTTTTAGTTCATATCCACATGAAGAGGAGCACATCTGCCACTACACTATTTTGCAAATCCTTTTGCTTCTGAAACAAGCCTTTTTATAACTTCTTGATATATATTGGAAGATATTCCACAGAATCAACTCATCTTGCTTCAATCAGTTTTTGATGACAGAAGCTGTTTGGCCATTAAAAGTATTTGTGTCATTAAGGAATTAAATATTAGGTAACACTCAGAGAATGCATAATTAATCTCAGAATAACAAGAGATCTCTCTTCAAGCCAATGTGTCTCTAAATTATTTCCATTTTATACATTCTTTGATGCAAAAGAAATCTGTTATGAAGCACTGAAATAATCTTTTCACTCACAATAAACAAATGTTAAAAATCTGTTGCTTTTACCATTGTTATCCCCAAAATTAATATTTGAATTTAACAGTCTTTGAATCTGCAAACACTGTAGTAACTGAAGGATTACAGCCTCATCATAAGTGAGTTACATTGCACATACAGCTTATCAGGGCCCAGGAAAACATGGAAAATTTTATTTCCTTTCACTCAATCCATTTTGTTCTACCAGAAGATATTTTACCCACGCATGTGTGAAAACCACTG
Source organism: Oxyruncus cristatus (assembly GCA_013399855.1). Classification (NCBI taxonomy): domain Eukaryota; kingdom Metazoa; phylum Chordata; class Aves; order Passeriformes; family Cotingidae; genus Oxyruncus; species Oxyruncus cristatus. The sequence goes on from VXAY01003221.1 coordinate 146,909, forward strand.
AAAGGTAGACATTAGAAGAGTGCAAAAGCTGTATCAGATTAAAAAACAACAACAAAGATTAAGAACTATCTGATTTGTAACAAAACAACCATCAAAAAGCCATTAGCATTGGACACTTCAATGTGACTGCAGAATTACGTCTTTTATCAATTAACCAATCATGATCTTTTTGAAAAAGACAAAATGTAGCAGAGATATTAGCATATTAATAGAATTGCTAGTGATTTCTGGAGACTGTATGCAACATTCAGAAAGATGAATAAACAGACCAAGATGATAATCAGAATCAATAGCCTCAAAAAAAAAAAGGAAACTCAGGGACATCAAGACAGCCCAGCAAAGCAAAGACATGGAGAGAATTAATTCATCTGTACATACACCTTTGACAGCTAACACTGTATGTAGAAAAGGACCTGCTAAAGCTCAAGGACAAAACTGAGCCAAAAGCAGAGCTTGTTTAAGTTGGCCATGAATTGTAAGATCATACTGGTGAGAAGGGACTTAAGGGAGGTGATGCAGTCTAATTTCCTGCTACAAGCATGTCCAATTGGAGAAGGTTGCTCAGGACCTCATATAGTTGAGTTCTTAATGTCTTCACAGCAGAAAATTCTGTAACATTTCTGAACGAACTCATCCTGTATTTTAACACCTTCATTGTAAAAATTATTTTGTGTGTATCAAGTCATAATTTCTCATGTTTCAACTTCTGTGTATTTCCTCTCATCCTTCTAGTGCACTCCGGCTCTGTCTTCTTATCCCCTCCCATTTGGTAGTTGTGGACAGCAGTAAGATTTCTCAATATTCTCTCTTTGGAGGCTGAACAAATCCAGTGTCTTCAACCTCTCCAGGTATGCCACATCAAGTACTCCTGCCTGCTGACCAACTTTGGTGTTTTCTGTCTGACTTGGTTCAGTCAAGGTCTTTCTTGTAGCGGGGAGCCCACAGCTGGACCCAGTATGACACAAGTCACCTCACAAGTGCTGAAGAGGGGAGTAATGACGTGCCTCAACCTGCTGTCTTTGCGTGTGCTAATCCAGCGCAGCGCGTGGCTGCCTTTGCCGCAAGGGTGCACTGCAAACCCACGGTTAACCAGCTGTCCCGCAGGACCCCCTGGCACCCAGGTCTTCTCACACAGCTGCTATCTAGTCAGTGAGCTCCAGCCTGTCAAATTGCATCAGGTTATTCTATTTCAAGTGCACAGCTTTGTGCATGTTTGGGCTGAAGATTAAAATAACTTCTCATGGTGGGGACTGGAAAAAAACAGGAGAACCAGAAAATTTAATTGATTTTGTATGAGGCTTTCTCAGTTACTTCTTAGTGCCTTACTTACTTAGTAAGTACCTAGCTATCAGTTGATAGGCTAGATGTAGTGTTCCTTAAATGTCTCATGAAGTTACCAAAAGTACCTCATATAAACACCTTATATAAAAATTCATCATTTCACTGATATTTCAGTTGCATCAATCCAGTACCTGTTTAATCACTGCCTACTTCAATAGAATATAATTAGAATTGCATAAGACTTGGATTTAAGCTGCTGAACTGTCCTTCCTAAGCAATCACACAGACACATAGTTAATTAGAAACTTTGGCACTTATTTGATGCCAACATACTGAATTTAAACACCAAACTGATTCAGTACTGCCCCAGGATTTACAGCACTGATTGAAGATTTTAATTAACACTTCCTGAAACAGCTTTTGTTAATAAGAGGTATCTAACTTACTGGGTAAGCAGCAAATCATAAAAATTCCTTATTGCTTGTTAAAAAAAAAAGGTAAGCTGTCTAGGTGCCTTGAATGGACAGAATTTACTTTCCTGACTCTACTGTTTGATAGACAACTATCCAACACATCCAACCACAATTTTTTATTTCCTAGAACTCAGATATAAATAATAAATAATGCTCCCTTGTAAAACATGTTAACTTACCCTGCATATACATTTTGAAGGGGACAGCCTTTTGGTTCCTACCTCCTATATAAAAAGTGTTCTATTAAAATAAAATTTTCTTTATAATGATTTTATGTTTAGTTTCTTACATCTCCTTACAAATGAAGCCCTCTAGACCCCTGACTAGAATACATTTTCTACACTTTAAGGGAATAAATATGGATGTAGCAAGACAACTGGACACCAGAGTAAGCACGTTAGATACATCAGAAAGCTGAATCATTTAGTAGGGGACAGTTCCTGGACATTTCACAGAAAGTAAAGTTGTGAGGGGCAAGCAAAACACCTCTACACAAGAGACACATTTTGCCCCTCCTTCCTTTAACTGAAAAAAGATCCAGAGAAGGTAACAGTAGGTTATAATGGAGCCTAAAAAAATTAAAGAGGATTGCCTGAAATGCCAGAAAGGTGCTATGCCTTGATCTATGCTCTGAAAAAGATTCTTTCAGTGGTAAAAACCATTTTCTATTGTGAAAGAGACCTGTATTTTCCACAGAGGTGTAAAACTGGACACCCTGGTTAAAAAAAAACCCCAAAACAACAAAAAACCCACTGTGCTGGAAACAATACCTCAGGGGATAACACCAAAGGACAGCATCGATAAGGTCTTTCCCTCCGCTCAAGATGCTGCACTACTTCCTTCAAAACTCCTGAGATAACAAAGACTAAGAAACCTTGTCTAAAGCTTAGATGCATCCAAAATACAGCCTCTCTAAATATACCCTTCCTAATGGCTCTGATACTCTTCTTCATGGTTAAGTAACAAGTATACAGACAAAAATTTGCATATCAACCATCTTTGAAATTCAGCATCTTAGTAAAGCACAAGAACAGCGTTTGTTAAAAAGCAAGACTTCTTCTGGGAATTCAGCATCTGCAAAGACTAAAATACTCTAAATCCAACATCCTTTGAACAGTATTATTCTATCTAACCATACTTCCAACATGTACAACTGAACAGAAAACAAAACTGATTTGTCTCTTCTGCTGCCATTTGCACACATTGGTAATGATATTTGGTCACCTTCTAGCCAATGACAGTCCTGAAATGAAATGCAAGTGTTTTTCTCAGGCAAAGACTTAAAGTTAAGATCTGTTTTCCAATGTTTATACACCTGCAGCATGCCATCTTCATCCTCAAAAAATATCCTGAAAAGAAGGTCTGAACTTAACTGGCAGCTGAGGTAGCAAGACAAAAGGTTTCCAGCTGTCTTTCAAGAATTCTTCAATCTCAGATCACTTACTGAAATTTTGAAGCCATCTTGCACTTCACCTGAAATATCAGGTCAGGCTTTTGCTGTTGGAAATGCACGACCTGGTATAAAACTTTCCAGAGGAGGCAAGTTCAAATTATTTCAAACTTCTAATTTTCAGACTGCTTCCTTTTTGAGTCTTCTTGCCACTTACTGAACTCTGATGATAAAGTTTTTACATCATCCTTCCACCTCCATTTATCATTCTGTGTTTGTTACATCTAATGGCCAAAGGGACTTTAAAGTTACATCAGTACCCACTTCCCCCCCACCTCCTTTACAGTCACAATTACAACTGAATGGTGGACAAACAACAATGAAGGGACCATCAGTTAAAATCATACATTTTATTGCCAAGTAGCATTTAGGCTGACATAATAAAGGGTTTTTCAGATAACCAAAATGTACATTTCTATTCAGAATCATCTCTCCTGTACTTCTGAATTCCAAGAAGATAGCACAGTCTCCATTTCCTGGGGAGCCCTCTTTACCTGCTTCATTCTCCATACAGCACTCATTTAAAAACCACTTCAAATCCAAGAAATCATACTTTTATTTCAAAATTTGAGGAAAAGGACTCCCCGAATTTCCATTTAAATCTTTACTGTTTCTCTGTGATGTCTCAGTGTTCCAACTCTGGAATACCAAGATGAAGTCTGCAAACAACTCCAAAGCACTGAACTTTCAATTTAGATTTATTTAAGGTTTATAAAGAAAGTAATTTTATAGCAGTAAATTGAAAAAATCCAGTAAAATATAAATCTATCAACAAATAACTTAAGTGTTGTAAAACAATTTTACTTCGCTCATTTAGTTATGAGGCAGATACTGTACAAAACTGCCACAGAAACAGTGGTATTGAAGTCTACTTATGCATCTTATACAATTTTAGGTTAAACCCACGCACTGAATATTCAGAGCACTTTAAACATGTTAAACAATACAGAGAGGCAATAGCAGAGCCCAAATGCCATAGTATCTGCCTATTTTATACACCCTTTTCAAAGCACTTCATGAAGTTGCATGAATTCCAACTGACATCACAGAACTTATTTCAAAAGATCTTTATTGCAAAGTACTTTTTTGAAATAAATTTACAGGGAACAATATTATTCTTAGGGCTCTGGAAAATTACTAGCATATCAAAGCTGAAGTCATAGTTCCAGTAATGTCAATAGGATTTTTGCCACTGACTTCATTGATGCATTTCTTTTATCCACTTATTTTTCTATTCGATAAAAGGTGTAAAGGCCAGCTCAGATTTACAAAATAGCTATTTGGAAAATATTTCCACGAGGCACACGTGCAATATAAAGACGAGTTATCACATATATCAAAACTACAGCCTTTATTACTATTCCATATGAAAGTCACCGATACATTGCAGCAAAAGCAAACAAAAACAGAGAGGACAGCACCACTGTTAACCTTTGCTGAATTCCTTAAGGCTAATGTAACTGTTCTGGGGAGAAGAATATCAATACTTTCTTTTTGGTATTACTTTCATGGGTGAACGTACAGTATCATGTTTTTAACCAAGTTATTAAAATGCATTAAAAAAAGATTTGGCACTTGTGACTTGCTTCGTAACTACAGGTATGTTCCAGCAGCCATGATTTAGAGATGTGTGACATACGGATCTATGGAAATGTTCTAACATTCATGTAGTTAAGAGGTTAGCGATGGGAAGGATGACTTCTCAGTATTAAAAGATTCAGTAATAATCATCAGTCTCAGCTTGAGAAGCTGAAGATTACCTCTGTTTTCTTATTACAAGCAGTGGCAGATACTTGATTGCTGAAGTGCATCTCACCAAGGTTCACATTTTTTTGTTCAAGCCATAATCTGATGAAAATTCCAAAAAGCAGAGCTAAAAAGGATGCTATGAAAACCTTGTAAGTTTTAAATTTCAAATCAGAAGTGTCAATGTGATGTTTTGGCTATATTCACGTGAAACTGTGAAAAGTTAGTAGGCTTCGGCTTTATTCTATTTATTATAAACTAAATCACCTTGGTTTTCTGTAATGTTGGGTCTCTACGTGCTGCAGTGTATATGCATCTAACTCAGTTCACTGGAAATGTGCACCATTTTTAAAAATGTGAAATAATAAACTACAAAAATAAATGATAAGAGCATGCATTTTAATTTTCAAAACATCTGGGGGACAGATACAGTCTGTGAGTTTGCTGCTCGTTCTTTCATGTTTCATGAGCTGCTCAACTGAAATGTAGCCACAGAATGCTTCAAAGTTAAGGCTCAGGGTCATACGATAACTTGAAGTGAATCTAAGCATGCATAACTGCCTTCCATTTTCTTGGCAACAAATCTCACACTACAACAAGCTGGCTGAGAATTAAATCAACAGATGACCAAGTCTTCTGCTAGATCTGTTTCTTCTTCATGCTAAGGCCCTTTTAGCAGCAGCTCTGATGCTGTGCAGGGGACTCACCTCTAGTGCTAATTATATAGCAACCACAAGGATCAAGAAAAAGAGTGCACCAGTGTCAGCATTCCTAAACTTATTCATATAAAAAACCTTCTCCTCAAGAGAACAGATATAACTCAAATTCAGAGCTGTACCACCTCTTCCGATCAGACCTACAATCTCCTCTCCCAGAGAGCTACTCATCTATCTTAAATCAAGATCTGGAAACAATTCACCATCTATGAGACCACTCTGGTCTCCTTCAGTGTTTAAACTGTCATCCCATTTTGTTAATGGCATTTCCCATAAAACAAAGATCTTCCATTGTCAAACACTTTAGGCAGATGGTCTTATAAATTTTACAAATATTATTCCAAATCCATAACATACTTAAACCAAACTTCACACATTCATCTTAAGCTTGCACAGTACAGAAAAAAACATAAGCTCCAATAAAATCATGCATAGAACACCAAAATATGTATAAAGTCTGATTTTTGATTTTCTTCAAGGTCTTGAACAAAGACCAAGTTATTAAGTACTACTAAACCAAGTTACAGTAGTAATCTTGGGTTGTGGGGTTGGTTTTGTTGTTGTTTGGCTTGGGTTTTTTCCTTTGTTTTTCATTGTTTGTTTTTTTCTGTTTTAACGCATCAAATTTGAGATAAAGTAAAGTAAGTCTTAATCCCCACCTTCCCCAAATGCTGGTTCTTCAGATACCAAAGGAGATCTGTGCTCTTAATAGGCATTTATGTATATATTCATACTTAAATTTTATATTTCCTTCCATGTAAAAGGGTAACTCAAATTCCCAAATTTACCACATTAACACAAAAGTGGATTAATAAAACATGAAAATGCTTTGAGAATTTCCTGACCAGTGTTTTTATCACAGATTATTTCTAGTCTATTTTAATTTGTGTGAGATCTGTCAAAATAAATCTTTGTGATTTATTGTTGTTCTTAATATCCCAAAAATACATTTGATTACCACCAGTTCTCTTGCTTTAAAGGCATCAATGAAAATACACATAATTCTGACAGCATGTTAGATGAAAACTGCACCAAACCCAGGTTTAAAAAGCTATACTACTATTAGGTATTATGCAGTCACGTAAACTGTTAAAATGCATAACTTTTTAAACTATCACAATCTGTCTAACTTTAGATGTTAGATCATGAATATGCTGAACAACTGATCGTTTGACAGATAATCAAAAAGCACCTCACACAATAATTTAGTATCTTCACCTTTAAACTTCTGTATCATAATCAACATGATTCTGATCCATCTGAATGATTATACATCAATCACTTCAGTCCTGGACATCAAAGTAGTCAATTACTGGCTCTTCTTTTAATGGTTTGGATAAGCCAATGCTTCCACTACTCCTGAAATTATAAGCATATTAGATGTTACTCACACGCATGAAAAACAAGAAACAAACTGTAATCACAAACTCACATAAGGTCTCAGCGTGCACATGTACACTGCTTTGGTAAATGGCATGCACTTCTAAATTATGTTTTAACAGAAGTATCTTCATGCTCCAGAAAGCCTTTGTTGACTGATTTTTGGAAAAAAACATATACTTTATTAAATTAATGTATATCAATATGTCTGAACTGATAAAATTTGTTTCAGGGTTTTACTAGAAAATATAATTTACAATAATTTGGTAATATTTATTACAAAAATTATACTGTCCTGAAGATTAAATGTTTGAAATGCCTTTTTAAAAGAAACAGCAAAAGAAATACTGTTAAAGTGAGCTGATGTGCTTGCTTTGAAAAGCAAGAATAACAAAAAATACATGGTAATACCAAATCCAAACACTGTAAAAATTTTTTTCAGTAAGACAGTATGAGATCTTCCAAAAGATTTTTTAGAATTAAGCACTCTAAAGAAATTTCACTTCTAGTAATTAAAATAAATGGCTAAAGCCCTTTATTTAATTTTGCTACATAACTCCTTGACATGAATTAGGGCCACTAAAGACAGCAATCCCACAGAAGTGGACATGAAAATAACTACAGGTATCTGAAGCTGGCAGGTCATACGAAGCAAAGACTGTTCTATTAAGACTATTCAACAGGAAGCCTTATATATCCCACCTTCAGTAGTTTTCACTATCTGATAAAAATGGTAGTTCACCTTCAATCAACTGTGTAGTCATATCTACACAAGAAAAACATTTACTACGTGTCCAAATAAACTGTGCCAGTAAGACATTACTCTTGTACAGAGAATGGTTAAAGGTAAAAAAAAATAATTCCCAACTCTCCAAAATGGCACTCTCTTCCCAACTATCTAATATTTATTATAAAATAATTTTAAAACTCCGTAATATTTGTTATATCACTATCTCTGTATCACATAGCCAATCCTACATTTTCTTCTCACTTCATTTCAGGCTTACTTCTGTGGAAAGAACATCTTAGTGCTTGCTGAAAGCTCCAGACCTGTGTGCGGGTTGGGAAAAAAAAAACAAACAGGGCATACAAAGTTGAAGCTCAGGAACCTGTTCCTCGGGTAACTCAGCACAAAATTGAAAAATACTGTTTTGAAACGAATTCCTTACTTATCTGTTTGTTTGTAATGAGGAATAGGAGGTGGAGGCCTGCTCTGCATTTCTTTATCTAGCACAGAAGTTAAGGTATTGCTTGGACAAATGGATTTCCCTCTAAAGAAATAAAAGAAAGGTTATTTAATTCAGGAAGAAATTATATTCACTAAGAAATTGGGAAAGAGTAATATTTGTAAGCAGCACTTTTGCTGTCACAGTTCATACCTGAATACTTAAATCATCTATTCAAATATTTAATTTTCCAACCATGGAGACCAACAGAGCACAAAGTACACTTTCATTACCAAGAAGAAGATATCCAGTACTCTAAATGTCTCTTCACAGAATCACAGAATATGCTGAATTGGAAGGGACCTACAAGAATCCAACTCTTAGTCTGGCACAGAACCATCCCCAAGAGTCACACCATGAGATTATTGCCCAAACACTTCTTGAACTCTGTCAGGCTTGGTGCTGTGACCCTTTCCCCGAGGAGCCTGTTCCAGTGCCCAACCACCCTCTGGGTGAAGAACCTTTTTCTAATATCCAACCTAAACCTCCCCTGGCACAACCCTCGGGTCCTGTCACTGGTCACCAAAGAGAAGTGATCATCGCCTGCTCTTCCTCTCAAAAGATGCAGAAGCAGCTTACTAGATCTGAGCATTGCTACTCAGACTCCTTTTCTGCATATGAAGTATACAACTCCTTTCTACTATGAAGTGCACAAAATGATCAACTGTTAAAATACGAAAAATGCAATACTTAAACTCTACGGCAACATATATCTGTTCTTTCAGAGAAAAAGATAAAAAATCAGGAGGAACAACTTAATAGCTTAACTCAGCATCATGAGAACACAGTTCACTGAATCTTCACAACATGTTATCTAATGTTTGGAAGCACCTTCTCAGATTCTGGCAGTAAGTAATGTCAAACCTGTTCATCACTGCAAAGCCCTGCTAAGCAGCACTCTCCCAGGAACCGTGCAGCAACACTGCCTCTTCCTTGTCAGCTAGTCCAGGTGAACCAGATCCAAAAAAACCCATTATGCATTAAAGAGGGGAAAGAAAAAAAATCAGCTCTTTCTACCCTCCACACTAGTTACAATCTATTATGACTGTGATTGCCACCAAACAATGAAGCCTCCTGCTTGTGCTTGTCCTGTCTGCAATGCAAGGGTCACCGTATGGATCCGGTTGCAAGGCAGTATTTTCTCCGGTACAGGAGGACACTGTACTTCAGCAGTTATATGCTTTAGACATATACTGGCTGTGAATCACAGTCAACTTCAGTCGGCAGGCTGTGCCAAAGGCTGAACTCACTGGAGAAAGAGAAAGGATAAAAACATCTGAAAACAATCAACCCCCAACACCCAGGAAAAAAACGCAGTCCTAGAAAGATTGTTCCAAAAAGGTATCTCATAAAAAAAATTCCAAAAAATTACCAAACACACTATACCTCTATTAGGTTGTGGACATGTCTTACAATTTCCTCTAAATTCATGAGCGACCTTCAAGAGTCAACTTGCTTTATTTCGCTGTTACGATTTACTGCAAGACTGAAAGAGCTTCCACTATCAGCATCTTTCCCACTAGGAGTTTCTTCCTCATCTTTTCTAAGGGGCAGATAAACTGAATAAATCAAAATTCCTAAACCTTGTAAATGTCCATTTCTTATGCTTTTTACGTTTTCCTCTAAACCCATGCTACTGATATTTTCAGACCAAACTGCTTCTTGGTACACTAAACTGAACTGCTTTCCTATTTCTATCTGAATGGTTTATATTGTGTATTAGGAAAAATTTCTTCCCCAAAAGAGTTGCCAGGCACTAGAACAGGCTGCCCAGGGCAGTGGTTGAGTCACCATCCCTGGAAGTATTTAGAAGATGTGTAGACATGGTGTTCAGGGACATTGGTCTAGTGGTAGACTTGGTAGTACAATTGGACTCAATGATCTTAAAGATCTTTTCCCAACCTCAATGACTCTATGATTCTGTGTCAAGCACTAAATAATGTTTCCTCCTTATTTACTTCATTGATGCATTTTTAAATAAACTCCTCCAGACCATGAGATTCTTTATGTTTACTAATTACATTACATTCTTACTAATTATATTCTTACTCAGTGAATTCCTACAAGATGAACAAGTTCATCTTGTTCCTTTCAAAGTTACATACTGAATAGCAAAAACGCTGCAAAGCAACGGGTTGTATATTGTCATAGTTCCAGAAATGTGCACATGTTGAATTCCATGCTTTGCACATACTTGGTAATTCATACTTTTTCCCCACCTCCCTCAGAGCTCTAAGCAGTTGAAATCTCACATTAGTACATTGATTAACACTAATTCTACTTCAGAGCTTAAAAAAATGAACTATTTGTCTTATTTTCACAATATTTGTCTTTTTTTTCCTGTCATTTCTATCAGTCTGAAAATACAATGGCCCATTTCTGTGATATTAGGCAACACAGATGAAGAATGCCACAACATTTTCAAGGAAAGTTAGAAGTTCACTTAAATATGAAGTGGTGATACCTGAACCCATTTCAGTATTCTTTTAAACTGAGTACTGTCAGTCTATTCAAATGAACTAAAAAATCTTAAAAAGATAGGTCACCAATTTAAAAAGTAACCCTATCTCCTGAACAGTGAAAGTGTTCACTATTTGGAAAAAAAAAGTTACTTGCCAGTGACCATAATTTTTTCAAGGTTATATTATGTGTACATGTACATTCTAAAGACGAGTATATTATAGTCCTATCACTGGAGAACAGCTAATTTCCCCCTTGTGTAAAACGGTTAAACTCCTCCTCTCCTTTAGCTCCAAGCCTGTCATATGAAGCCAAATGCTCACACTGTCATTTCAGTTACATCTCAACTGTAGAGTTCTACCTGAAAAAAATAAAAGAGGACAAAGGTAGATGGGAGAATATTTTGCTGTCTTCTTTCATTTTTATAAATTGTGATGTGCAAAAACATGGAAAGCAAATTGCCTGGCAGTAAATAAGCAAAAAAAAAGAAAGGCTAGAAAGCCCTTCTCCAAGTAATGTAAGGTGTCTGTCCTTACTCTAAAACGTCAGATTAAATCTCACTTGTATAGTAAAAAAAAAAGAAAAAAAATGAGGGCTGTGGAATGCAGGAAGAATACTTGCACACTAATTTCTACAATCAGCTAAAAAAAAAAAAAACTTATTGAAAAAAAGAGAATGTCCCTGCATTTCAAGAAAGTAAATCAGCAGCTTTGTCCTAAAGTTAAGTTTTCCCAGGATATAGAGGGTTAATATAACAAACCTTTAAAAATTACGAGGGATCAAAACCTTGCGGACAGTTGGAGTTGAGCCTGGAACCAAATCTGCTTTGGTCACGTCAAGGCCTAGACCTGTTTTAGCTATGACAAAATTTAGCATCCTTCCAATAAAAAGCAGAAGAGATACACGACAGACTGTTTAGCCAGGAAACAACAGAGGTTTTAGAGACAAAAATCTATCAACTCACACTCCAGCAAAATGTACACCACTTCTGTATACCCTGGTGACACATGGGACAAAATTAGACTTGATTCCAATTTCCCTAAAATTCTGTGAATTGATTGGTTAAAAAAAAAAAAAAAAGATTAAACAGTCACCCATATTTAGCTCATGTGGAAAAAACCCAAACAACTGAATTCAATTAGAGAGATGTACAATGGGAAAAAACCCACTTTGTCTAATTAATTACCAGAAATAAGAAAACAAGCAGAGTTTTCTAACCTGTCATGGTTATCTAGCATCAGTTGTAAGAGAACAGTGGATATGAAACCAATAGGCTCTGCAAGCACTTTGGACATTTTGATACGAAAGTTGCTATTCTTCATTTCCTTAAACTATTCTCAAAGTAAGGAAAAAAAAAACAACTGCCTGCCTCAAGCAACAAAGTTGAGATGAAAAATTTTTAACAGCAGTACAGGGAAAGTAATAACATAAACTATCTGTTGATTTTAAGGCAGCGCTAGTGCTGACAGGATGGCCTGTTGTATAAAACTGAACTGTGGAAATCAGGATTAAATTTATCTTCTCCTTCAAGACTGCAAGCTCTGTCTTCATAACTACAGGATGGATTAGCATTGATCTGTTTTGGTACGAACTACTACAAAATTCTTTGCCCCTAATCTGTCCAGACTTACTCCATGCAGTCTTGCAATGTTGATCCATCAGCTTTCAGACAGAGCAGATTTTTGTGAGAAATGTCTCCAAAAACTGATACAGTTTGGGTGGAATAATAAAGCAAATGGCTCCCAAATGAGACTGTGGCAGGATGTGGCTTTCTCAGTGAGAACTATGTGGGACCCCTGCCACCTTACTAAAAAGTCCTCTTGTTCATGAGGATAAACTGACTGTAACTATCTTTCTGGAAAGAACAGGAAAAGGATGGGTCTTACAGGGATGACTGCTCTCAAAAACACTTCCAGGATGTCTCAAGCCCATACAAGCTGCTTAAACAGTGGTCACTACATAACAACAAGCAGACACTCCTTTAACAGGCTCTGGAATCAGAGCTATTTGGAGAAAGAGGAAATTCATATGAGTAAAAGACTTCAAAAAACCACTGACAGGAACAGTGAAACAAATGTGTGTGCTTGGAGAGGAAAGCTTTACCCTTTTCACTCTAGTAGTCTGGACATTACCTCTGAACCTAGTTCAGAAAGAATCTGGTATTTCAACAGCTAAAAAGATAGAGACTGCAAAGATGACCAACAGGGAATTACAGAGAAGGGCAATTGCAAGGATTCACTAGAGGTCTTACACTTCAAATGACACCAAAACTGTAATTCAGATCAAGCTTAATTATCAATACTGGGAATAATCCTCTCTGTGGTTACACGTGGGCAATACTGTACATCAGTGATTCTAATGCAGTGATTCTAATGGTGATGGGGGCAGGGGCCGAGGGCAAAGCAGGTTTTATGGTGTTTGCTCCTAGATATCCAGAAGAGGAAGAAGGCTGGTTGGAGGAAGCTTTCTAAGCACCAAGGAGCCTTTCTCATTCCTCAGCCCTACCTCTATGGTGATGTTACTATTTCAGTGCCACAACGGTGGAGTGTGAAGAGAAGGAATGGTCTTTTTGCCTGATTTATTTTGAATTATCTATACATGAAGGAGCTCATGCATGATAGAAATTCACAGGGAATGCTGAGAACAGAATGAAACATGACCTTCCGGTATCGGCATGGAACTTGGGCCTATCACTTGTCTGAGGCTACAATGTTTTTTATGTCTAGAAGAAGTGGCAAATAAGACAATTGAAAAGAAGCTTCTGATGAATCCACTGCATGAAGAAATATTGCTATGCAGCTGAAGAACATTCTTAGTAGACAACCAAGTGTCTTTTAAGAGCGGCAGTGATGAAATAGAAGCATGTAGGTTCTGCACAGTATGCTATTCCCTGGTATAGCACTAGGGAAGGAGCAAGTGTGCGAACTCTTCTAAAACCATAGAGGAGGGCCTTTGCTTTTAAAGGATAGTCATCTGTCCTGCTCCTTTTTCTGGAATTTTATCCTCTTCATTAATTTCTCATCCCACTATCCCCATCTATTTGTTTTTCTTAGGTAAGCTCTTTCAAATATGATTTCTTTTCTCATCTTCCTTACTTGAAACAAAAAGTATCTTACACTGTAAGATCAAAGGGATGCTCCATCTCTCTTGGAAGAAATCAAGACTGTAGCTAAGCTACCAACGAATGAACCAAGTTCAGGAACAGCTCATGGCACTCTAATAGCACAGAAGGTGACAGGTTTCTTATGACTACAGTTAAAAACAACTGGTTGTCAAAGAATCGCAATTTGACAGTGCTAAACTAAATATGCTGTTGAGTGAGGAGCAGAATCAACAAAGCCCTGATACTGGAAAGCGTCCCATACTATGTCTCCAGTACAATCACCTTGCTTTCTCCCTACACTTCCTTCATTTTCTTTTCTAATATGAACTGCCTTCTGTGAGTCTGCTCCAAATATTTCCATTTTTGCTTAGCAATCTCTTCAATTTGCAGTAATTCCAGCTTCCTCTCTGTCCATTAACTAGAGGGAGCATATTCTGTGGTAGGTTCAGATAGATGGAGAACTAATATGTTACAATAATCAGATTTTATCAAAGGCGATGTATATTTTATGTATGATTTCTCAAGCCATCAATTAGTTTTTATAAAATATTATTACATATTATCTTTGATACCTCTATCAAATTTAGCTGATGACAAAAAGCTACTGCAAAGGTGAATGGAAAACAACCCGTCAAAATATTTTCTTAATTATTTCTAATTGTGTTTTCTTCTCTGAAAATATACTTGAGTAGTAAAAATAGAAGGTCATTAAACTATCAATTCAGAAACTGCTTTAAAAAAATTTCTACTAAAAATTAGTGCATTTTTCAAATTATAATAACAATAAACTCATTCTAGTAAGTGACAAAAACATCCAATTACTTAAACTATGCTTAAAAGATTTGAAAACAATAACAAATGACGTACTTCACTGCAGTAATAACAACATTGCGCTTTGGTTCGTTGTCATAGCTCACACTTTCAATACCATAAACCTGAGCTAATTCGTGGATGATTCTGCGGTGATCTCTGTTCATTGGTGGGTAACAATGACTCTTCTTTGTATGCTTGCCCTGAATTCAAGAGAAAAGATTAAGGAAAAAAAAATATTTATTTTATTAAAAAAATGAAATTATATGTTCTCTATTGTTTCCATCACCTCAAAGTATACACACATATCCAAGGAGGGGTATCTTTTAAGTTTGAAATACAAATCCTGATTATAGCCATTCTACTTATATCCCAAAGAAGGAATACAAAATTATTTTTATCTGAATTATTATTTTTCAAAATGATCTGCCAATTTGCATGAGATCTAATTTTATTTTTCAGACTGGCTTTGCAATGCACATATTGCAGATAGCTACAAAGGTGTCAAATTTATCAGTCACCTCCCTCTACCAAAGAAGCTATTTATCTGCAAAATCCCTGACATAATGGCATCAATAGATTCTTTATTAAATAAAAAACCAAAGTTCTACTTTTAATTTCAGTTAACAAAGACTGACAATGCTTGACTCGACACTGATTACTATACAAATAGTAAAAGAACAAAAAAAAGCAGGGCCGTCTGCAGGGCCCAACACAAAAAACCAGTCACCCCATCCTTAATGGGATGATCAATTTGTAATGACAAATGCATGTGAGGGTGAGTCACACAGCGCTTCAGTCTGCTTTCAGGGATTCAGGACACTGCTTCAGCTTTTGCCTGGGTTATCACCAAGAAGCTCTTCTAGGTCTTTGGCTCTACAGAGAAGGTTCAAGGGGAAGAAAAACTACCAGTAGTAGAATAAGTTTGAGTCAGGGATTTCTAGAGAAATCCCAACCTATGTAAGTTCCCGAGACTCTAGGCAGTGCATATAAGGGCACTGAGAGACCAGGCTGATGTCCTACTCTCCATCATCTCTGAAAGATTGTAAAGAATGGGGTAGGAACTCAGTGACTCAAGAAAAGGTAACTGTTGCAACTATATTAAAAAAAATACAAACCAAAGCCCAAGATAAGCATGCAAAATACTTTTAATACAAGTAAAATTCTATATCTAGAAACAAAGAGAGCAAGCCACATCTTTAGTTAAGAGTGTATTTACGTAATAAGCAAACAACCAGACTCAAGCATAAAGAGGATTTGAGGATCGTGACAGAAGAACTAAAACCAGTCTCCCTACATGATGTCATATAACACATATCACACATATTAATCCAGTCTTTACTTACATAAACTTGTGGGTTGCAAGATGAAACATGACTCTCACAAGAGAGAAAAGAAAGCCCCTGAGACTTTCACAAAAATAAAAAGTTATGCAAGAAAAATTGAGTAGCAGAGAAAGTTAAGTTTACAGTACATGGGAAATACTCCCTTTTACACCATAAATGCCACAATTTTTAAGGAAAAGAAAGTCAGTGTGGCCTCTATACATGCTGTTACTTTTATCTTCAAGACAGGTAAGGAGGATACAAGGAGCTACAGGTTGGTCAGCCTCACCTCAACCCCTGAGAAAGTGACAGAGCAGCTCATCCTTAAACCCAATTCCAGCCACAAGAAATTCCTTGCGAGTAGTTAGTATGGTTTCACCAACTCAATAAACTCCTGTCATGGACTGATGTGTCTGGTAGGTGAAGGGGGAGCAGCAGCTAGTGTCTACCAGGCCATCAGTAAGATCTTTGTCTCCCATAACAGCCTCAAAGCCCTCAACAACAGGCTGTTGCTGTAGCGGTTGGATGGGCAGACAGTGAGGAGGATGGAAAACTGGCTGAATGGCTGGGCCCTGAGGGTGGTGATGAATGGTGAAAAGTCTAGTTGGAGGCTGGCAACTAGTGGTGTACCCCTGGAGTCAATACCAGGTGAGTCCAGTTTAACATCTTTGTTAGTGATCTGCATGAAGGGGCAAAACATACCCTCAGCGAGTTTGCCAATGACACAAAGTTGAGGAGTGGCTGATGGAGCAGAGGGATGTGCTGCCATCCAGCACGAGCTTGACGAGGCTGAAGAAATGAGCTGACAGAAACCTTGGGAAGTTCAGCAAGGAGAAGTGCAAAGTCCTGCACCTGACGAGGAACAACCCCACACACCAGTACATGCTGGGAGCCACTCAGGTGGAGAGCAGCTTGGGATGCTGCTGGACACCAAGTGAGAAACACTTTGTGGCAAAGAAGGCTACCAGTATCCCGGTCTGCACTAAGCAAAGTTTTGCCTGCAGGCTGAAGGAGATGCTCCTCTACTCAGCACTGGTGAGGCCACCCCTGAAGTCCTGTGTTCAGTTCTGGTCTCCTCAGTACAAGAGAGACATGGACACACTGGAATGAGTTCAGTGGAGGACCATGAAAGTGATTAAGGGATGGGAGCATCTCTGCACTGACATAAGGCTGAGAGAACTGGGACTGATAGGTCTGGAGAACAGAGGTCCCAGGGCTGATATCATCGGTGTCTATAAATACCTGAAGGGAGGGTGTAAAGAAGACAGAGCCAGGCTCGTTTCCATGAAGCCCAGGGACAGGACAAGAGGTCGTGGGCAAAAACCTAAGACACAGAAGGTTCCCTCTGAACATCAGGAAACACTCTTTTTACTCTGAAGATAACTGAGTACTGGCACAGGTTGCCTCTGGAGCTTTTGGCCTCTCCATCCCTGAAGATACTCACAAGCTATCTAGACACTGTCATGGGCAACTGGTTCTAGATGGCTCTGCTTGAACAGAGGGGGTTTTCCAAGATGATATCCAGAGGATCCTACCAACTTCAAATATTCTGTGATTCTGTGAAACAACTACAGCCTCATGTAGCAGGCCTCACTGTCACCAAATGGCCTCAACATGCAGAAACACAGGAGGTTTGTAAGCAATGTGAAAAATGCAGATGTAAAATGGTCACCTAAACAGAAAACTGGTAATCAGGAATCTAAACATTTCAAGGCAGAATTTGACAGCCTTGTAAAAATTAATATATAACTAAATAGAGGATTTTTAGGAACAGAACATTAAGATGGTCATGGAATTCATCAGGTAACTGTTGGGTTTCCCAACTGAAGACTTCATGAAAGAATGACTTCTTGTCTGCATTTGCATTATAACAGAAGGCTTGTGTCACTTGCCTTCCGTGTTCAGAAAGAAATCTTCTCCCTTTTGAAAAGTAATTCATTTCTGGGAACTCCTCGTACCTTATGTAATTACCTATAGCCTGAGGGGTAGGATGGTACCAGATTGATCCTTGAGATACTGAATTGTCATGTGAACCTAACTGGTTCATCCTGATCATGATAAAAGCTAAGTAAACAGTGGGTAATTCTCCCTTCAGGTCAGCCTGGGAAAAGACTGTCACATGTGGTTTGTTTTCATTTTTTGCTTCTCTTCTGCAATGTAGATGCTCCTTAACAGACGCAATTTGTCTGCTTTGTAGAATCATTATTTAACAAATAGTTGTTTTTTCCACTGAGAACTAAAGCACGAGGTACTCCTGAGCCCTCTGGTACACTTGTTCTGGCATATTTGATGTTGCTAATAGATTATATGCAAATTCAAGACCTATGTTGCCCTTTTTAAATATAATTACATATCGTGGTTTGATATTATGATAAGCATGTATTTATACACAGTTATATGTAGAAATATATATGTGTGTCCACACTTGTGTACATACGTGTGTATAATAAAGGTAGTGTATAAAGGAATATGTAAAATCAGATAACCACAAGCAACACAACACTGGGCAAATCACTCTTAGGTGATAACAAACAACTATTCTATGCATCTACTTCCAAGTGATGAGGCTGGTTCCACAGATGAATTCGTAGATGTGAGACCAGCATGGAGACTGAAAATGGAATTAGAGGCTGATGGGCAGCTGATAGGAAGGGATGTGGTGGAGGATTATACTCAGAATGAAGTAAGTGATATAACTGAATGGTTTAAACAGAGACCGGAAGAATCTCTACTAACTTGGATGGTGCGTTTGCATGATCAGGAAGCACCCTCGATTCGGGGATTCCAGGAAGTTTTTAACCTTGAGTTTAGACTCGTATGTGCAGGATGCGTTTTAGAATAATGTTCATGACGCTCATCTGTTAGCTTTGGCTGCTTTGGGATACAGCAATAAATATCCCGCAGAAAATGACGGGCCAACTGGAGTTGAGCGTGCGTGGTATACACTGTGGGATTATGTACAATGATTAAAGGAAGACGGGATGAAGTCAGCGATTTTCACAGGAGACGCTGGCAGTTACGATACAGCATGCTTTGTCTGTTAGTAGGAGAAATAAAGTGATCAAGACTTCCCCAGCAGTATACAAAAACTTCTGATTAATGGGATGGGAAATCCCCTCTGTTGAGGTAATCAAAAAAATACAGCAGCTAGGTGACCTTGGAGAATGGGGGCTGCAAGGCAGTGCAGGCAACTGAGATAGTAGAGCTAGCTCTAAAGGGAATGAAAACAGAATTTCTCATAGGGAAATGTCTTCAGCTCTATTATTTATTATTAAGCTTTATTTCCTCTCATGAGGAAATTGATGGGGTTCCAACTCATGAACTATGGCAGATTTATAAGCAGAGAGGCCTGAGTAAATCTGGTAAAGAAGTGCAAAACTCTAAAGCAAATAATCCAGGAATAACTCAGCATACAGCACCCCCTTCGGAGCCTCAATGGGATTCCGCACCTGTTTGCGGTGGGCCCTCCAAGAGTAGATCTGTTATTCCAGGGGAGAAGGAGGACTGGGAACCATATTCTGACTTGTATCCTTGGAAAAGACCAGGGAAATGATTCAGTGTGGTAAACAACACTGCAGTGACATCCACACTCCAGTGCAATTGATATGGGGGACCGGTGGCTCCATGTGGAGCTTCAAATATTTTGGAAAAACTGGTTTTCACAAACATTACTGTTAATTGATACTGGAGTGGAGGCCTCTGATATATGGGAATCCCAAGAAATTTAAAGGGCAGCCTGTAACTATTAACAGTCTGGGAGGGAAACAAATTGATGCCGTACAAACTTAAATACAAGTGAAAATTGGGAACCTCCTGAAACGATCTTACTCGGTCATGGTTGTTCCTACCCCTGAATATATAATAGGGATAGATATTCTAACAGGATTAACCCTGAATCTTCCTGATGGTCACTACCAATTTGGAACAAAGAATTATATTAGTGCCCAGTCAATCTTAGTAGGAAAAATAAAAATGCCTCCTGTGTGGATTCCTGCTTCAAATGAATTAGTAACAATAAAACAATACAGGATGCCAGGAGGGCATGAAGAAATATCACAATTAAAGATTTCCTGGATGCTGGAGTTTTAAAATCAACTACCATAGCCTGGAATAATCCAGTATGGCCCATAAAATGGGTCATGGAGAATGACTGTAGATTTTAGACAGTGCTCCTGAACTACTAAGTCTCCTAAAATTTTGTTCTTTTTACAATTAAACTGTGCACCACATTGGAGCCCAAACAAAATTAGTGTCAACTCATAACTATTAGTATTGTAGTAATATCAAACTCCTCCCCAATTAAACTGTTTCTTCAAATAAGTCATACAGAATATCTGAATACTGACCTTATTTACAGCTTCCACGAGCATTCTCATTTCCTTCTCAATGTCACTGACAAATTTTAAATCCTTCCTGCAAGAACAGCATTCAGGGTTAACAAGGCAGGGGAGCATATAAAGATACAATATCTTCATTTTTTTCTAACATTATTTTTCAACAAGAACAAAATTATAGAACTCAATTGACTGAAACAGAAGCTTCATTTACATTAAATAATGTTAGTGTGTCATCACTATTATGAAAATAATTTTCTTTCAACCGTTAGAACACAGAATAAAATCCTATGATATGCCTCTACTGTCTGACAATACAATTTTACATTTTCAAATTGATAATGTAGATTTTAAAACTGCCATTTCAGAGTTTTTAAATTACGCGTCATTAAGGCAATTCACTTTATTAGAATACAGGATGAGACACAGAAGCTTGGATGGGGTAAACAGAGTGGACTTTTCCATGACAAAGGAAAAGTTCACTGACTTCGGTCTTCAAATCGTTTACCGTAACAAACACAAAAAGCAGCATAAGGCTACTTGCAGGCAATTAAAATGTTCCTGATAAAAGGTATTAAGGACTTGTTAGAACTATTTTTTTTGTACCTAGCTTCATCACAATACTTCAAGTCTTTCATGTAAGGTTAAGCTCTGTGCTCTGTTCTTAAATAAGCAGGTTAGCTAACTCTAAAAGTAAGGTTGTTATTTGTTAGGGCACTGTCCCCAAGGAGAAAAAAGACCTGAAGATTTCATATCTCAAAGCTGGTTAGTAGTAAATAATAATTCTTCAGAAAAGCAGGCACTATTCCATACCAAAGCAATACCACTTTGTGAATGATGTCAGAATTTAACCAGTCAAGAAGTGCCTACCAAAGCAGGCACAACCATCTTAGGTAGATGCCCTACTGAAGTTTTGGATGCTGAAGTGAATGTATCATCAAAAGACCAAGGGGTCTCAAAGAAACATGCAAAATGGTAACATTGAATAGCTCAGCTGCCAACATCACTTGATCAGATATGATGGACTCAGCCCATCACCGGAAAACCTTCAAGGTTTTGTAACAGTACATGGACATAGCATGTAGTTAAGAGAACTCCTGGATCTTCAGTCGAGAAAAGTATTACACTGGAAGAACTGCAAAAAGGACCTGGACATGTAGAGCTGAAAAGAAAGAAGCCTCCCAACACCCAGGCTGTGAAACAGAGAGTCAGCCCATGTGGTATGAGGCTTTGAAAAGAATATTACAGCAATAATCTCAGGTTTTAAAAAACCCCTACCCAAACAAAAAAACCTGACACACCCCCCCCCCAAAAAAAAAGAAAAAAAACCACCACAAAACCAACCAAACAAAACCCACAAAAACAAAAAACGCAAGCCAACCAAAGCCATGGATACCTTCAGGATTCAGAGGGTCAGAAAGTAAATACTACACTGAATGCCAGCCATGAACATCCAAATTTCAAGGTGGAGTGATCATGGGAGGTAAGAAAAAAATGAAATCAACGATCCAATAAGAGGGTTCACTAGTATCTGATTTGTAATATTTAAAAGCCTACTGAGGAACCAGTTCACACGCTGAGGGATACATTCAAAAAAAATAAGTCCTTTAGGAGTCTATAGAAACAAAGTTATCAACTGGAAGTCACCAATGAAATCAGCAACCTGGGAGTTGTTCCAGAAATACTTCGAATGTCTCTTAGCTTCAAGAAATTCCAAGATAGTCAAGACGAAAGTACAACACATGTGATCTGACAGTGCATATACTGAAATTCTGCAATGTGGGACATGAAAGTCTGTTTTTCTGTGAAATGTCTATAGACGGTGTACATTAGGATTCTTCCCACCTTCCTGCATTGCATGTAAGCAGGAGCAGGGCTACTGTCACTTCAGTTCTTCTCAACAACACTACTTAAAAAGAATGCTCCTCACTGCTTGGTTTTTCACTGTAGTTCTTGCTGTATATTTTTGCTTTCCCCAGACTTTGCTGCCTTTGCCAAAACCAATCTTATTCTTGCAACACTGCCAGTCACTCTGACTTTAAGTGATTGACATTCCATGCTTGCAGTTTGCTAGTCATGTGCTTGAGAAGCTGCTCTCACTGTCCCTTCCTTTAGGATGCAGTTCTTGTTTAAGAAAGCTGTCTCCTAACCCTAAACCTGACACTGCTCCTGTTACCGGATCACACACAGGAGTGCTTGGCTCCTCCTTCATTGCCTGCAATGGCACGTGGAGGGTTAACTCTTGGAAAGAGTTAAGATGGCAGCAACTAAGGACCCATCTCCTTCTGTGTCCTTCTAGACTTAACCATTTGATCTTAGATTTTCATAATCCATCTAGCTGCTGTGGGGTCTTGCACAGCCAGTGACAAAATAAGAAAATTCTCTTCTGTGTAGCTCCAGGTGGCCAGATATTCCAGATGTTTTCCTCTCTTTCCCCGGTAGTTTTAATTCATCAAATAGCAGCCTCAACATCATCCTTGTCCAACCAAACATGGATACTTGTGCCAGTCTATCCTCCAACTTCATGTCAGTGGACCAAATTGAGCATTTTCTTGCTCTATCTGTCTGTTTCTGGAGCTTCTCAGAAAGGTCAGTGCTGAGGTGTCCAGCCAGTGGATCCATACCCGCTGATGTGTGCTCAATTGTGTTGGTACAGTCATGTCCATACTACAAGATGGATTCCTCCATGTAAAGCTATACGGTGTAGAGACTTTTCTTATGACTGCTTGTCAGATTATGGCAAACAGATCAGCAAGATCAGCATGCAGCAACATTACCATGCTATTATTGCCTAAAATTGGCTCTTAAAAGAAACCTCCAAGACCCAATTTTTGACTTTTAGAAGCCAGGCATTCTTTATTATGATGTGCTGCACGATCACAACACGCCAGGTGCCCTGGAAATCAGTTTGCCAAAGTGCACACAGAGATGTCTTTGCCACAGCTTATATGCCAACATTACATGATTATTCATTTTTCATTCCCTGCACTCCTGTCATATATTCATGAGATTTCCCAACACTTATTAGTACATATACATGTCCTTATAAGGTCTCTGAGCAGCTTCACTGAGTGTCTCTAGTGGTCATCTGTGTGTGGAGTCCCCCAAAGTTCTAAGTGACTGCCTATAAACTTCTTTAAGACAATGTACCTGGTTATAGAGTAACTTGGCTGGCTGCCTCAGTTCCCTTCTTCATTGTTTCTTTACTTTGCTTGGTTAGATGTTTAAATCATGTGGCTCAGCTATATGTAGTGAAGCAAAGCAAGGCTTTAAAAGGATTAACCTAAGTATCTTGCTCTAAGAAACCTAACCCCCCCTCAAATCTACCCTGCTCAAAGGAAATTTTGTTCTGTTCAGCTCAGTGGACGCAGACCCACAGAAGAACACCAGGAGCATTACACAAAAGGCTTAGGGTAATAAATTAAGGCAAAGTAGGCTAGGGTGGACATTTGAATAGGTAAAATAGACCTGAAGCCAAGGCTTTCTCCAAGCTTCAGCGACTGGGACAAAGACAATGGGGAATTCAAAAGTACACCTGAGGAAGAGGAGAAATTCCAAAACCCCCGAGATGAAGTAACAGGATGTACCACCAAATTATTCCTCAAAATGAAGACCACGCCCCAAACTCCGCCCTAACTCCACCTGCTATGAATATTGTAATCTAATAATGTAATAATATGAATATGTATGTAGAGATGTTGTAATCACACTCAAGAACTGTATAAACTACCTGTCTTTACACTGACCACTTCGGAGCTCTTTGTCCAGCATGAGCTGGGGGCTTCCCGACGTCGCAATAAATACCTGCTGTTTAAAGGCATAAAAACTCTGTCTCTAAGCAGGTTATATATGCCTTTTTGGGCTTCAGTAGTTTCTATGGTACATTCCACTGCAAAAACTATTAGTTCCTGATACATCTCAAAACTCAGGTATCACTACTCCTCATGCCCCCTTCTCCTGTCACTGTCCTATAAAGGAGAGAGATTATTTTGACACACTTCCACTTACTTATCTTCTTCCTGTTACCTGGAGTTGTGCTGCATCTTGGGAGCTTTAGGGTTCTGTAATTAGAGATTACACTTCAAAAATCAGGAGTTTTCTCACAGCTTTCTCGAGTTTTCCTCATTCGTAGATGTACATTTCTTTCAGCCCTTGACAATGTATCAGCTTCACAGATCAATGAATTGTCTAAAGAAGATAATATCACAGCATTCTACTGATGATTTTGGCAGCTGCTGCCTTCTTGAGGCAGTGATCCTGAATGCACGGGTAGGTGGGTAGCTGTTGTGTTTCTCAGTCATTCTGAGATCCCACATATGGATGTGTAGCTTACGCTCTGCAGAAAACCACAAGCCCTGAACTCTTGCATTACTGGAGTGACATGTTCAAGCAAGAATAAAGTAATCTGTCAAAACTTATTCAGAATGCTGAGCCACCTGAAAAACATACTGTAACAGATACACTTACTGGATCCTGCCATCACGATGGAAAGTCCAATCTTTTGCAAGACTGCTGAGATAACATCAAGAGCAGTCAAAGAAGTAAGTTCATAAAGCCATAGCTTTACAAATTGAAGACTGCTGCTCTTGTAAAGAGAGCTTTGTTAATACAAGGAGAAACACATTTATCTTAAAAACTAGATAAACGAAATCCAGTAATGCAATGTGCTAAGTAAGTGACTTGAGGACTAACAAAAACTTTTGCTTAAGCTGTGTGCTAAAGCTGTAAGAATAGCCTTGGTGTCTTAATTATTGTGAATTACCACTATAAAGTGGCTACAAAGGAAATGCAAGTAAAATACTGAAAGAATAATAAGAGGAGTGTGAAATCATTAAGGTATCTGTTTGACCACTTGGAGTACAGTACACGACCCTGGCCATCAGTCCTGTTCATGAAAGATGAACACTGCACTATGAGTAGTGGTTGGCAGAAAGGCAAAGTAGAATCGTACTCCAAAGAGACTACACACACGATGCAAGACTTTCACTTTCTTGCAGTATTGAAAATGCGTGCTGTGTTTTTCTGGAAGAGGTAAAGCAAAACAATCTATACGCACTTAAGAGAATAGTTCTTATAAAATAGTACTTTTAAGTGCAAATACTAATAAAACAGTAGCTCCACAATGAAAACATTCAGCTCCTATTTTGCAGTAGGCTCATCAGTTGGAAGTAAATGAAGAGGTAACTTAGTCCTAAATTCTGTATAGCTACTTATGTAAAATTTCCCACTTAACACATCAGCATACTAAATAAAGGATTTTCAAGCAGAAAACATCCTCACAAAACCATGAAATTTATGTAGCATTAGGATACTGAAGCAAGAACAAAAGATTAAGATGTTCTAAAAAACTCAGACCCAGTAAAAACTATTGTCATGTCTACAAACACACACACAAGAGTAAAAACTTCTTAAATGACACATCATTTAAGCATCTTTTTAAAGACGTGTCTGATCCCTCCCTGTCACTCCAGATTGAACAGTATGTATTGGTGTAATGCTTTTGATATTAGCTTGATTTCATATTGCCTTGTTTTAAGATGTTTCAGTCTAGCATCACTCTTTGCAGTCACACTGGCATAGGCTTTGCTCTGCATCAAGTATTTTATTAATTCCATTTCTTTATTTTTAAAATATAAGCAGCAAGAAGAAATTAATGAGACTGGTGGAGGGAAATAACATCAGGCTACAAGAGCATATTTTATTACTTAGCCAGCACTTTTGTCTTTGTTTTGAAAAGTTTATAAGGACCACTGAGATAGAGGTTGGTTCTGTGTGAAAGTAGTAGAGATGTGAAAGTACAGGTACTGATTCATAGTGAGAATGGTCAAAAATTATGTTCCCATTCTAAATCTGGTCCTGTTACAGAACAAAGTAACCTGTCAGGCAGTTTTTACTTTTCAGGTTCTCATTTTGGAGGTCTTGACAAATGCACATCACCTCCTTTGCCTCAAATGCCATCTGTTGCCAAGGTGGTTATTTTTACAAGGGTAAACACAACTATTCTCCGTTTTCCATCTTGCTCTCAACACTGTTGAACTATGACATCTGCCATCATTAGAACACATACCTTGCATCTTCTTTTAAAACGTCACTGTACTTTGGTCCAGAAGAACGGATGTTAAAAGGATCAGAATTATCATCTATTTCAAGAGCTTCAGCAAGACGCCTAAATTTGAGGGTAGAAGGAAAAAACTCCAAAATGTAACAAAAACATAAGCAAACAAAAATAAACATATAAATCCCCCCAGTCTTCCACACGTTGTCATCAAAAAGTAAAGTTACAGGTTACCAAATATAAATAAACAGCTTGCAAAAGATATGGTCTGTGCATTTCAAACTACTGACTTAAAACTTTTCACTAGAATATTCTAGCAAGATCTCCGATCATTTAATATAGATCCCGAGAACACAGGAATCATCTCCACATTTACCTGTTCTCTAGGTCATGCAGGAAAGGATTTTTCCCCACATGGCATTAACTTTGTGAACCTGGACTACTACTGAGAAAAAAACAAAAGCAAGCAAGTTAATTGCCCACCTGTTCCTCTGAAGGGCTAAGCATTCTTCATCACATTGCAACCTAAATCAGAGAAACAGAATTAGAGTCACAGCTGCTATTCATACTTTTCAAACTGTAGCTTTGTTGGTGTTATATCATCATAGTCTAAAGAAGTAAGAAGAGTGTGTGAGAACAGTTTATTGTATTAGAACAGGTAGTAGAGCTAAAAATAAACGAACAAGCAACAATTAAAGATCTTTGACCACACAACCCCTTCTTCAGCTCTTGAAAAGGAACAGCAATTACCGAAGTCATACAGAAACTGAGAAAAAAGGTTCTGAATTAGATGTTATTGGTAAAGTTTAAATATTGAGAAGAGAATGCAGTTGATATGAGCACTGAGGAGATGCTAGGAAGGACTGAAAATCAGCAAAGGAAGATGTCACAAGGTCACTTATTCCTATGAATCAAAAAAAAATCATCAGCTAAGAAAGTGCAAAATACTCTTTTAGCAGTATTGTTAAAGTAAGGGTCAGGCTATACAGGAAGACTAAGTCTTCATATTACAGCTGGCATTTTGATCACCATATTATGCATTTTCCTTGTCACCTATGCTTCAGGTGAAGAACAAGGGCTTCAAATATGTTTCTATATCTATCTCCTTACCTGGCTTGCTTCATTTCTTTTTTCGTAATAAGCCTACTGATTTCCACGGAATCCCCAAGCTGTAGATCCGTTAACTTAGTGGCTATAGATATAGCAGCTATTCTGAAAAAGAAGAATATTAGATTTAGTTTGTGGCAATATAAACCTCTGTAAAGGTGTATAAAGGTGCAGATTTAACTTCCAGATATAAAAAGTAAGACAGACTGGCTTTTTTCTCATCAGAGTAAAGAATGGGACTCTCAGTTCCACATCACCTAGTTTTAGGAGTCTAATCTATCTATGCAAATTAAGATGTTACTCTCATCTCCCTCAAGAACTAGAAGGGAGACCAACAAGTGGGCACGCTTCTTAAGGAAGCCTAAAATAGGCAAGGCGAATACTCTTTCTCCACACTTGCTTAATATACAAACTACAGCTGACCAAACAGCTTTAACAACCCTTTTATATGTTTCTTGTTGTGTGCAAGTAAAATCTTACAAAGTACTTAAAAATTTGCTTAGAAAATATGGATGATACAATCCAAAGGGAAATAACAAAATGCCTACTGAGACTGTTACTATTTTCTTCACAAAGATTCTTCATCATTCTCTTCAATAACGTCTTCCCAGGTCTTGCTTCGTAAAATTTGTATAACCATAATATACAGTAATTTTTTAATTAAATATCCCATATAATTTTCAAACAAAATCCTAAAACCGGAATTTTCTATCCTCTGAACTATCTTTTTGGTTAAATTCAGATAAAAGAATATATGTTTGTCTCTATATGTTTTGCACCATATTCAGAGAACTAACCACCTATCAGGTTCTAGGCTAGAAGTAGGTTAATCATATTAAATAAACCAAAATGCACTGAAAGGCACCACCACCTTCATATTTATCAGGTAGTGACAAAGTCTAGGTAATAGGACATTAGATGATATGACATCGTCATTTGTACCTTATGTACAGATATAGCAGCACACTCCCTTTCCTGTTCCCTTGGACATTCTTTCACCAGCATTCACTGACAAACCTCAAAGCTGTTTCATCCTCCCTCTAATGTTACTGAGGAAACTTGGATACCCCACTAATTTGCTGACATTTACTTTGTTGTTGGGTTATTTTTGTTTATGGTTTTTGTTGTTTTGATCTGGTGGTAGGAAAAAAGACAAACTTTCCTCCACAAAATCGTAATATGTTAATCTTTTAGCAACCTGTACTGCTTGAGTTATCAAACTTAGCTGGCACTAAATGCTGCTTCTGTTAATATCATGAGTCAAGAGTAATTTGTATGCACATATGAAGTACATTTGAACTAACAGATAGAAACACTTGCTTTAAACAGAATGCTTCTTTCCCTTCCTCTTGATCTGGGTTCTGATTAGAGAAATAAATACACGTGTGTTCAGCTTACGCATGCAAGGACTCTCACTGGCTTCAAAGGAACATTTTCCTTGAAGGAATACTTTTGCAGTGCCTGAGCAGCAGAGAAGAAACAGCCTTCAAAAATCTGGACTTGTATGTTACCTTCCTAGCTTATCATTAGTGACAAGCATGTGTCAATTTAATCTGGCAATTCAAAGTTGAGTCAGTCTTCTGATTTGTATTCATAGTGAGACAGACCTTAAAAATACCAAACTCCTGCACATGTATCTTGCATTCAACTTAGTATTGCCTAAAACTGTTCTTAACTGTTTCTGATTAGCACATTTTTCTCCTTGTTTTCATTATATAATATTAAGCCCAGTGCGGAGCCTTCTTCTGTCAGAATTTGAATATGACCAGTGTTCAGCAGAAATAAAGCAGCATATCCTAAGCTGGGCTAGGATAAAAAAAGGCCCTCAGACAGCAGTTCCAAATAAAACAATCATTAAGAACCTTTCCTTGAAAGACCAGAAGAATCTCTGACTGTGCTTCTTTCAACTAGCATGCAGAGCAGAATTCTAACTGCATATTAATTTTTTACTCCTTTTGAATCACAGCCTCAGAATAAGATCTTTTAGCTTATTATTACTGTTTTGCTATATTAATTTCAAAAGTTCCAAAGTCCCACTTCTTTTCCTTGTCCATTCTTTGCCCTCTCTCATATGAGAGAGAAATAAATTTGGAAATAGGATTTGGATACAAATCTATGGCAATAAGTGGAGTTAGATAGGACACAGTTTGCCTATTAAGAACCAAGATTCAGATGCCAAAGCTCTCCAGCCTAAATTTAGCTATTTCAGGACTATATCAAATCACTCTTAAGCATCCATCATCTCTATTGACGAGATTCCATCACATATGATTGGAAACTTAGACAGCAACTCACACGTGGACTGCAATCACCCACATTCAGGAGCCTGAATCTGGACCTGACAAATTAGTCTGTATCTAATTGCTCTACAAATGGAAGAGTCAAGCTTTGACACATCTCCATAGTTAGACTAATTAAACAGTAAAAAAAAAAAAAAGTGTTCTAGTCCAGCATAACTGGTATGATAGTTGAGGGGAATAAAAAATAAAAAACCCCCAGCTTGTATGTCAAAGGACAAAAAAGTGTGAAAAAAGTTTGTGAATTAAATACATTTAGTCAAGCCTGAAATTTAATCAAACTGCAAAGTATTAAGTCCAGTAAGGCATTAAAGGAATTATTATACTACCAACCTTTGATACGTATTAGATGCTTCTGAACAAATCATACTCTCCTCTCTTCTTCCACATTCACATTGAAGATCAACCTATCGTATCACACAAGAGAGTAGCTTTTTTAAAACTTTGTCTTTTTATCGCCATGGAGGGGTGTGAGGGAGGTACCTTTAAAAAGTCCCATTTTAGTGGAATAATGGCTAACTAAAAGTGATTAATAGTTTCATTTTAAAAAAATCAATATTGTAAGTTTAGAGAAAAAATGTCATGCTATCAATATACCAACATGTCACAACCATTACTGACTGTTAATCAAACCATACAATTCTCCTGTGACTTTAAAACTAGTTTTCTTTGCATATCTAACCTTTGCACAGCACGAGGTTGTTGGGCAGGGTGAAGACGGGTGACACGGAGCCATACAGGGATGATTACAATATAGCCTTGGAATGATACACGGCTGTTTACACTCTTCATCTATAAGACATTCTCCTTTATGACAGATTCTTTTACATTTGTGCATCCCACATTTCAACATTTGATTGCAGCGAAGTCCGCAGGAAATGTCGGTGAGATGACAAGGAATATTACTTCGCAGCTGAAAGAGGGGAAGAAAAAGATGACAACTAACAATAAAAATTGTCAATGGAAATCTCAAAGTGGTTTTACTGTTCACACTTTTTGGTATTGCAAGAATCTTAACACTAAAATATTTAACTCAAAGACTTGAGTTTTGCTTTATACCATAGTCCAATACAGCAGTTGGTCTGAATGTATATGGAATAAAAGACATACTTCTGCAATTTAATCACATTAAACTCAACTCCAGTAACATATTCTATTCCAAAGAAGCCAGAAAAATATAAGCCTACAGTCCTAGAAATTGTTTAATATTCAAATACATTAATTGTCCAGAACTTACTTCATGCTTGCCCATACACCATTTCTGAGTGAGATAAGTACAGGGTGGACACTTCTCCTCACTATGACATGAATGGTACACTGCAGCCACAGAGATATAAAAGCCATAACAGTTTTATAAGCATACTTCAGTTGAATGCATTAAAGGAGACAGTAAGGACTATTAAACAAGAGTTTGCATTTCAAAATTACACAATTTATGGTAAGGATAACGCTTCATTTAAGAATAATGTGTTCTTTAAAAATTATGATAGCTGGTGTTTAGGCGAATACTCTTCCATTATTTCTAAATTAAATAGCAGATAATTTTCTAACTTCTGAGTAGGGTTATACTATCAGGCAGAATTTGACAGAAAGCATATTTGTTTGACCCATGCTAATTATTTTGCCATCAACCAATGTAATTCCAAAGAACACAAAAACTAATTGTTCACTAGATTATCCTACTACTTCAATAGAGCACTTGATCTTTGGAATGTAACATTTAATGTGTTGTGACTACTAATAACGATCAGAAAAAATGGCAATGCTTTTACCAGTGAGAAGTACCACTAGTAGTATTCATTGCAAGTTTTTAGCTGGTTGGCTTTTAAGGAAAGATTTTTGGAAATAAAGTTTCAAACAGACTTACGTACACTTTTCTACGTTTTGATTGAAAAAAAAATGAAGTACAAAACAAAAAATCCCCACAAGCAAAAGTAAATGGCCTGACTTACCTGGATGATCACAGTCATGCGGCCTGGTACATGTTTTTTTACACTCGGGTGGCTGAGTGCCACAGGGGACAGGGGGGTAAATCACAGATTCACCACAATAACAAGTTAACTCATCAAAACCTGAAAAAAAAAAAAAAAAGTCAAATACATCTTAATGGCTACATGTATTTGCATGTCTTGTCCATGAGAAATCTTTACATGCCATGCAAATGTTTTACTCTATCTTTGGGGTTTTTTATATTAAGCACTAATATTTGATAATAGTGAATTTATTAGCTTTTCTGGCTCGCACGACTAAACTAGACTTTCGTGATTTTGTTAGGAATTATGCTTGCCATGTGCTCCCATGGTCTGCAGCCAAGTTTCCAGTTGATGGCACTCAGACCTCTCACACACTGAACAGAGAATGAGATTATACTAAAAGATATTTAATATTAACTACGACAGGATAGACATGAAGTGTATGGATCTCTGTCAGACAAGTACATTCACCAGCCGCTTCATTTGTTCATTTTATTTTGTCTTCACTCCATTTTCCCACAAATCAACCTTGATTCCTCCCAAATAATCTAACAAAATAAACTGTAGTGGGTTGACCCTGGCTGGATGCCAGGCTCCCACCAAAGCCACTCTATCACTCCCCTTCACAAGCAGACAGAAGAGAGAAAATATAACGAAAGGTTCATGAGTTAAGGACTGGGAGAGGTCACTCACTAAATACTGTCACAGGCAAAACAGACTCAATTTGGGGATATTAACTGAATTTGTTACTAACAAAATCACAGCAGGATAATGAGAAGTAAAATAAATCTTCCCCCCACCTCTCCCTCCTTCCTGAGCTCTACCTCCTCCCCTCCAGCAGCACAGGGACACAGGGAATGAGGGTTACAGTCAGTTCATCACACATTGTTCCTGCCATTGCTCAGGGAGAAAGTCCTTCCCCTGCTCCAGTGTGGGGTCCCTCCCACAGGAGAGAGCTCTCCATGAACTTCTCCAACACAGCTCCATCCCCCAGGCAACAGTTCTCCACAACCTGCTCCACTGCGGGTCACTTTTCTGTTGGATGCAGTCCTTCAGGCAAAGCTTGCTCCAGTGTGGATTCCTCACAGGGTCGTAAGTCCTACCAGGAAACCTACTCTAGTGGGTACACAGATCCCTGCCAGGAGCCTGCTCCAGCACTGGTTTCCCATGGGTTCACAGCCTCTTTTGGGCGGCAACCAACTCCGGTGTGGGGCTACTCCATGGGCTGCAGGTGGATCTCTGTATCCCCACTGACCTTCATGGCCTGCATGGGGACAGCCTGCCTCACCATAGTTTTCACCTGGGCTGCAGAGGAATCTGCCTGCAGCACCTGCTGTCCCTCCTTCTGCAGGGACCTTGGCATCTGCAGAGTTGCTCCTCTCACATATTCTCAACTCTTCTCTTCTCTGGCCACAATTACACCTGCACAATACCTTTTCTTTCTTCTTAAAACAGAGGCATTACTACCGTTCCCGTCTGGCTCAGCCTTGGCCAGCAGGGGATCCATCTTGGAGGCAGCTGGCATTGGTTCTGGCAGACACGGGGGAAGTTTCTAGCAGCTTTTCACAGAAGCCACTCCTGTGAGCTCCTGCTACCAAAACCTGGCCACGGAAAACCGATATATTCATTGACCCCAGTTTAGCTACATCTGCACCCACATCTGCTATTTCTGCTATCATTCGCTAGGTCATACCAGCATGACACAACCAGCAAAGTTTTGCTGGCCTGGAAAAATTCCACTCCCAAAACGGTTCCCAATACATTTCCTCCTCCAATTACTTGTGAAGCTCAGTCATCTTTCACCCTTATGGGTGAGGAACAGATGTGAAAACCATCCATTCCTCGAGGCACTATCTGAAACTTTTTTCAGCTTTTCATTTTTTTTTTTTGTTATGTTCAGAAATTGCTCATGTCCAGTTATTTTTTACAGTCTGTTCCATCAGCCAAACCTCAGGCCAGGTCCTACTCATTTGCCCATGTGTCTTGGAATACAGCAGTTAGTAGAAAGAACTGCAATTCTTCTCTAAGGAGACTCAATTACAATAAATTCCAGCAAGTAAGAATGCCAGGGAGAACAAAATGTTATGAGTTAGAAGGAAGGAGCAGAAAATATTCAGAATGTCCATTTCTATGGAAAGGAAGCATGGGAAAGAGTTGTCCCACACTACAGGTCTTGAGACAACCTACAATACTCTAGACTTGAAAGCCACACATTTTCCTTCGTCCAGGAAGATGAAAGACCAGAGACCAAGGTCCCTGGAAGATCTGAATGTTAGACAGTTACACTGGCTGCTTGCTATCGACAAGAAGTGACAGGTGAAAAATCTTAACTATAATAAAAGTCCCATTACTAGGACTAATGAGAATAATGGGGAGAGAATGCAGAGAGGTCTAATCCAAACAACAGAAATACAAAATCTGAAAATTAAAAAAAAAAAGGCACTGTCTCTAATGCTGACATTATTTATTTTCCCCGAGAGATGTATTGCTGTCTTGAAGTAGACCAGGTGTACATAGAGACCCTGGAACAGAAAGGGATCTCACCTATCAGCATTAAGAAAATTACAGTGGAAAGGAAAAGTATGTAGGAGGCACACAGAACCACAGAAGTGTAGATGCACTCTAGTATTGCATCTTGGTGTCAGCCCTCACCATTCCCAGCAAGAACAGTAGTGGAGATGGAAGCAGGGGTAAGAAATCCAGTAGCCAAGTGGCTTGCAGATGATCATGCCACAGCATTTGATACTATGGCTAACGTAGCCCAACTGCAAAGTGGTGACTTGAGAGGTGAGTCAGAGTCAAGAATGGCCTTCTGAGTGCTGAGAAGCACTCACCGTCCACTACAGGGTCACAGTCATATAGGAACATACGACGCATGCCTCTGAAATCTCAACCAGCAGCATTCAGGGAAAGCAGAAATCTTTGAAGATACTGGTTAGCTGATTTACCTCTGGATAGATTCAGAATAGGAACCTTCAGGGACACAGAGGTTTAAGCCAAATTACCATAATTATCTAGTTCCTGGAGTAGGTAACTGCTTTTCCAGTATTCAGAAAAGAGCCACAGGGCCTTGCTGCAAAATTTCAGCAGGGAAGATTGACCTCTAGATCACATCACATCCAATACTGGAGCAATTTACACAGGAGGCCATCCTTAGCTCTCT
Source organism: Oxyruncus cristatus (assembly GCA_013399855.1). NCBI lineage: Eukaryota > Metazoa > Chordata > Aves > Passeriformes > Cotingidae > Oxyruncus > Oxyruncus cristatus. Next base: position 181,808 of record VXAY01003221.1, read on the forward strand.
CCAGGTTATGACAGGCATATGAACCTTTGGTCTGAGAGTGAACTACAATCCTCAAAAATATTGCAGCAATGTGGAGAAGTTTAATGATCTTAAACATTAAACCCATGGAATCCACTGAAGAAAAACAACTGCTCAGAAAAAACTGCATTCTGACTCAACTAGACCAGAAGTTACTAACAGGACCTCTGAGACATTAAGATTACTATTTTGCTTTGTCAAGAGAAATGTCTGGACGCAGAAACATTTATATTTCTAATGAGAGATACAGTCAACATGCATCATATTCATAGGCTATTAAGACAGACTACAACGCTATTTCAAGCACAGTGAGCTTTAGAGGCCCTAGTACCTTCTCTTTTCCAGAATATTTCTACGAAAAGTTGGTCTCCACAAAAGTGGAGGTCTTTGACTATATCCACATGCATATAAGTAGAGACTCATGTACTACTGCAGGTCAGGCACTTCCAGTTGTAAACAGTATCCTTATAATCTATATTACCTCTCTCCTTTTCACCAATGTGAAATGGATCACATTCTCTGTCTGACCAGTTAAACTAATATATTTCTATAATAAATAAGAAACAATCTACTTTTGCACGTAACTCACTTGTTTGCCAGCATGTTTGACAACTGCCCCGATGACAGGGTTCTTCACATCTATGAAGCCCACAGTTGAGTTTACGACCACAAACCAAGGAGCACTTATGTTCTGTGTCCTAGGAAAAGGAAAAAAAAAAAAAAAAGAAAGCAGACTTCAACTATAAATGCCATTGGTTTACTTTTTCTCTCGAAGGTCAGTAACCAGTAACTGACAAAACGGTATAGTGCAAAAAATAGCTTAGGCCAGATCTATACAGCTTTTCCATTGCTGCATGGATATACAATTTTTAAAGCAGATTCTGTTAAGACTTTTGTTACAGACATAGCTACATCACAGCTTATGCTTCTTCTATTAAGTAATATTCTTCCCCTCTACATTCTCCCTGGAATCACTTTCATTGATGAAAAGCCTCTTTGCACTGATTTAGCTGGAACATGGCTTTATATTTATAATGATACCCATAAAACAAATCCTGCAAAATAAATGCATGCACAAACTTTCTGAACATGACCAATACTGAAAATAGAGAATGAAGATGCACAAAAGAAAAACAGACTGGTAACATCACAAGCAAAACCAAACATACACCATATCAAACCATTTTATAAAACCGCATGTAAACTTACCACACAGCAAACTTCATTACACTTGTGTCGTCCACATGATCTTTTCTTGTTGCATCGCTTGTCACACATGAATGTAATAGCAGCTATTAAAAACAAAAAAGCCCCCAAGAAGTCTTAACTTTTATGTCTTTGCTTATGCTGAGAACAAAAGCTGCAATCACAATATTATGCTAAGGCTGTTGCAGGGCATGGTCTAGAAAGACTTAACAAAGTAAGCCAGCAAGCAAACTTTTAAATTACATGTTCTCCCACATTAATTCGCCATGTGGACACTTGCCTTCCTTTAAATAAAACCTTATTCAAAAGGATTTTAGAGAGCAGAATACCTGAAGCTAGTTTAGTTCACGTTAATCTTCACACTGTAAACTAAAGAGGATATTCTGATACACTGAAGCACTACAAACATCCAAGACTGCTTAAATTGGTAGGGCAGTTACACTCAGCTAAAAACAACTATGTTGATATCCTCATGAAACTAGTGCTAACCAAGAACATCCTTATTACCACACACAAGTAACAAAAGCAATCACTTCTGGATTCCACAAGAGCAAGGACATAGATGAGAGCTCAAACTAGGAAATATGCATATTAGGTCCTTACATCTTGTAAATAAGTACCTCAGTAGGACAGGGGTCCATCAAGTAAAGATTTCACTGAGGGGAATTCTGAGATGCTACATCCAGAATACTAAGAAACATTGAACAGGAACTATCTGCCAAGCTCAGATGCAAAGACCATCTGCAAAAACCAGCAGCACACCACGTGAAACAGAATCAAAGCTTGTATTTCCCAAGAAACTTGGGCAGGAGCAGAGCAAAACCATTACTCTGAATCTGAGCTGTGCAAGTTTATCCAAAGATATACAGGATGATGGGAGGGGGCAACCTACTGAATATGGTGCCATACAAAACTGTTGCTTAGACAGATTTGTCTGGAATCTTTGAGACCAAATGTGAAGAAGTCTTTCCTAATGTAAAAAATGGACAAAAATTAAAGATGTTTATTTCAAACCTCTTCCCCAAAATAGCAGCATGACCAGCACCATGACCCAGCAGCAGCAATGACCAACTTGACATAGAAGTACAGATAAAAGAAGGAGTACTGATCAGCTCTTTGCCAACTTTGTCAATCAAATCCCAAATTAATATGAGCTGTGTATAATTTTTAAAACAACTTCACATTGTATATGTATTATAACCTTGTACCTTTATTTCTGAGAAGAGCACATGGGACTTCCTAGGAAACAAACAGAGAGCCATTAGGTTAGAACAGATGAAACACATCAATCACACTTATCTAGAAAACTCTCAGTCACATGACAGAGAAAGACTCCGCAGATTCAGTTTCCAAGTGTATAAACACATCTGTATGCAAAAGTGAAACAAGAGTAGGAAAAAAAATCCTCAAATATTTTAACATAGTATTTTTTCCATAAAGAGTCAATACCAATTAAATAAAAATTGTAGTTTTGTATTCTCCACTTAAATCAGCAGATAATGCTGTGAAGTGACAAAATCAAGTTTGTCCTAAGGAACCAGAAATTTGCACGATGGAAACCAAGAGATCTCCCAGAGAATACCTGACAGTCCATAAATTTGTGTTTCGACCAACTGTCCCAAAAATTTAATGAGTAAAAAAAGAAAGAAAGAAAGAGTAAAGTCAAATCTTACGCTCTAAGAAGTTATACCTAAAGATCTCAACATTAAAATATGATGGATGAAAACAACACTGTTGACATTTGAACCTTCAGCCATCACAATTTTATATTCTGAGCTGTCATTACTGAGTATCAAATTTTTATGACTGATGTAAATTATCACTGTAGTTCACTCTTACCTTTTTAAGAAGCATCTTTCTGGTGTCTGAGAAGCTGCATAAACTAAAACCAAAACCTCACTACTTATTTCAGGACTCAAAATACAATCTGAAGTATTCTACCTTCAGTAAACTCGTAGGAGAAAGCTGTTCCAACCTCTAGCAAACTCTCAGTCATTTCTATGTACCTTTAGACTTATATATTTAGAATGATATATTGCAGATGATATGTAACAGTTCAAAAAAGTCATTAGAACTCCTGCGATTGTAGCAAAAATTTCAAAGCTATGATTACAGAAAGTAGTATACTTTAAAAATATACTATTTATTATATAACAATAGCTGAGAATCTGCAGGGTCGTTGTGTAAATGTACAAAGAATGTGAATCAGTAAAAACTTCAAATTCTCCACAAAAATTTCTACAAGAAATCTGTAAGATATTACTATAAAGTTTTAATTAGGCTGCCTTCTCTCAGTTTACTTTACTCTTGGTAAAACCGCCATTCTTTGTGCTATATAAATACTCCAGGATAATACGGGATTTTGCAGACCACTTACACCAGTAGAACGCTGTGCAAACTCTGCCAAAATACTTCAAAAACTGCCTCCATAGTAAATAGCCTACATTCAACTTCACAGTATAATCTAGTTAGGATGTATCAGTCAGTATACAATGCAGGTTCTGCAACTAAAGAGTACAGCACCTCTTATGCTTCTTAGCTTTCTTTTCCTCAACTACTCCAGCTCCTTTCTCTCCACAGCTTTAAAAGCCAACAAAGATTACCTGTTTCCATGGTCAAACTTTATACACTCACCTTTTTTTTGAATCCACACCTACAATAAATATTTGATGTGTGAGAACATGGTCTACAGTCTCCTTCATGGCAAAGGCTTTCACATGTATGAACGAACTCTAGCAAAATGAGAATACAAATATTAAGAAAAAAAAATAAAATCTATGACCTGGAACTTCATATTTATGAGGAGCACCACTGGTCAAAGATACTAAGCCCATGTGCAGCTGGGTTTTATTTCCTGATTTTAAAGGATCATCATGAATAAACAGCCAGACTGCAGGCTCTGCAAGGGTTTTTAAATTTAGTTTGGTTAAAACTCAAAAGCACTAATCAAATAATTATTTACTGAAATAAAACATTTAAAGACCACTTTTTTTTGTTTTGTTTTAAACTATGAGATACTTTTAATACTCTGATACAGAAATTTCTAATTACCATAGCTACCACAAGAAAGAGGTTTGCCACATGTCTTTCCACATGACGGGATAGGATCTGTGCATATTTTACGTTCAACACATCCTAGTTCCAGTAACTTGCTGAGAGGAGTCTGACCACAGGGACAGCGATACACTACTTGTGGAAGTCGTGGACAAAGCTGGCAAGGCTGAGGATGGCATACTTGCTTACAGTTGTGCCTCCCACAATTTAATTTCCTGGTAAAAAAAAACAAAACCAAAGAAACAAAAAACAAAACAAGCAAAAACTTAAAAGGGGAATTATCTAGGAGTATCATGATCACTCAGTGTGAATAAGATGACCTTTTTCTTTTCAAAAGCCTGAATTATAATGACCTTACTTGCCACATATATTCTGACATGAGAAACTCCCAAATCCATCAGAGAATTCTTCCTTTGACCCACACAGTACTTCTTTGAAGTTGCTTCCACAGTAACACACTGAAAGAAAGTGATATTTCACAGAAAACAACACAACAGAATATCAGTGATAAAACACCTCCAACATATATAAAATGTGAAAAATTGTTACAGTCAGTTTTTATTTCAGCAATGGAGGTTTTCTGTCCTGCAGAAGTTGGAATTCTGGCAATAGTTGTTTTGATAAGTAGATAAAAACTAAAGGGGAGGTATTATCTGCACAAAAAGCTTACTTATTAAGCAGTATACATAGGAAGTTAATAATTACCTTAAAAGTTGAGAAAACTAACTTGCAATTTTCTATATAAACTGTTCTATGAAAATGTATTTGTATACTGGCATACATACCTACTTAATTCTATTTCCATTCAAGACCAAGTTTGGAAAATTTTAACAAGAAATCATTAGAAGCTTGTTGAAGAAGCTTCCACGTACTGTTTAATTAAGTCTTGTAATTATAGTAGAAGATTCAGTAGGACCTTAGGACAACTCAGATATGAAGATATCAGTCCAAGCCCTTACTTAAAGCAGAGTCAGCAGTGAGACTGGACCATGTTACTCAGTGTTTTATTTGGTTGGGTCTTGAAAACCTCCAAGAAAAGAGTTTTTCCTTACAGTTAGTTGTAACTTTTCAATTTACACTCATTGTCTCTCATCCTTCACACATATATAGCCTCTCTCTGTCTTCTTGATTACTGAAGGACCACTATTCAGCTGTCTCAAGCTAACAAAGTCCAATATCACCAGCCTGTCCTAATAAGGTACATGCTCCAACAGCCTAACCATCGTGGCAGGATTCCAACAACAGATTTGTTAAGTAAAAATCGGCACTTGCCTCTTGGTACTGTTTTGGTTGTTTTTTTTTTTTTCCCCCCCCTCTTGTTTTCATAGCATAGGATGAATATACATACCCAATTTCAATACTTACCTTGTTGTACTGTTAACTGGCAAGGTGAACATTTTCCTGCATGGCACACTTGAGTACAGCTGTGCTTACCACAGTTTAAAGTATTTCCACATACATTAGAACAACGAATTTTTGTTGATTGGCCACAGCGAACTGAATGACTGCAGAGAAATGACATCATAGTCTGTCAGCTACCTTAAAATCTACAGAGTATTTGATAAAAAGGAAAACACATTTTCAATAAAATGCCAAAATCTTTTTATTCATGGAATCTTTCAGGAAATAATACAGCTATTTTTTTTCACCTGCTTCCCCTCTCCGACCCCACTAAAGTAGGACACATCATAGTAGTGAGTCTACAGATTTTTTCCTGAAGAAAACGAGGGGAAAAAACAGAGGTGACACTAAAACCTTAACCTAGTGTATGGTTATGCATTGTGCCAGAAAAGCAGATGTTTGTAATACAGACATCCTTCCAAAGACTTAAACAATCCTAAGTCCACCAAGCACAATGAAGATAGGAATGTGGGCCTTAACAGTGGGTCAGTAGTCTATGAAAAGAATTGAGTTTTTAATTAAATCATCAAAAAATAGGACAAAACTATAAAGTCTCCTGTTTTTCAACTCTGGCTGGCCCGTACAATGCCTGTAAAATTTAAATTTAAAACAGTAACCTCAAAATATTCTAAAGGAAGAGGTGCCATCCATACACCCTGGGTGCTAACCCAGGACATGTGAAATAATGCTATTTTGAAGCAAGTTTTAAGTATCAAATGTAGAATTACAAAAATCAGCAAATCTGGTGAAGTAGCTGACATCTGGAAAAAATTATAAAACAAAGTTCATTGCACCTATTAAACTTTTAAATGCCAGAAATAGCCAGAAAAACAAAACCCAACCAACCGATCAAGCAGAAAACCCCAATTAAAAAAACCCACAAAGAATCAACCAACCAAAAACAACAGAAAAAGAAGGTGATCTCACTAGGTAAAATATAATTCAGTAATCAACAACCAATCCATTTTCCTACTGAAAACAATCCTTTCAACTACAAATAATGCCACAGAAATTGCTGCACCACCTTCTAAAAAATTAAGATCATGTGCTAACACTGAACCTGGTTTTTGTTTGCTTTGGTTCTGTAAACAATTTCTTACACAGAATCAGCTCTAGGTAGCTAAAAAAGGGATTCTAAAGACTCAGACCAACTGATTATGAGATAGTATGGGCAGTACCATCTCGCTGGTGGCAATGACACTCTATGCATCAAATATGCACGGACATGATAGCCTTCAAGTCTGGACTATACTACAGACTTCTCTGTACAATTTCCGAGAAAAGTATGAATTATTTTTGAAATTATTATTTCTGGAATGAAGTAATTCAAGACAGTATTCCATTCAGATAGAAAAAAGATGTGAAGTTTTTTCTACTAATTTCTTGGAGTCTTCTACCAAATTAAATACTAGTACAAGATTTCAAAATCAAATCAACTCACAGACTGCTTGGACTATTCAGCTACATGTATCATAAATGGATAAATCTGTTATTTTGATTTTTTTCTTGAAAAATTAAAAGTAGTTGCATTTTTTCCAAATACAAAATTCTCCAAATTATTTTAACCACAAATAAAAGATGCAGCTCAGAATAAACTTTGTTCAGTATACTGAACAATATAATAAATTACAAGAAAGAAAAAAAAACAATTTGAAATTTTAATACACTATTCTTTTCTTTTTATACTAACTAAACTTTTTTTGGTTTAGTAGAAGCATTCTTACCTTGTTTGTCCACATTCACATGATTTTGTCACAAAGGCAGGGCACGAAGGACAAGGGCCCGGATGACAAAGACTTTTAAAAAGTTAAAAAAGCGAAGTTAACTTTAGCTTTTTTATAGTCCCAGAGAAACAATCCACCATAACCCAACCCTCAGTACATTATCAGAACATTGAACAAGACTCCTACACTCCTGCTGAGTATGAAAGCATTAACACACAAAAAATACTAGATTATTACAGCTGCAGTCTCAAATGTCACCAATGTTAAAGGAAAACTAGTATTCCTGCTGTTGTTAAATCAAAAGTAACACATTTCTACTACTAACACATTTCATATTTTACATTTCACCTGCAGACACACATCAACTGTGTTCATCATGGATAATACCCAAAACAATCTTCACATGTCCAAACCATTAACATGTTTCTTTCTTCATTGATCTTAAATAGGTTAGAGATAAAAACTTCTCTATGAATTTCTTCTTTTGAGCTGGTGGATTTATTTTTGAACTCAGCAATTCTACTGCCACCAGTAAGAGGTGTTGCTCCTCTTTCTGTAAGGTAACAGATGGGAGACAGAGTAAGTCTGCCTCAGTTTGCTTTCTTAACATCAAGTGCAATTTCCTTTGAGTGTCATCAATGCCAGTTCTTTATATGATTATCAGATCTCACCTTCTACTTCAAGAAACACTAGATGTTCCCTATCTGCCTGTAAGACCTTTGTGCGGTACAGACAAGTCCAGGTTTGTGAAATTATACTTCACTATCTTGTCTGCACCCTTTCTTAGCCAGCTCCCAGTTCCCTTCCTTTGCAACTACAGCAGCTCTCATGGGGAGCAATTATTGGCCAGGACTGACCTGCACAGCCGTCCAAGTCAAAAGAAAAACAAAAAACTCAGAAACATCAGAAAACCTCATAAACACAGACTACCCAGTTACATGGTAATTATTAAGTACCCCAAGTACAGTCACTACACAAGTACTAATTAGCATACCAGTTACTACAGTCATATGCTATACAGTTGAGTCATTTCACCAGCTTGTCAACAGTGGGCTGGATTCCCTTCTTCCTTTTACCACTCCTCCCAGTTGACAATAAGGCCTAATCTATCACTCAACTTCTGCTGGCCCTAAGAGTAGAGCTAAGCAGTTACACTATAAACTAATTAAAAAAAATTAAAAAATCCCATCACATAAAACAAACCCCAAAAAAACAAAGACAACACAACCCTTCCTCTTTCATAGGTCAGTTTTATGACACAATGCAGAGTTGAAAAAGTACAAGAACATCTACAAGGAAAGGGAGAAAAAAAGAAAAACTGGATGGAGCAGCCAAACACGATACAGAGGGAAATAGGAAGAAGAAACCAAAACCACTGAATTAATTAAAACTGTGTGCTGGTTTAGAAGTAACCCATGGGAAAAACGAACTCAAATCAAGAGAGATTACAAGTCAGAGTTACAATTTACTAAAAAAGATTACAGCACCAAAAATCTATGAAAGAAGTCCAGATACTAAAATTTAAATTAATACAGAGAAAATTTCATTTACTGCCTTTGTAAGACCTTTTTCAAATGCTCTTAAAGCTTTGCATAGTTCCAGTTGGCAGGGAGAACTGAGTCTTACAAGAAGTTTAAGTTTGTCATGAAGTTTATTATCAGGAACATTTTACTGAAGGTTAAGCTAGATGTTTCTTTGATGTAGAACCTAACATTGCAAAATGAATTTTGATGTATTAAACTAAAAATGTGAACTCACTCTGTGAAGTGCTATGCACACCACAGCTAAACGCTAAAAAAAAGGTTTGCAAAGCACCCCCCTTTCAAACAGCTGCTTGCTTGTTCCTCAGCTCTGCCAAGTCAGCTGTTTATATAAATGGTTACTATTTCAATAAACATGCGTAAATACAAAAGATTTATCATTAAACCAGTGTAAATTACCTTCGTTCATTTTCACCAAAATGGGGCTAGCTAGTGCCACACTTAGCACAATCATCCAATTAAACTCTACCCCATAGAAAGGAGATTAACACAACAACATCTACAGTAAAAAAAAAAAAAAAAACAAAAAAACAACAACCCCCCCCAAACAAACAAACAAAAAAACCCCCAACTATAAAAACCCACAAACAAACAAAAGACTAGCCAAACTGAGGAATACGGTTAGGAACTGGCCAATCATTAAAAAAATCCATCTGCAAGGTGCAGCAGGGAAAGCAAAGGCCTCAAACCCAAAATGTAAACGAATAACCAACATACCACTTCAGCAGCAAATAATTTTTCTGGTGATATAAAGGGGATCAACATATAAATGCAGTTGATTACAGGCAGCAGTAGGCTGAAGAATTGCTGTATCTCTCTAGGCTAATTTTTTTAATTTGAACACCAATGTCAGAAATTCCTTACAAGCACAAAAGAGATGCCAAATAATTTGAAAGCCTGTGATGGTTTTCGCTTGGATGGAGTTAATTTTCTTCACAGTAGCTAATATGGGGCTATGTTTTGTATTTGTACTGACAATGGTGTTGTAAATGAAGAGATGTTTTCATTACTGCTGAGCAGTACTTACACAGCATCACAGCCTTTTCTGCCTCACACCACCCCACCGAGGAGGCTGGGGGTGCACAAGAAGCTAGGAGAAGACACAGACAACTGGCCTCAACTGGCCAAGGGAATATTCCACACCATACGGTGCCATGCTCAGCATATAAGCCTGGGGCAAAAGAAGGAAGGGAAGATGTTCAGAGGGACATCATTTGTCTTCCCAAGTCACTGTTACGTGTGATAGAGCTCTGCTTTCCTGGAGATGGCTGAACACCTACCTGTCCTTGGGAAGTGGTAAATTAATTCCTTATTTTCCTCTGCTTGTATGCATAGCTTTGCTTTACCTATTAAACTGTCTTTACCTCAACTCACAACTTTTTCCACTTTTACCCTTCGATTTCTCTCTCCCATCCCGCCATCGGGGAGTAAGCGAGCGCCTGTGCAGGGCTTGTTTGCCAGCTGAGGCTAAACCACCACAGAGCCATAACCAGCAGGTTCACAAAACCTAAGGTAACATGGCTTTGATTCCAACTGAAGATATGTAAGATGTGTACAACTCATTAAATAATTTTAGACAGTGCTTGGAGACAAAGACCTCAAAAATGATGGTCTAACACTGCAGAATTGGAAACTACGTCAAATTAGATCACCTCACAAACACCACATTTCTTGCCTGAAACTGGCTGTCATCCTAATCTCTATCTTAATCAAGATATGAGATTTCATATCCTTTCCAAAAGCAGCTATGTGATGCTGAGAGCTCTAGACATTCTCATTACCAGTATCACAATTAGTTCTCTTTTGAATCTTGTTATTTGCATCAATTTCTTGCAGGGAGATACCCTGCCTAGCAGAATTTACATGATACATTCTGAATTTGCCACCTTCTGATTTAATTGGAGGTCTCATTTCCTACTCAGGGAACACAGCGGGGCCCAGGAAGGTGGCAGGGAGAGAAACTTCCTTATTTTCAATGTTTTCCTGATAAAACTCTTCGCTTTACAAAGTATTAAATGATCCAAATTTTTTCCTGTGACTTTTAATCCAATTCTTTCTACTTAGCCACAAGAGTCTGATGATTACTAAGTTTGAAAGAGAAAACAGATTCTCAAGTAATTTAATTCTCTTTTATCTACTTCATTTGCTACTTCGAATTACATTAAGAGTAATGTAACCACCTAAGCAGCACTCAGAAGAGCACAACTTGCACCACCAAAAGATGACATAACTAGCCACATTGCTCTCAGAGCTGCTCATTCTGCAGGGGAAAATTTGTTCACAGAGCCCCACATACAGCACAATACAATGCATACAGAAGGCAAAGAGGAGGGAAGCTGAAGTTTAGAGCATCACCAACTGTTACAATGGCTTGCTTTCAACACCCCCTGTACTCTGCACATTTCCTCTGCATGGCAGAGGGAGCAAATACAAGCATCATCATGCAAATCAATGAGAACGATGTTCCTCTGATGCCATGTATAAGGGGAAGATGTTTGTTTGATCATGGTAGCATCACATCAGATAGCTGAAGTACAGATACCTAATGCGTGGTTTCTGAAAACCCAGACAACACTGCAATTCAAATTTGTTACAAACACTGCATAAATAATTCTGATTTAAAGAGCAGGGGATCGCTATAAGCATCTAAATCTCACATACCCTGACTGTTGATGCAACAATCACAAAGATAACAAGTAAGGCAAGAATCCTATGACTCAAATGCAGTCCCAAGACAGATTCAAGTCTCACCAATGAAAAGGGTTCATAACAAGGATTCATCCAGATGAGGTCTTTCAGAGGTTCTTTCTAAAGTTCTGCAGATACAGAGGTCTGCTCAACTGGAAGACAACGGGTAGTGCTGGATTTTAAATGAGACACATACTTCAACTGCAAAGGGTTGAAGAATAGATGGAATTAAATAAATACTAGAGGAAAGAGCAACATCAAGGCCACCGCCACAAGACTCAGATATCATACCAGACTCAGTGTACTGCCAATAACAAAGGGACTCATTCCTACTATTAACTAAAGTCACATAGACTTGAGAGGCATGTGAAAAGTCTCCCCAAAAGAATTCATCATACCGTCCGACTGTGAGGTAAAAAGTCTTGATGCTGACATGAAATATTAGACCCAGAAGGGTCAGGGGCAGGCATGGTGGTGTGGTGTTGAAAAGCTAAAACAAAGGCAGCTTTTAGGGTATCAGTGAGCAGAATGGCACTTCTGGTTCAAACCTTATTACCTTAAGGGAACATGTGGGAGCACGGGAAAATGGTACATAGCAAGTTCACAATCCAAATAAACTACTGCTTGCAAGAAAAAGTTCTGAGATCATCTAAACTTAAGCAAGAATCATGAAATACACTCATGGTCCTGATGGCAACACCTATCCTTGAGCATTCTCTTGAGGAAAAACTGTGCTCAGATACAGACCGTGATCCAGACTTATCATTTACACTCAAATGATAAAGCTCTCTATCTCTTAACTCCACCACTCTGATACAGCAGGAGGGAAGCAAGTTTCCACCTGGTTTTTGATTCAGCAGATGGAGGCTGCCTGTGTCCTCATAAATACCTAACATTCCCATATGGGGTGGAATGTCCAAAACTGGGTAACACAGATGTTGAAAGTTCATTCCTCTCCAGGTCACTATCACAAGTCAGTATCAAAGTCATTATCCTGATTTGCACCCCTACTATTTCCTTACCTCCAGGACAGGATGATCTCAGCATAGTTTTACTCATGAGGAACATGAGCTGAATGATAACATTTTTATACATGATGCAACTGGTCACAAATTGGGACTCAATTTTCACAGCTTTTTGATATGACTGCTAAGGACTAGAAATTCACAGTGCCCCCAACGGTACAATATTGCCACCACTCCTCAAGACTTCCCAGAAGAGAATGCCAGAGACTAAGCCTCTGCTGTTGACTAGGACAGAAAAGAAGAACGTCTGCTTCTTCCGAGCACTACAGGAAAGCTTGTCAGGCAGCAAACCGCAGTCAGGGCATTCTCAAAGTAGTTAAGAAGTCTGATTATTTCTTACTGGACAAAATGTATCTCCATGAACACACTCCTCTCCTGAGACGGAGGCCTGGAGGTGGCCTTCAAGAGAACCAGTGTTCTGTTAAGGGTATCAGCTACATCAAGTGTAATCTGAAAGATGATCTGTGTTTCAGTTTTACCCTGCAAACCACAGCAAAGAGGATCTAGCATGATTACATGAATTAAGAAAACCGCTATAGCACTGAAATGAAATATAATACAAATCTATGTGCATAAATACATAAGACATAAATACAAATGAAATCTAATACAGAAAAGAAATCTAATACAACATTTTCATGTGTAGGAAAGAAGTATTAAAGAGTAAAAAAGTATTTTGTCACTCAACAAAATGTTGAAATGTATTTGAAACAACACATTAAATAAAAAGTTCGGACTAAAGTTCAAGTAAAGTTCTGAGCTTTATCAAACCTTGGAAAAAGTGTCAGATGACCATCTATTTCTTGGAATGACTGAATTTTTTACTGTGTACCAAGAGCAGAAAAAAATGCTTCTGACTATTAAAAATTTCTCAAAACAGAAATATGAACAGACATTATGGACCAACTTCCATACATGGAAATTTAAGCTGTATACACTAGGAATGACATACAATTTTTTTTTAATAGCATGCATATTTATAGATTGAAAAAGATCATCTCACACTGTTAATCTTAACAAATCCAAAATTGAAAACAGAGGTGCTCTCCTTTGCCTCTCTTCACTGAATTAAACTAAAAAACGGTAGCAAAACCACGTTGAGTTACACATACTGAATAAAATCTCCATGAGGAATTCTGGTTAAACCATCTTGCATCTCAACAAATAGGTAAATATATATAACGCCCTTTTATCCTCAACAGGTTACAAGCCAAAGAAAGGAAAAAGAAACAAAGGAAACAAGTGAGTGGTCCTTCAGTTTAACCAAGTTGCACTGATCTCAAATTAAGATACACAAACACTATTACATGAAAAGCAGCATCTAAAACACCTAGTGGATGACTGGACACATGTTTAAAATTACTTCTATTCACTGTTATTTCTCTTCTTTAATGGAAGTTCTTGAAAGCAAGTCAGACAGCTAGTTCAGCTCCTAAAATATCATAGATATGGTGCTACAACTATTTTGGATCTCCTGTTCACACTGTCATATGAACTCACTTTAGACATACAAACACAAACAACCTCCATTCCTTTCAGGCTTCAGCTGATCTAAAAACCTTTTTAGGTTCTAAATCTCTATGCATATCCTGTAGTCAAAAAATACACAAGTAAAACCTCCAGAAATTTTCTCTAAATCATTTCAATATGATAAACATTTACTTACATGTTACAAAGATGTGGACAGTCCAAACACTGTCTCTTCTTCCCACAAAGTTCCCCACAGCTATGTGGGATTTCATTTCTATTCCATTCAGGATTGTGCACCTTACCTAAACCATGTCAAAGACAAAAATATATTTACTGCTTTGAATACAAGACTGATTTTTTTAAAAATATCATACCAAAAAGAAAAAGCTACATTTTCAATACTAGCAGTAGTCTTCTTGGAAAAAAAAAAAAAGAAATTCCCAGAAAATAAGATCTAGTTGGTATGGTGATGGGGAATAGGGAATTAAACAGGGGAATAGGGAATTAAATGACTGGGCAAATTATAAAAGTCACTTCTCTAAAAAGAAGCAGATTCCACATTAATCTAAACATTAAAGGTTGATGAAGTTTGACAAATGCAGCGAGAAGTCTTAAACAAGAAGTACATTAGCTTTGAGTATTCTGTATTTAAGATAAGCACTAAAACATGTCCAAATTATGTATCATTAATGTAACACTACCTACATATGATTAAACACTTACATTACAACATTGTGCTCTGCAAATAACAATATGGTGGACAACCTAAAGTCCTTACTGTAGATCTCCTAAAACTATTAAATGGTCTTTAAGCTTAGGCAGAATTTCTTCCCTATTTAACAGACAGATGACCTGTCTTAAAACGTCTAATTTTCATTTGGTCAAAACATTCATTCAGGGTCAATTCATTCTCACAGAATTATTATCCCTATACTCTTAAGATATTTAAAACCTCTGTCTTAGCTGCACTGCACTGTTCCTAACCAATTCACTGACACACTTAGATAAAAAGAACTGTAGATAAAATTGTTTCCTATTTCAGTTTCTTTAGGGCAAGTTTACTGACACCAAGTTCCAGTCTCAACTAACTATATTCTGTTTTGTAGAAAGCGAGGTGAAACTTTCCAGTCACTGACCTAAGGAAGGGAAACCTATGAGAAATCAACACAGATTTCAGAAATGTATGTGCCAAACAAAACTTATCCACATGACTGCAATTATGTTACATAATTCATTTCTCCTTTTTTGTCATATACTTGTGGGCTGGCGAATGCTTTACTCGTGTCATTTACCCTTTTTATTAACATATATCCACATAAAGATCTGAAAAGTTTGAATATTTTTTCCTATTTAACCTATATGTGCCTCTGAACAACATAAATGAAAAAATTGCTAAATCAATTTCGAGGTTTAGGTAGTTGTATGTTTGGTGTATCTCACCAAAAAAAAAAAGACATAACACATGCAGATTATTTCATTCCTTCTACCGAAGGAAACTTCCAAAATACTAGTCCACATCCATAAAAATCACTATTTTACACAACGATATGAAAATATTTATCACTTCTGATTTAGTACTTCTTTCTTTCTATTTTTCCAGGCACCATATGTGTGATTCTCTGTGCACCCACCTGCCAGTGTCAATAATTTTTTTTTTCAAAGTTAAATTTCAGGTATGTAAGCAAACAAGCACCAACACTGAAATTCATACAAAAAAAATAAATCAAAATGACAAAACTGTTTTTCTTTACAAAAGCAAGCAAGAAACTCACCACAGAAACAAGTGTAAGTCTTAGGAACTTGCATAGAAGCATTCTGACAAGCTGGACATCTCCAACCACTATTGCCATCTGTAGATAAAAAACCAGAAAAATAAAAAAACTTCGAAGGAACTAACCTGCAAACCTAGAATAAGTGCTTTTGCCATGTTTCTTACCATAGGTGCAAACAAACTAATTTTTTCCATTTATTCAGAAGTGATAAGAAAGCAGCACTAGCCCACCTGGAAGTGGAGGCCATGGGCAGAATAGAAAAACACAGTTGTAATAACTCAAATACCTCCACTCCTTCCAGACAAAACAAAAATACCAGTTAAATTACCTTCTCTGCAAAGAAAGGACAAATGACTTAACCTTTTGTTCCATCAATGTAAATACACCATTGAAGCATCAGTTTTGAAAAAAAGTTGAAAAAGGAAGGGGGCAAGTGACAACAATTTCCCCTTTATAAACATCAAGTTCTTGTGTGCAGTGCTGATATTTTTGTCAGATTGACCTTAGCTGTGCAATATCTAAAGGTCACATTCCTTCAAGACATAATTCAAAATGTTAGTAAGATGCTTGTTTCCTCATAGGAAAGAATCTTTCCCCATGATGGCAAAGCGATGCCGAGAGCTGCTGACAATCTACATTGTAGAAATACTAAACGTCGGATGTCAACCTGTTGAGGAATACATCTGGTTCAGACTGAGATCTGGGTGAGAGTCCAAGACAAGAGGCTACAAACTGCTAACAAAGGGCACGAAGATGGGTGACACCAGCCAGGTGAAGAAACACTGAGACACAGCAGGAGCTGTGAACAGCCAACATTTTAGATAACAAAGGGCACAGACACCAGTGGCCTGAACCAGGTGGATGGGCACTGGGAAAGATTGCAGGAGTGGAGGATTCGGGAGAAAGAGCGAGCCTTGTGCACCCTTGGACTCTGAGGGGATAAGAGTCCAGGAGTCTTTTGTTTGGGGTCCCTCCACGGAGGCACCAGCTTGAGCTGTTTCTGTATTACTGCACTGTGAATAAATTGCTTACGTAACTAGACATCTGAGACTCTGCTATGGGAAACCTGGAGTCAAACCGGTAAGGAAACCTGGTCTGACTGCGTGAGTGGAGTGTGGAGGGAGTCAAGCTGGGCAGCTGTTGGTTCACTGGGAAGGGGCTTTGGTCTGGCAGTTCAAGTGTCTGGTGTTGAGAGTGTGACTGCCAGAGAGTCTTGTAAATGCTCAGACTGTGAAGTTTCCTTAACACAAATCACAAGTCTAATGTTAGCAGACCGATAAGAGAGCAATGCCCTGTGACTCCCCACAGATAATCAGGAGACTCTTTACCTTGGCCAAACCAGATGCCATTTTTCAGGTGACTGTCAAGACAACAGAAGGCAAAGAAGTCTCAGAGCAAAGACATCTTCAGTAAAAGAGTCCCTAAGAGGAGACATACTGTAGAGTGCAAGAAGATTGTTACAGTAACCTTGTTCTCGAAGGAGTTTCTAGAATCTAGACATCTAGAACTAAATAGTTCCTGGCACTTCTTCCCATCCAAGTATGTAGAGCCCCATGCACCTTTTACCTCATTGACACTGTGTAACAGGATGCTCTGCCCTGGAATGTGATCAAGTAACTAACAATTTGCGAGGTTATCAGTGATGGGCTGAGAGGGGGCTCGTGCTGGTTTTGGTGTTGAATTATGCTAAAACCAGTTGGACACATCAACTCCAAACTAACATCTTGATAGTGAGGCAAAGATTTGGCAGATAAGCTGCTAAGCTGACCTGAAGACATGACTTGCAGTCAATCATAATATAAAGTCCAGTTCCATATTCATATGGTAGATTTCTTCTAACATACTCTTCTTGGAATATATGTGGAGTTTTCTCCCTTGAAGAGGGAATACCTCTCAGGTATAGTCCTGGAGGTTGAGTGAAAGAGATTTTTGCCCAGGACAAGTAATATGGGTGACTGACATCAAATCTCTACTTAATAATTGTTTATGGGTTTTTAATATAATTGCTTTGATATAGTGCACTATACTATATTTTACTATGCACTGTAGTAAATAACTCTGATTAAGGTCCTTTGTCTAACCATTTGTCATAACAAATAAAACATTTTACGTAAATATATCCAGTTTGCCATCTTTAACCCTGCAGGACAAAACTGTACTTAAAACCATTGACAAAGCCTGATGCTAACATTGGATCCAGCTGCACCTAGGTGCCTCTCTGAGAAGGACTTTAGAAAGCAAGGGGGTCCTTTCTGCACCTTGTGACTCAACAGAAGGGCTTCTCTAAAAAACTTTGAAGTTCCCACTCCTACCCACAACACACAATGATTTAAAATAGTTCACTCTCCTCTCCAGCTGGACCCATTGGTGCCAATCTGATGGCCTGCTGGGGACCTCAAAATTTTTATGCTGGTTTCTCTCCAGCACTATCAGCCACCACTGCATGGCTGCAAAGCTCTGAAAAGTTTACTCAGAACCCCTGCTCAGAAACTTTGCCAGGCACACGCAGACACACACACACACTCAACCCCCCTGCTCGATGCTGCCAGAATTCCAGAATCTTCCAGAAAGATGCCCACAGATCTTCTGTGCATGCCCAGAACCCCTCCTGGAGGAGGTATCGGGGCACTTACTGAAGAATCAGGATTATAAAAACCCCAGTTTTTGATGTGTATGCAGACCCCTCCTCTGATGGACCAGGACTGTGTATTGTGACCGTGATCACCCACACATCACTGGAGTCATGGATGGTGATACCTACCTCTTTTCCTGTCTCTCTCTATTTTTCTCTTTCCAATTTTCCTCTCTTAGGGTGGTCATACACTTCAGAATGGCTATATACCCCTTTTCGAATCTGTTATCTTTTTCTCCAGTTATGTTTCAAAGCAGCAGTTCTAATAAAATACGTTGTTTTATCAGTTATTTAGCATCATTTCTCTTTAGTCTACCCCAACAGATCCCTCTAACAATGAACCTGATTGCCCTGCCCCAGAGGCGGGGCACAATACTGGTTACCTTAAACAATATTTCTAAGTAGTTTTCCAACACAAGAAACACATGAACATGGCTACTAGATTTATTTGAGAGAAAAATTATTTATACATACAATGTATATTTGAGAATATATATTATATATAATAAGTAAATATAATATAAATTTGAGAAAATACCAACCTTCTGCTTGTGAAGCTGGTGATCGTGCCCACTTCTTAATGCAATTCAGGTGGAATACATGATAACAATTCTGACAGCTCCACACTGGGGCTACTATTCGGACCACCTCACAGCATACCATGCACTCGTACTTTTCTGTGGTCAGCTGTTCAATCAACGACCCTGCAAATGAAATATATTACTTGTGCATAAAACATCATCTAGCTGAGACACAAAATTCAAATGAAATTCCGAGATGTCTCTTAAATCACAACAAAACTCATTTTACCTGTGTGGTGATAAATTGGTTTACTCCTGGAAGATTTCAGTTTGATACTTTGTATACATTTCTTTAGTTTCAGAGCAGGAAGAAGGAGAATGAGATTCCCATAAAAGTGGCAACAAAAATTCCTGTTGATGAACAGCAATCATTCTGATCTACAAATTAGTTAATAGTCTGGCAGAAGTTTGAGATTTTATGCATCACTTTGTATGGGAACTTTATCTTCGCATAAAGTTTAAACCAAAAAGATGAAAGTTCTTAGCTACAGAAATTTCAGCCAAAATTAAACTTAATTCCTACCCTTGAGTATTCCAGGGGGACCAAACAACAAATACTAACAGTGGAGTGCCTGAATTATGGGAAAAAGCCATTTGTAAAGTGACTGTTTTAGGAGTGGAATTACTGGGAAACAACAGTAGAAGTACAGGGTCTTTTGAGCCACATGAAAGAATGCAAAAAGGTACTTGGAAAATAAAGAACTCCACATAAAAGTCAAAATCACCTGAAAAGTTATATGCAACCATAACAAAAGCATGACATAGCTTCATTTCTGTCAGCTTAATTCTCTCATCAAGGTAAGGCTACCAAGTCCACCTTAAAAATGTCCACAGAATTTTAAAATATCTTAATTACAAGTGTAAAGTAAAACTGTACCATTTTTAGATTGTGACAATACAAGGAAAGGTCAAATTCATAATGAAGGAAAAAAAAAGAAAATAACAGAAGAAAATTACTATAAATTCAAAATGTGCTTGTACCACACATGACTGCAAGCAAGCCCATGGCTGCCTGGAAACTTGCAAGTGTTACCACTGTTTGCTCTCCTTAATAGGATTTTCAAGTTTCTTTTCTAGCCCTCCTGCATCAAGCACCATAAGATTTAAAATTAACAGTCATTTCTCCTTCTGTTCTCCCATAATTATTATCTGCTGTTAAAGAAGCATCCTCACCTGAAACGTACTTGTTTTCTCCAGAAGCGTCAAGCTCTATGATACCCAGAAACTATAGCTGTACCATAAATAGTTTAAAAAGCACAAACTCGGTCCCCTGCAAATAGTGGAAGAACTGTTTCCAAAATAGCCCCCAAATAAAGCATGCAAACAAAGACTGCCATTTTAGAGGGAGAAGTTCCTTAAATTGCCTGTAAAAGATTACTATTTCTCTTCCTGCTTTTTGCACATGATGTTTTTCAATTAATAATAACGCTGGGAGATTTTTTTAAAGAAACCAAAAGCACAAAAGTTATTGCATTTAGGTTACAAAGGATCAAGGAAGATCTTGATCCCTGAGCTTCTCCTAATGGAACAAAATTTCCAACCATGAGCTATGCTTCCCAATTATTCTACTACTTTCTCAGGTCTGAAATAGAAGAGATAGAAGAGAAGCAAAATTTTCAATAGATTTGATACCACAGTTAAGATAACAGGAACTACTCTATCCATCTCTATCATGCTGGGCTGCAGAAGATAAGGTTGAGATGCTTTGTAAAAAAAAAAATTAATATAATTCTTGGTGTTTCTCCTTATTGCCTCTGAACACTTAAGCCTCTTACCATTTAAGTGCACACTTAAGCTTATGTAAAACTGAAAGAAAAAGCTACCTAGCTTTCTGTTGAAACAGAAACACTATTTAGTGTTTCTAATAGACTGAAGAGATTCAGCTGATTTCCATTTAATGTTTTCAGTCACTAGTGGTATGAGTCGGCAGAAAACTCACTCCGACATTCAAAACCTGTGAGTCTGCTTTACACTGTGAACACTATGTTTCTGTCCTCAAACTTCCAAAAATGGTATCCAGAGATTGCCTCTATTTCTAATTACCTTTCAATACTACCATTGCAGGAAAAAAGCACAAAATCCAGTTAGGAGCAGAATACAGTTTCTCTGTCTTGGCATTTTCCTATTTCTACACAGAACACGAGCAAACTCATTCTGCAAAAATCAGTCCTTCTCCAGTCCCATTGTTCAGAATGCTCAGAATTTTACTCCCACAACACACACATTTTAACATGGTCCCTGACCAGGTCATCATTTGCAGTTTGACAGTGAAACAGAAAAAAACTTTAAACAAAATCTGCCCTTCCCTAGTAAACTTATAGAACATGTCCTCACTCAGAAACCATGCATCTACATTTAATTCTACCTTCTGAAACCAATACCGATCTGATGTGAAACCATAAGCCTCTTCAGCTACTCAAGGCAGTAGTTGAAGCGAAGAGTTTAAATTATTCATGACTGTATCTTGAATGCAGCGGTACAGGACAGTCTGGAAAGCTTACCTGTATGAGTTTCTTTGTTTTTTGGTACATCACTTTGCTTTTTCCAGTACTGGGTCCAGCTAAAATGAAGTGCAGGTGCCTGATCCCCCTTTAGCAGGAACTTTCTTCCATTGAGTCTGACATTCTCAGACAATTGATGCCTGACTTCCTTGGTCAAGTTTTCGTCGTTTTTGTGGACAGGGAGTTCTTTCTTCCTCTCATTTTTATCTTTTGGAGTATATGCAAGAGAAGACTTCTTACCTACTTTTGCGTTTTTACTACGGTGAGAATCATGTCTTTTCTGACACTCCTTTTCTACCGAGGGTTTATTCCACACAGGCTTCCGGGGGTATCTTTTGTTTACATAATTGTAGCCTTTCTGCTCATCCCCACTACCAACAGGTGCATCACAGAATGCCTTTCCAACAGATGATTCTGAAGAGTCCGACTGTGTCAAATCCAAAGATGGAACATTTTCAAACAGCTCTACTTTCTGTTTAGAGCTCACTCTCTTTTCACGGTCATGTACTTGCTTTCCCTTCTCCCTGAAACCTCTTCCAGACGCATGCATCAGATGCGTTTTCTTTGGCTTTGCTCCTCTGCTATCTGCATTCGGTACCTCCCTGTCGCTCTCTGAGGAGAGAAAATCATTGTATCCTCTAGGAGGTGCTCTTCTACTAGGTACTATTGCAACATCTGAAATTCCTGGACCTGCAGCAGCATCAGCCGTACTTTGCCTTATCTTATTTCTAGTACATGCGCTATCATTTCTTGATCTGTGCAATCTCTGGCTTGGCAAGTTGCGATTCTTCAAACTTTTACTGGTATTAAAATACTGGTGGAAGTCTTCAGAATTCCCATATTGACTTTCTGGATTACAAAAGCCATGATGCTTTGCAGAAGAGCTTTCGCAGTCTGTACCTCTTTCAGAAGACAGACTAGGAAATGATAAATTACTTCTATTCTGATTACTGTTAGAGTCCTTCCTATCTTTATTTACCCAGTTTATATCTGTAGTTTGTCTTTCTCCAGGAATGGAATCAGCAGCATCAGGATTGAAATTCAATGTACCTAAAAATTAAAAAATAAAAGCAAATATATAAAACTGTGAAATAGTAAATACTTCTTTTCAGCGAAATTACCACACATGCAAAGGTCCAGAAGTTCAATCAATTCCACATTTCACACAACAACTGCAAACAAGTTTCCAGAAACTAGAGCTGAATCATACAGTGTTTTGTAGAAGCCTCCTCATGTTATCATTACAGAAGGACTGTGATGACCCAGAGTTAATATAAAAGAAAAACAGTACAAGACATGCAAGTGTGATAATCAATGTTTAATATCTGAAGTTTTTCCTATGATTTTACATACATACATGAACCTGAAGAAAAAGGGGTGCTTTAAATACAATTGTCTACATGTGAAATTTTAGTATTATACAAAACTTTGAAAATAAATTAAACGTAGCAATAGTAAATGTTTGCATAAACTCTGATTATACTGTTCTACATATAGACATATTAAACAATAAAGAGACTATTCAGGGCAGCTTTGCAATTATTTATCTGAGGCCATCAACATGAACCATGCTTCTACTTCAGAGGTCTTCTGTAATTTCTATGTCTCTAAATAAAAGAAAGAGGTGCACATAGGAAATTGTATGTTGCTCAATTTCCCGTAACATTGTGCCAGCAGAGCCTGCCTGCAACAGAAAATATTGGGTGAATATCAGGGACAGTTTAACGGGCTGTGGCATATTGGTTAAGTCTTACACAGGAATGTCAAAAAGAGCAGAGGTTTCTAAAATCTCATGGGGGTAGTACTGATTTTACATGTAGAGTAGGTAACCCCTCATGGTAGGGCAGGGTGCAGTTTATTCCTGGTTCATGAGAATTCAAAGAAATAAATGCTTAGGCTGTGACTTAGGCCAAGAGACTCTCCAAAAAGCTAACGCTACCTAGGTCGCTCAAGTAGTGTTAGAGGTTTTAAATCGTCTCCTGTAATTTTACCATACCACCATTAGGGGGTACGTGCTGACAACAGCACCATGATCGATACAAAACTGGAACGAAATGATCGATACAAAACTGGAATGAAACAAACAACACAGATTAGTACCAGTTTTTCTGATTGGACAAGCACTCGTTTTTCAATTGACTGCTTTTTATTGAGATACTATTTTTGGTTGAATTTATGGGTGTCTCGAGTACTTTGTGCAGTTTTGGCGTCCACAACACAAGAAGGATATAGAAATATTAGAATGCGCCCAAAGGAGGGCAATAAAGATGGTGAAAGGACTTAAAGACATGAGAAGCAGCTGAAAATATTAGCTTTTTGGAGCTTGGAGGAGACTGAGGGGTGACCTTGCTGCTGCCTACAGTTTTCTCATGAGGAGGAGTGGAGAGGGAGATGCTGATCTCTTCTCCCTGGAGGCCAGTGATAGGACCTGATGGAATGGCTTAAAGCTTCATCAAGGAAAAGTCAGACTGGATAGTAACAGGAAAAAATTCTTCAATTAAAGGGAAGTCAAGTACCAGAAAAAGCTTTTCAGGGAAGTAGTCCTGACCCCAAGCTCAGTTAGTGTTTGAATAATGCTCTTAGATATCTGGTTTAACTTTCAGGTCATCCTGGGTGATGTCAGGCACTGGACTCAATGACTCTTTGAGTTCCTTCCAACTCAATATTCTAGGATTATATGTCCAGTTTATACACTATCTCTCATTTTAAGACAAAACTAATTTGAGGACTGATGTCTTCAGTTTTAAAATAATTCAAATAACCAATTCTTTCACCTAAAGGCAGATGACAATATAGTGTGTACATAACAATCTGTTTGTGTCAGCACTATGAATACCCACACAAGAAATGGTCCAGTCAGCACAAGCTACATGGAAGACACTCTCTGCAAATCTTATAACACCTATATTAAACAGTACCACAAAAAAAAAAAAAAAAAAGAATGGTGCATTCACTTTCCTGATCACCTTTACAGGCTTTAGAGAAACTCCCTGATATCTTCAGTTTAACGAGGCGTTGTACCATGTGAGGGCAAAAACCAAAATCTACATTCAACAGCAATTACATCAACTGATGAAAAAATCCATTAACAGCTATTAAATACAATACATTTGTCCCTTCTAGGTGCAGAGGTACAGAAACTAGAAAGGCATATCAATGTGAATAATTACTCTACAGTTGCCTTGTTCCTTATATTCTTCCTCTTTGTCGTTTCCTGGGTGTCAATAGTTGTTCACTATTGGCAAAATACTCTGGATGGGCTGCACATCTGCAGTGTCTGAAAACTGTCATTCTACAACTCCCTGATCTACTCCAAGAGCAGAAACATCTTTCAACTTTAAGCTCCTAAAATCACACACTCAGTCCATGAAGTCGCCGGGCAAAAGCCAGTTTACACCCTAACACTGCACAAGTGCAATTCAAAACTTACCTATGAGATTGTTGTTGATAACACAGTATTGCCGCAACAATGAATCAAGTTCAGAACTTATGCTATGCAACAACATCTGTTGCAATTATCTTAAGTATTATAAGGCAAGTGTAGAAGTGGTGCATCATCCAGACCAATCTACTGCTTTTCACTAAAGCATTTAGCCCACTATACCTATTTAAGACTTTTTATTCCAATATATATAAACCTTACAAAAGCTTACACGATCAGAGCTGACCTGCAGCCTGATAGAAAGAAAGATAATCAGACAAGCAGACATTTGACTGTACCCGCTTTACTGAAGCTATCAATCTCTGCTCTCTGAAACATGTCCTAGGCCATTTCACTTGCCACAAGGCAGCTGAGGGCCCATTTTCACACCACCAAAAGATGACCTCAAGTAACTTTTCCATCATGATAGCGAGGCTGCCAAGAATACGGCATGTTGTTTAGGACACAGGCTAATGATAATCCTAATCTGAATTAACATCAAGGTGCTGCAAAGGTAGAGATTGATATTTTCTTCTTCACCCAGGACACAAAAAACCAGGATTCTCCCAGACAGAAATCTAACAACTCTATAAATGAAATGAGTTAGCTCATCGGTGGACCTCAATGTGACACTGATTATCCGAAAAGCCTATCCAGACTAGAAAAAATTAAGAGGTGTGACAAAAAAAATACATATTGTTAATTACTCTGGGCAACAGTGTTATTCCTAGATACATGCTCAAGACACAATTACATAAGGATTAAGTGTCATAATGCCCGATAAATCATTAAATGCAAGGCTGGAATACAGATCTCGAAAGGTTTCCCCCCTTCTCCTCAGCAGCTGCAACCAATAAAACTAAAATTAATCTGAACTTGCATCATACAAATACGCAGGGCAAAACAAACAAAAGAAAACGCTTTTTCTTGCACTTGTGGGGCTAAATCCCAGTCCAGGTCGGGTCCTTATGACGCTCTCCACCCGTGCGCCCTTGCCGAGATCACTCGGGACAGACAGCACCTTCTCTAAGGAGTAGCCTCCTGCACGTCCAAGACCTCTGCTCACAGATTCCTCGAAGAGCCGCGGTTTTACAGCACCTTGTAAGACACTGTCACTGTCACTGCCCTGTGAAGGCAGCCTGCCACCCGGGTTTCAGGGGCACGGGTGTGGACAGAGAGCAATAGGTTCTCCCGAAACCAAGCGCCTCTTCAGATTTTCTCTGACGTTATCCTTCGTTTGTCACATATTAGAAGCTCGTACGTTCCTCCTCAGGCAAAATGCTCCCTAGCGCGTCCTGCGGCACAGGCGAGCCCAGCCATTTTGAGCGCCACAGGCGCCGCCAAGTCGCGGCGGGCGGGGGCGGGGCAGCGGCAACA
>VXAY01003221.1:208582-222772 GCA_013399855.1 Oxyruncus cristatus
GGGCGGGGCCGGGGGCGGGCGGCAGCGGCGCGCGGCCCTGCAGCCCGCGCGGGTGTTGGGGCGGGCGGTGTTGCGCGTGCGGTGCCCGGAGAGAACTGGAGATCGGGAACCTTGTGTGAGAATGCGAAGGAGGAGGAAAGGAAAACTAACAGCGACACAGAAATGCTAGCGCTAGCAATAAATTGATCATTTGTTTGGCAGTCGGCTTGCCTGCTGCATTTTAGAGCCCGGCTAAGCAGGCCAAGGGTGGGTTCAGGACAGCTCGTCCCTCGGTCTCAGTGCATAAAAGAGGTGCTTTCTCTAGCCACAGTACAGAAGGCTGTGTCATCAGGCTATCTGTTGCATCCTGCATGCAACTGCTTAAAGGAGGTGAGAGAGACACACGTGTCATGCCAAAAAGCCCACACAAGGATTCCCATACTCCAGCTGGTACTGCAGACAAATCTTATGCTCCAGCTACAAATACTCCATAAGAATTGCATGATTCGTCATACTGCGGGTTTCAGCACCAGTGTATAACCATTGTATGATTCAAACCTCCCTGCAGAGGTTTGCAGTGCCATGGTTACAGTACATCCACTGAACATTGCGGAATCCTTATGGAGCTGCTGATCTTTACAGACACTGCAGAGAAAGTTCACAGTTTTATAGCATCAGCAGCCATTCTTGGCACCTCAGGAGCACTGCTGCACAGTCTGTCTGCATTTTGACCTCCACATGCTCCTGGTGAAAGTCTTCCTTCGAAGTTCCATTTGCTGCATAGTTCTACTGCTCCTACTGGGCAAAGTTCATGGCTTTAAAGCCCTTAAAGAACCAATGGGCTTCTTGCAGAAACACTAGCCCTTGAAATGCACCGCAGACTCCTGACCTTGCAAACCAGTATGGCAACACCATTATGAAGATGATACACGTTTTGCCATGCATTTTGAGTATGTTTGAAGTGCTTTACTATATGTAAACATGGTGACCATCTAAGGTTGTAAAGAAAGGTAGTGGCATCCCTTCAGAGATGTATGGTTTTCCGGCTGCTGTCAAGAAACTTGCAATAGTCCTCTGGTTCCCATAGACTTCTCTGTGACTACTGTAAAGATGTGTCCATTATATTCACATAGAACTACTAAAAACGTTTAACACTGCTTTTCAGGAATACCACAGTACTACCACTTCAGTATCCACACTTTTTTTTTTACCACCTAGAAAACAGTTTCTCTCTGGAAAGTACTATAGGGATTTTCACCTGTATGTTTTGCTGCACAGTTGCCAATTATTAGGTCTATACAGGTCTTCCTCCATTGTTCTCTGTTTTCCCTTTTTATCTAAACAGTTCTGCTTTTTTTTTTCTTTCCTGTCTTAAATTTGCATTGAGCCAATTCCATCCACTCCTGATAGCCTAACTTAATTGCCTAACATTTCTGTACAGGCATGTGATTTTATTTTCTTCTTTAGTTTGGCCAAAATAGTCTTTTTATCTTCTCCCTGTAACAAATTCTTTTCAGTTCAAGGATAGGGCAAGGATCTCCCCACTGTATCATACACCTTCTCTTAAAACATATTTGTTTCTACTTTGTCATGCTTGAATATTTATTTCCCCATCTTTTTGTCATTTATCACTCATTTCTTTTTTCAGTATCGGCTTTTCCATCTGACCAGTATGCCTGTCAGGAAGTAGCAGGGACAAAGTGCTCCATATGTAAAGTAGAGCTGGGAGCTGAGAGTCTGTAAATTCCACAATACCTAAGTAAGAAGAGCAAAGCAAGTTCACCAACAGCCCAGGCAACAAGTCAGGTTGCTATACAAGCCTGTAGCAACAGGGCAGCTCACGCCAGAAGTCAAGCCAGTGGGCAAGGGTTAGAGAGGGTAGGCACAAGCATATCTGCAATATAGCTCAGGCGGAAAGGACAAGAGCAGGGGCAGGCATCTACTGAGGTTTTTCAAGGCCTGAGAGCTACTTATAAAAGTTCATGCTGAGCTCATCCAGACAAACTCCCAGGGTGGGGGGAAGGGACATGGGAGAGATGCACTCAGGTCTTTTACAAACACAGATGTCTTCAGCAGCAGGGATGCCAATAAACAGCCTTGCCTTCAAGGGAGAGGGGGAGATGAGGTAGGGAAGCAAAGGAAGGGAAACCCTAGCCACTGTTGTCTGTGTCAGCATGCATGCCAAAGAAGATAAATCTCTAATAGAAACATATTCACTCCTGAGCTGGCATCACTGTATAGTCCTTTTTAAGAACCAGTCAACCTATGGTGGGGTCAGTGACTACTGAGGACATGCTTTGACATGAAGACAGCAAGGTTGTCATGATGCTGAGATTCTGGTGAGGAAGATGAAATGGTCCACAGCCAATAAATTACAAGTCTAGATGTTCAGCATGAGTCTCCTGCATATATAAAATACCCTTTTGTACAAAGGATTTCCTGGAATTCCTGATTTTTAAAGAAGCTGATCCTAGGTAATTCCAGATGCCATTAAGGTTGCAATCCCTGCAGCCAGAAGCAATAATCTAATACAGTGCTGTGTACACCTCCAGAAGGCAAGGGAAGAGTGCTGTGGGCACAATCAATTGCAGCACACAGCAATGTTCTCTCTCTTTCATTCTTTCCTACCTTCCATAAAGCCCTTATAGACAAGTTAAAAAAAAAAAAAAATCCACCAATATGTGCTTTTGTTTAAAAAAAAAAATGTCTGTTGCTGGGGACAGCTTTTCAGAAGCATCCTTCCAAAAGCTAAATTTGGGCATAAAATTGAAAATAGAACCCAAACTTCTGACAGATGAAAAGTAAACCACACCATGAGACAGGCTAAAAGGGTTTGAAGAACAACTTACATAAGGCATGAAATCTAATAATAAATCCCTTTCAAAGACTTCAGGCTCTGGACATTTCCCAGACAGACTACAGCACCAGGAAAATTAAAAGAAATTTAAAGGAATATACAGAGAAAATACTTAAAAATCTAAACTCATTCTTTACATCTGTGCTCACCACAGCAGATATGGATGAGATTCCCGATCCAGCTCTTCTTTTTTAGAAGGGGACTAACCAGTGGTTATGTCTTGAAAGATTCAGTATGTAACATATAGGTTATGGAACATTTAGGCAAAATTAATAGTAATAAACCACAAGAACCAGATGGTATATACCCAGCGATTTAAAAAGAATTCAGGGGTGAACAACAAATGTCCTCAAAAACCTCTAATATAAAACTGCTTTAGTAGGAGAAGACAGGGATGTGTCAGCTACAGCTGACTTTCAAAAGCTGATTTTAAAAGAATGCCATAAGAAATCTAGAAAAGTACAGGCCTGATGTCCATAGCAGGCAATATAATGGAAACTGTAAGATAGATCAGAATTAGTGAGCATATGCATAAAGATGTTGTAATAGAGATGAGTCATAATGGCTTTTGTAACGAACTGCCTCACAATCCTACGGAAATGTTTATGAATCCCTTGTGCCTAAGGGAGATAGATCCTGGAATCCTGACCAGGGATTTCTGAAAGGTATTTTGAGAGGCCAGTCACCAGCTGTCAAAAGTTATACTGCCAAGAAATAAATAATTGCAGGAGTAAATAACTGATTGAAAGATAGGAAATAACACAGTAGGAATCAATAGTCCATTTTCACAGTAAAGGGAGGTCATCAATAGAGTCCCACAAGGAAGTGTTTTGGAACTTAATCTGTGCAATATATTTCTCAAAGATCTGAAAATGGCAGTGTCAGAGTCTGCTGACAGTACAATGTTATTTAGGGAAATATAGGCAATGGCAGGCTGAGAAGAGCTGCATGCAGAAGAGTTCTTTGGATACTGGGTATATGGGCAAAAAAATGGAAGCAGGGCATATGGGAATAAACCATCCTATCTTCACACTTGAAATGAAGAGCCCTGAGCTGTTACAACAGGTATAACAGGTAGTTGTATGAAAATGTCTTCTCTATGCCCAATAGTGTGAAAAAAAAGCAAATCAAATTATTAAGCATTGCTAAGAAAGGAGTAAAGAATTAACAGAGATAACACCAAGACAGTGTAAAAATAAGTAAATACTGCACGCAAATCCAGGTCCTCCATCTCAGAGGACAAAGGAATAGGGAAAGGTTCCGAAAAAGGGATCATAAGCAAGACTGACTTAGATATGTTGCCTAGAAGAAGCACTTAAAAGAAACCTCTAAGTTTTAGAAATAAGGCACTCTTTAATCAGCACTGGGTGCACTGCTCATCATTTTGTCAAAATGCACTCTGAGGTATCTTCACCACAGTTTATATGTCACAGCATGACATGATCGTTCATTTTTCATTCCCTGCATTCCTGTTACGTATTCATGGTACTTGCCAACACTTATTAGCATATATGCATATCCTTGTAAGGTCTCTGAGGGCCTTCATCAGTGGTCTTTGGTGGTCTTCTTTGAAGCCCTCCAAGTTCTAAGTGACCACCTTGTGAACTTCTTCAAGTCAGTGCACCTGGTTAAAAAGTTGGTGTTGCCTGGCTGACTGCCTCAGTTCCCCCCTTCACTGCTTCTTTAAATCACTTGGCTCAGCTATCTGTAGTTTCTATGTTGTTGTTCTGAAAAATATGTATCTCTGTGTTTCTGTTATTATGAGCCTCAAAAATGTCTAAGAGACAGAGGAGCTAACTAAAACTTTTATTTGAATAAAAGGGAGAGTTCACTAGGTAATTCCCAGTGAGGTCTCTCAACTCGATAGAGGTTGCAGCCTCTTTTATCCCCTTGCCCGAAATGCAGGTCCCTCCCTGTTTCCCCACTGGCTGAGGTACTCTGGAGTTACAGCCTTACCAACATGCCTACAATGTGTCCCCCATTACATGGTCCCTTTGTTTCTGGGCAGATTGCACCTTTCTATAACTAAACAACTGAACAACCAGTAAATTGTCACTACCCAGCATCAAATGCAACCACACTACAAATTTTGCAAGAACACCTATTTATTCCTAATATTGTAAATACTAGCAGTTCTTATTACTTTTCTAAACCCCGACATCAGATAAATCTTTTAGAAAAGAGTGTGTATGTTTATGGATATGACAGAGGCCTGCAAAATCTGGAACAGAACAGATAGAAGAAACAGACTGAGCACTGACCTTTGAAAGGTGATGTAAAATAAAATATCATTTAGAGTCCTGGCGAGGCAGCACTGAAAGAATAAAATATCAAAAAAAATATGTTACATTGCACTTAAACTATCAAGTATGGGTGCCCTGCTGATCCAAACAAGTTTGAAGCTAAAAACCATCATAGTGGGGTACTAATAACATCGTACTGGTTAACAGAATGGTCAGTGTCAGTAAAAAGACAAGTGGCCCAGCAGGGAGCCTCAGAGATGACTTTTCAGATGTTGAAATTCTGTACCCACTTCTGATTTCTGAGGTGCATAGCATAAGCTGATCTTGCCTTTTGTCCTGGTGTCCCAGGTCCTAACAGTGTTCTTCCTACTTATGGAAGACAAGTTCTGAAGTCCCCACACAGCCCTCTTACCTGGACAAAGAGAGGTGGCCTACAGCAACTGTTCCCTTCTACACATTGCTGACATAGATAGTGGACCAGTCCCACAGGACTCAAAAAAACTTGCACTGTGGTTTGAACCCTTCAACAAGCAGCAGCTCTGCTGTCCTAGCTGGAAGAAAGAAGCAGGTCACCCACAGGCCTAAGGAGGTGCTGAAAGCTGTCTGGTTTGTGTTTAAGGAAGCCTCACAATCTAAGCATTTACAAGACTCTCTGGCAGTCACACTCTCAACACCAGACACTTGAACTGCCAGACCAAAGCCCCTTCCCAGCGGGGGCTGCAGTGAACCAACAGCTGCCCAGCTCGACTCCCTCCACACTCCACTCGCACAGTCAGACCAGGTTTCCTTACCGGTTTGACTCCAGGT
Organism: Oxyruncus cristatus; assembly: GCA_013399855.1. Classification (NCBI taxonomy): domain Eukaryota; kingdom Metazoa; phylum Chordata; class Aves; order Passeriformes; family Cotingidae; genus Oxyruncus; species Oxyruncus cristatus. Next base: position 214,469 of record VXAY01003221.1, read on the forward strand.
TTCCCATAACAGAGTCTCAAATGTCTAGTTCATTGAAGTAATTTATTCGTGGCACAGCCGTTATCCAAAAGGTCAGCAGTTCATGGCCTCTTGTCTTGGGCTCCCACCCAGAGCTCAATCTCCATCTCAATCTGCATTTTGCAAGCCTGAGAGGTGAGCTACCTGGACCAGATATATTTCTCAAGTTTGGAAAACAAATGAGGTAGCAATGTGCATCACCCAAAGACAGCACGTTGTTTTATCAGGAACTAAGCACGGATCACCAGTCTGCAGGTACAGAGTAGGCATCATTTTAGTATGACATCCTTAGGGAGGGAAGTAGGACCAAAGGCTTTTATGCTAAAAGACTCTTGGCAACTAACTTCTGATTTGCTTGCTGCAGGCAACATATTTTGGAGGAAGAATTTAGCTATAAATTCATTGTTCTGCCTGGCAGATCTTGATGAGTAGTACTATGTGCTGCTGAGATGCCCAGTATGAACACAAAGCATCTCCAATGTTCATGCAAAACCCAACATATTTGGCTTACCATACATATATTCTTCAGTTAACTACACTTCTAACCATAAGGCTCTTGCTCCATTGCATCTGTTGCATGTACAGCTGGCATGTAGCACTGAGTAGTCATATCCCCGTGATTTCTAGTCAACTTTTCCTTCTTTATGTCATTTCAAGGAAAAGAATACAAGAGGATTCTACCAATGTTGTGTCACACAATTCACTGTGATAAGATCAAGCTTTCTTTAAAAAGGAAAGATCTTAACATTTAATCCTGAGGGATTTTAAATAGATCATTGCAACCAGTACACTCTCCTTCCACTCATCATTCTTTGAGGAAACGAAGTAAAAGAATTCACTGCATGAAGTAAAACTATATAGGAGGACCATGCCAGATAATTTACCACCTGGATGTTATCCCCATACTGAGAAGAGGAACTAAGAATGATACTTCAGAAATTATACAGAAGTCTTTGATGTCATGGTAACAGAATGAAGAACCAAAGCCCCTCTCTGAGTTACTTTCATAATCAGAAGAAAGCTTGTCTCTGAATTGATGACTAGCCTGTGCCAACAGAGCTGCTTTTCAGTATCTGACAAATCAGAGAGGAAAAGATCTAAAAAAGAGGTATTACAGTATTGAAGAGATATGCACTCAGAAAATACAGAAAGCAGGAGAAAGCTTGAGACGGGAGATAAAAATATGATATATCATTTTCACCCTCATCTAGGGCTCCCCCAGATTCCTACACAATGTCCATTAGACTACAGGAAACAGAAGCTTTTTACATCTTTCAGTACACTCACCAGAAAAAACTCATATATTTATTCTCAGGACTCTAAATACTATGAAGCAGTGATAACCTAGCAGACAAGTTCAACTTGTGTGTCTGGATATGTCTTACACTAGAGGAAAAACCTGAAAAAGGTGAAAATAGAGAAGAGCAAAAAATAGCATATCTGTGTCAAATTCCTTTACTGTCAATTTATGTAACAAAAACTCATGATTCTGCAGAATGTATGTCTCTGTACGTACATATCTGTATATAGAGTGAGAGAGAGAGAGGAAGAGAGAGAAGTAAAGTAGGAAGAGGTTTGGATACCAGATAGCCAAAGGTAAACAACTGGTCTGTGACTAACTGCAAGTAATCATCTAACTGTCAGCCCAGTTAAATAGAATTTCTTAAGGGTCAACACTGAGGCTGACACTGTTTAACATCATTAATGACCTGGAAAAGGGGACAGAAGGATCCCGAACAAGTTGGCATATGACACAAAATTGCAGGGAGCACATGAAAGGCAGGCCTGTCATTCACATTGACCTTGACAAGCTGGAGGAATGGGCCACTAGAGAACCCATAATATATACACCAAGAGGCTAATCTAACTGGGTTTATCCAGCCAAGAGAAGAGAAGACTAAATCTCATTGCTATCTTCAGCTATCTAAGGGGGTTTATAGAGAAAAATGAGCCAAGCGCTTCTCCAAGATGCACAATTAAACAAGAAGCAACAGACTCAAACTGAAAAAAACCAAAAATTCTGACTGGAGAGGATAAAATGATTCTTCGCTCTTATAACAGTTAAGCAGGGTGGCCAGAGATATGGTAGGATCTTGGAGGTTTTAAAAAATCACCTGGACAGGACCCTGTGCACTGATCTAGCTTGTAGTTAAATCCACTTCAAGCAGGTTGGACTACAGGTCTCCACAGGTGCCTTGCAAGCTACTTTTTTCTATGGTGCTATAATGTTATTTATAGTAACAAAATTACAATATGCTTGCCTGCTAATGTCTAAATAAAATAGCCATTTCAAGTCTGTGTTAAATGAGTTGCTTCCCTGCCATTAGAGCATGCCAGGGTGCTGGGGATAGGAAGCAAGAAAAAGTGAAGCTTGTACTTCCATCCTGATGTGTTTTCTTTCTAGTGAGAAGAGTGGGATCCTATTTGTCTGTGTTTCCATTCTACAGGTGTGAAGTATTTCTAAACTTGTATGTTAGATTTGCAGTTGGGGAACACCACAAGAATTTGAAATCAGCAAGAGCAGCTGAAACAAGAGAATCCACTGAAAGACTGCATAGAAGTTTTTGCATAGAAAGTAGAACTGCATACGACTGGTGGAAGCAGCACATATTACTATGGAGTAATAATAAAGTATTAAATTGTAGAATCATTTAGGTTGAAAAAGACCTTTAGGATCATCACATTCAACTGCTAACCTAGCACTTCCAAGTCCACCACTAAACCGTATTCCTAAGTGGCTCCATGACTTTTAAATACCTCCAGGGATGGTGACCCAAGCACCTCATTGGGCAGCTTGTTCCAATGCTTGATAACTCTTTTCGGTGAACTAATATCCAATCTAAACATGCTAGATTTCTTTCACACTTCCTATAGTTAATAAACTTTTCTGGTATAAAGCTGAGAGTGCCAGAGACCATGATGCTCTCACCTTTACATGCTGTGAAGATGGTTAGGCATTTTCATTTCCTCTGCAGAGTCTCTCTAATTGCACCTATCATCAATATTGCCTTCAGTTACTGGTGGTGAAAGGATGACACTTCTGTGCTATTAAGGACCACCTGAGTGTTTTTGGGGAACATTAGCACTTGATTCTTTCTGTTCTTCATTCATGAAAACCAGGAAGGAGAGTCTATGTTATAAGCAACAGTAAAGAAATCATGTTTATGTGCTGCTGGCTATTTCAGTTCCGCTAAATAAACACAATAACCCTGCAGTCACAATTCTTTTAAAATGGCCCCGTTCAGCAATGAGGAGATTCACAGCTAAACAAGTCGCAAATTTTCTGTTTTATCATCAACAAAAGTGACCAACGTCTCTGTGACTCAGACTTCATGGCACACACATCTTAGCCCTGTATAAGTCTACTGTTGAACTCACGGGGCTTTTTAAATTCCAGATTTATAACCTTTCTCTTTTAGTCTGCCCTTCCTAGTACTTCCCATCCCCATGTTTCTTCTGAACCCTGATGTGCTCATTACTGGAGATATAATGAAGCAGAACTTGGAATTCCATACCCTACAATCACTCTTCTACTTGGCCTAATCAAGGTAAGTGCAATTTTAAAAAAAGAATATAATTTACATTATTATTTAATATTGTCTATTTTAAATTGTAAAATATTTTATTTTTTTTTGAAGGAAAATAGGTTTTTTAACAACTAGTTTTTGTAGGGTGAGTTAAAACAGAACTTTAAAATATTTTCTTGTTGTCAAGGAATGGGAATGTAACATAAAAAAAAAAATAAAATGGCAATACAAAATTTTCATAAGTTTACTTTCCTAATTCTGCCGTGTCATGGGTTCACTTGTTCTAAAAAAAACTAAGCAGGGAATTTTTCCCTTCCCCCTGCCCCATTTTGTGGGAGGGTTGTTGAATGGGCAGGCTGGTTTTGCCTTGGGTATTTGACTGACACAAAAGAACTGGCCAGCAGATTTGACATTCCAGGCTGATGGCCCTGGAAAGTCTGTGGGGAGGGGTGAGGAGTCTCTTTTCTTTTCCCTCTTCCGGAAACGACACACTTCACTGTTGCCTTAACTGAGGCAAGGTGTGGGTTAGAAAAGCTCCGAGGTTGCTTTGTTCTCAGCCTGGCTGCCTGGATGGTTTGTGATTTGGTTTGGTTTGTTTTTTTTTTTCTGGCCCCGGTTTGCCTGCACCCTGTTTCTGCCCCCAGCACGGACCTNNTCTCCTTTTTCCCCTTCCCGGTGAGGGGAAGGGAAGGGCTCCATTTCAGCTCCTCCAGCACACCCGGGGCACCCACGTGGTGACCACCAGTGATCCAACAGCGCCCCCTGCTGGCCAACCCCGAGCACTGCAGGCTCTGCACCTCCAGTGATCCAACAGCGCCCCCTGCTGACTGTGGTTAGAATTGCACCAAAAAGCACAAACTGAACTGTTCACTTTTTTTGAAGGGGATTTTTGGGTATAGGATTATTGGTTTTTGTGTTCTTTTGTTGTTCTGCCAATACACATCTATCCTTTAATAAAGGGCTGTTATTTTTCCTTTCTCCACACTTTCTCAATTGGAACCTCTTAATTTCAGATTTACAATTGCTTAGAGGGAGGAGTTTTGGTCTTCCTTATAACTCATCCTCCTTACCAAAACACTTCTGTCTCATTAAACCGAGCCATGCCTGTATTCAGTCTGAACCATTAAAACTTATGAGCTGTTTGAGAAGTGTACATTAGGGAGTGTTTCAACTGTATAGAGCTCAACGATAGTGATGGTAAGGTTGAGTGCCTATGGGTAAGAATCAGGGGGAAGGCTAACAAGGAAGGTAGGCATCCTGGTGGAAGTCCTTTACAGACAACCCAACTAGGATGAAAAGGCAGATGAAGTATTCTAAATGAGTCTGGCCGATGTTTCATGATCCCTAGTCCTTGACCTTGTGAGGTACTTCACCTTGCCAGATTGCTGGCAACTCAACACAGCAGAGAGAAGGCAGTCTAGGAGGCTTCTGGACTGTGTAGAAGATAACTTCTTGACACAGCTGGTAAGCGAGCCTGTCAGGGCTGATGCCCCATACAGACCTGCTGTTTACAAACACAGAAGAAACCTGCTGGTGGGAGATGTGGGGGTTGGAGGTCATCTTGAGCACAGTGATGACAAAATGATAAGAGTTTTCAATTCTTGCTGAAGTAAGGAAAGGGGTCAACAGAACATCTACTTTGAATTTCCAGCAGGTGGAAACAGCCATTAATAACAAAGGGGTCCAGGAAGGCTGGACATACTTTAGGAAGGAAATCTTAAAGGCGCAGGAGCAGGCCATCCCGAAGTGCCAAAAGATGAGCTGCTGGGGAAAAAAAATGGCCTGTCTGAACAAGGAGTTTTCCCAGGAAGTCAGGGAAAAAAAGAGTTTATGACCCTTGGAAGAAGGGACAGGAAGTTCAGAAAAAGTACAAGGATGTTGTTGGGTCATGTAGAGAGAAAATTAGAAAGGTGAAAGCTCAGCTAGAACTCAATCTGGCCACTGCTAAGAAAAATAATAAAAAGCAGTTTTTATAAATACGTTAACAACAAAAGGAGGGCCAAGGAAAATCTCTTAATTGGACACAGAGGGGAACATTGTAACCAAGAATGAGGAAAAAGCTTAATGCCTTCTTTGGCTCAGTCTTTAACAGGAAGATCAGTTATCCTTAGGGCAAGTGGCCGCCTGAGCCGGTAGACAGAGACAGGGAGCAGAATAGATGCCCTGTATAATCCAGGAGTAAGTCATTAGTGACCTGCTTAGCCACTTAGACACTCGTAAATCTGTGAGTTCAGGTGGGATTCATGAGAGGGTACTGAGGGAGCTGGCAGAAGAGTTCACCAAACCACTCTCTGAAATTTATGATCAGTCCTGGATAACTGGGGAGGTCCCAAATGACTGGAGATTGGCCAATGTGATGCCCATCCTCAAGTAAGGTCAGAAGGAGCATCCAGGGAACTAGAGGTCTGTCAGCCTGACCTTGGTGCCTGGGAAGGTTATGGAACAGATTATCTTGAGTGCAATCACACAGAATGTACAGGATAACCAGGGGATCAGGCCCAGCCAACACGGGTTTAGGAAAAGCAGGTCCTGCTTGACCAACCTCATCTCCTTTCATGACCAGGTGATCCTCCTAATGGATAAGGGGAAGGCTGCAGATGTAGTCTACCTGGACGTCACTAAAACCTTTGGCAACTGTCTCCCACAGTATCCTCCTGGAAAAGCTGGCAGCCCACAGCTTGGACAGTTCTTTGCTTGGCTGAAGAACTGGCTGGATGGCCAGGCCCTGAGAGTGGTGGCGAACGGTGCTGCATGCAGTTGGTGGCCAGTCACTAGTGGTGTACCTCAAGGCGCAGTGTTGGGCCCAGTCCTGTTTAATATCTTTATTCATGATCTGGATAAGGTGATTGTGTGCACTCAGTAAGTTCATGGACAATACTAAGTTGGGTGGGAGTATAACAGGTTGGATTGATGGGCCGAGGCCAATTTTATGAGGTTCAATAAAGCAAAGTGCCAGGTCCTGCGCTTGTATCACAACTCCATGCAGCTCTACAGCATGGGGGAAAAGTGCTGGAAAGCTGCCCAGGAGAAAAGGATGTGGGGGTGCTGGTAAATAGCCATCTGAACATATACCAGCAGTGTGCCCATGTGGCCAAGAAAGCCAATGGCATCCTGGCTTCTACTAGAAATAGTGTGGCCAGCAGGACCACGGCAGTGATCACCTCCCTCTACTCAGCATTGGTGAGGCAGAACCTTGAGTTCTGTGTCCACTTCTGGGCCCCGCAATTCAAGAAGGACATTGAGGTGCTGGAGTGTGTCCAGAGAAGAGCAACAAAGCTGGTGAAGAGTTTAGAGCACTATGAGGAGTGGCTGAGCGTGCTGGTGTGTTAAGCCTGGAGAAAAGGAGGCTTGGGGGACCTTATAATTTTCTACAACTACGAAGGAGGTTGTAGCAAGGTGGGGATTGGTATCTTCTCCCAGTCAACTAGTGAAAGCACAAGAGGACACAGCCTCAAGCTGCACCAAGGGAGATTCAGGTTGGAAGAATTTCTTCATGGAAAGCATTGGAAATGGCTGCCCACAAAGGTGGTGGAGTCACCATTCCTGGAGGTGTTCAAGAAACAACTGGATGTGGCACTTAGTGCTACAGTCTAGTTGACAAGGTAGAGGTTGGTCAAAAATTTGACTCCATGATCTTGGAGGTCTTTTCCAACCTAAATGATTCTGTGATGTCAAAACAATTAGAAAATTTCGACATCATCAGTGCTAAAACAAAATTTTGATAACATTTTCACTTAAGCATGAAGATTCAAAAGAAACACTGAACTCTTCTAAAAAATCTTATCTATTAATTTCTTTCAGATATAGTGTGATATCTTTCTGCAGAACCCTGCCCTTAAATAACTCACCGAATAAAGTGCCTTGTTACCTGACCTGACCACAGCCTCAAATTCTCAAATCTAAAATGAGTAGTGCTCAGCTTCATTGTTTTTGAAGGGTGCTTCACATGGGAACTTCACCCAAGAGGGTAAATTCACTCCACTGACACTGACACTTGAACTCTATTGCTGCTCTAATGACTATTTTATTATACTGTTGTAAAGTTCTCAAAGTAGAAGGACTGAGAAAGCCTGAAATACTGCCTCATCAGAGCACTTATCAAGGAGTTACAAGTTTCAATGTGTTCATCAAGGTCCAGATAACCACACAGCTGTACAGGATCTTCTTCATCAGATGGAAGATTTAACATGGTCCACAGATACAGAGATTGTCATGGTTTAGCCCATTCCCCTCAGTTTTAGAGTAGAAGATGGTTGATTCCAGGTGAAATTCCGGCTAAGTAGCCAATTAGAGGACTTCTCTGACGTCTCCATGAATTACATATTTAACACAAACCGGAAAAGAAGGGGTTGTAGTTGTGTGTGGCGCAGAAAGAAATTTGGAGCCATGATGTGAGTGAGGCAGCAAGGCCTCCCGAGTGGGGGCCAGGCCCCCTCCACCCCTGGCCTTGGGCCGGGGGCAGGCCTGGCACTGAACCTTCTGGCCGAGGCATGTGGCAGAGTGGAGAGGAAACTCCAGAGAAAAGCTGCTCGGCTGAAGCAAAAGAAATTCCAGCCCTGAGAGGAGCAGCGGCGAACAAGAGATAACGCTGTAGTCTCCAAGGTCAGTGGAAAGGAGGGAGTGCAGAGGCACGGGGGAGTTCCCCCTGCTCTCTCCCTCCAGCAGGGGAGAAGACTTTAAAACTAAAATCCCTGCCACCTGTGGAAATGATTTGGAATGAAGAGACTTTCATGTGGGTTCTTCCCCCGGAGGCCTGGAT
>VXAY01003222.1:1838-24913 GCA_013399855.1 Oxyruncus cristatus
CCCCCGGCAGGGACAGCTCTGTCACACCGAGCACGGACCCTGCAGGTGGGCACTCGTGGCCACCCTGAGCTGGGGACACCAGAGCCGGGGGTCGCCGCACCCCCCGCGCTGGGGACACGCTCACTCACAGCCGGGGGGCGCTGAGAAGCCCCGGCCGAGCTCTGGAGCGTCGTGTCCCGCCCCCCTCTTTTCTGGCTGTATCCCCACGGCCCCAGGGCTGGAGACTGGGATGAGGAGGATGAAGGAGGGGAGGAAGCACAAAGTGCCCGCGGGGCCAGTGCCCAGCCCTGGGGACACGTCCCCGTGTGCTGTCCCCTTCCACCCCCCAGGCACCCCCAGGGCAAGCACGGGGGCTGCTCCCGGACAGGGTGGGGTAGGGATTGGATGGAACAGGGATGGAACAGTGACAGCGATGGAGCAGGAACACAGAAGGGGCAGGAATGGGGACGGGGCAGGGATGGGAAAGGGCGGGGAAGGGGACGGAGCAGCTGTAGGGAAGGAGTAGTGCCAGGGATGGAACAGGGACAGGGATGGAGCAGGGAAGGGGACAGCCGGGAGCATACAGCAGCAGGAGGATAATGGGGGAAAGTCAAGGCTCACTGACACGGATGACAAGGACAAGCCGGACACCGGGAGCCGCCGCACGGTGCCCGTGGGGGAGGGTCCCCGCCGGGTCCCCCCTTCCCGAGCCTCCCTGGAAGCCCCTCACACAGAGACCCCCTGTTCACAGCGATGGCTCCTCAGGGCTCCCACCCCTCAGCCCCCGGACGGACTCCCCTTCCCAGCCCCAGGGACAGGGGGGATTCGGGATCGCTGAGCTGCTCCCCACGGCCCCGTCCCCCCGCGAGGGGACCCAAAGCCGTGACACACTCACAGCTTTATTCCCACCGGCAGCACAAAACCGGCCTCCCCCGGATACCGGCGCCATGGGAACAGGGACACCATGGCAGCGGGGACACTGTGGCAGCACAGACACCATGGCAGCGGGGACACCGCGGTTTATGGGACACCGTGGAAGAGGGACACCGTGGGAAGAGGGACACCGTGGGAAGAGGGACACCGTGGCAGCAGAAGGGCAGCAGCAGAAACGTGTCTTCTGCCACCACAGGGACGGGCCCTGACTGGGTTTTGCAGGGCAGTGACATCCCCGGCCCCCCAAAGGCTGCAGGAGACCCGGGGACAGCCCAGCACCAGGGGATGGCAGGGACAGGGAGGGAGGGACATGGGCTGGGCTGCGAGTGCCAGAATGGAGAGCTGGACACCCGCCGTGCTTCCCATCTGTGGGACCCAGGGGGTGCAGAGGGACGGGCTGAACAGCTTTCCCTAGAAATGTTGGCAAAGGTCCTGTCCCCGTGGAGACCCGAGTGGAGGCCTCACAGCCCCAAGAGCCAGGAGTCCCCCCCCACGGGGGCTCCATGTGGGGATGCAGCAGTGTGGGACACACCACTGCACTTCCCACCCTCCTGCCCTCGGAAAACACCCCCTGCAGCTCTGGGAAAGGCGGGAGGAACAGCTCTACCTCCAGCCAGACCACTCCTGAAGGTTCGGGAGGGGGGAGGAATCATCCCACCTCCTCCAGGGGCAGCTCGGCTGCTCCCGCGGGAGCCAGAGGCAATTTAAAGGGGCCCAGGAAGTCACCACTGCAAGTTTATAAAAGCTTTTATTTGCTCTTGGTACGACCAAGAATGGGACAGTGATCTTTTATACAATTTGATACAGTAAGTGGTACAAAAGAATGTGTTTTAAATAAAAAGCCAGAGTGGAGTAGCAAAAATATTAAAAGATTAAGTAAAAAATTGTCGCATGGGAATTAATCCAGGACCTTGATGCTGTTTTATTCCACCGTCCGAGTCCGAGGGCACGACGCGCCTCGGCGACCACGGCCCCCATGGCCCGTGGCACTCGTGGGACAGAGCCACGCTCAGGTTTGGTTTGTCAGGACCAATTTAATGGTTGAACATGTTTTTGTGGCAGAAAGGCAGCGCTGAGCCCCCCCCGTGGGCAGGGCCAGGGGCACCGAGGGGCTGCGGCCGCCTCCGCCCTGCGGCTCTGCCCCACGCCCACGGCGGGGCAGGGGCTGCTCCCAGCAGGGCCTTCACAAGCAGTTTGGTACCAGCAGGGAGTTCAGACACCAGCACAAATCAAATTACTGCAAGTTCCTCCAACATGATTATTTTTTGGGGTGTTTATCTCTTTTCAGCACCGGCACCGACTCGTGCTGCTCGACCCCACGCCCGCGGGTACAGCTCGGGGTTGGACAGGAACAGAAAATAGACCAAATAGAAAGATTTCCGTTTATTAACCGGGGAAGGGGAGGGGAACGGGGGCGGCAGCGAGTTGGACCAGCGAGTGGCCTGGGCTCCACCTGGGGCTCGCACTGGGCACAGCATCTACAAAGGGGTTACACAGAGGGAGCCGAGCCCCTGGAAGCAAGGAAGAAGCTCACGTTTAAAACAAGGATTATACAAAAACCCCTCGATGTATATTCGCCATTTTTTCCCTTTTTGATCACGTTAGAAAGTGCAGATTTAACCAGAAGTGGCCGGGCTCTGTCCAACGCTGAGCGCCCGGCCCGGCCCCACAGGCCACTCGCCTGGGAAGGGTTAACACACACGGGGACAAAATGCAGATACAGAGGGACAGGGAGACACCTCGGTGAGTTACTACAGGGGGAGGAGACACCTCGGTGGGTCGCTCCGGGGAAGCCGCTCCGAACGAAGGAGGAGTTCCACCAAAACACCGTCATTCCATTCAAATTCACTCAGCTACCCAAGCGCTGCAGGACCCAGCAGCCAGTCCCGGCCGGCGCACAGGAGGGCCCAGGCGTGTCCCAGGAGGAGCAGGCGGGGCTGGGGAGGCAGCAGCGTGTCCACCATCGCGTGTCCGTGGCCAGAGCTCAGGCTCCAGTGGGATTAACGCAGCGGCTCCCGCGGGACGAGCGCTCGCTCCGGGACCGGCGGCCCCGAGCCCTCCTTCAGCCAGGACGGAGCCCCCAGCCACGGGTGACACCAGCACGGCCCGCGAGCAGGGCAGGCAAGCTGGAAAAGCCGGTCCATGCCGGGGAGAGCGGCCCGGCCCGGCCGGGATCAGCGCCGGGATCCGGGGCAGGGCTGAGCCAGCACGGCCGGCCCAGCTGCCGGCGCTGCCCAGCGGAACGTTCTCGGGGAGGTAATAAATTAAACTGCCAACTGGCTGGGGGTTGTTTTCCTCTCTTTCTCTTTCAATCCAGTTCCGCTCAGCCCTTCGCTCGGCTCCCGAACCCCTCGGAGCGGCTGACAGGGAGAGACCCTCGGAGCTCGTGTTAATTAACCGCTGTCAGTTCGGGAATCGCATGTTATATTCATACACAAAAGTAGACAACCACATCACCCTCCAGAGAAACTAGTGCATGCAAATAACTCTTCCATATGGGAACCCCCGGGGCTACGGGACAGGGGGCGCTAGTGACGGGCACGGCTAGAGGGGTTAGTAGGGATCTCCACATCGTTACCTCGGAAGCTAAATCAGTGCTTTGTATTAAATTTTTGGCAAACACTCCGCGTTGCCATCCTTTTCATTAACACATCACACCATGAAGAAATGCAAATCAAAGCAGCATGCAGGCAAAAAAAACCCCAAAACAAAACAACAGAGAAGGAAAGAGCGGCAAAGTGAGAAAAGAAAATGGCAGCAGGAAGAGCTGGGAACGGCGGGATCGCCAAGAGGAGACACAGCAGGTTACATGGATTCTGCTTTTTGTTTGCACCACCCTTTGTCCTCGATGCATGACACCAACGGGCACAGAAAGCAACCACTACAGAGGTCGGGACTCAATGGCACGGGGGATGGGATGTCTCCTGCACATGCTTCCACCAGAAAAAAAGAAAAGAAAGTGAAAATAAAAGCCCCTTTTTCCACATAAGGCACAGGACAAAGAAACCCCACTCACGGACTCAAGGCGAAAATGAGTGTTTTCCTGGCTCTTGCTGATGCATCTAGAGAGTATGGGGACTCAAGCACATGATCCATGACAGAAAATTCCACTGTTGTACAAAATCAATTGTTAATTCTAACTTTTATTCTTATACAATTTGCAGAAGAGTTGAGTATGATTGCTCTGGGGTTTAATGGCAGGAGGGACGGGGCTATAATACAACCCAAACGTAGTGGTGAGTTGAGCAGGAACATGGAAAATGAAGTCACGGAGATGGATTTCCTATACATGTGGTTGAGAAAACTGGAGTAGGCAAGCTGTCCTAGCCGGAAAACCAGGGGGAGGCAGGAGCTCGTTAAGATGAGGAACAAAACATTGGTTTAAGGTTAAAAAACGGGCAGAGTGGTTTGTTTTGCAGCGAGAAAAAAGGGGCGGTGGATGGCGATTGGTGAGAGAGGAGAAGGTTCAGCAGCACTTGCTCTTCCAGCCCGTCACCCCACCGCCACTGCTGATATCTACATTTTCACTGTTGGGCTCTTTTACAGGGGTCTGCAAGGAAACAAGTGAGAACAGTTAGATGGCTTGGGAGATTCCGGGGAGATCAGGCAGAGCTGCAGAGCCAGCGGCTGGCGCGCACTGACATCACCAGATAACACTGGGAATAAACCGCGCACAAAGAGCTCCACAGAGACGCAGGGAGTCCTCCCCCCGCTCCAGCACAAACATCTACAACCAATTTTAGGGTTTTTTGTTGGGTTTGTTTTAAAAAAACAACTGCAGAGCTGGGAAAAAACCCAGTGTTTGAACTTGGACCACCCCAAAGTCAACTGGAACTATTTTAGTTCCTGCGCTCAGAGCTGGCGCCGGACTTGGTGGAGTAAATAAATCCCAGCCTACACCCAACACAAGCTGAACTCAAATGATGTGAACTAATGACCTTCAAAAACCACAGTTTTTATGGATAAAGAGGGGTTGTTCCAGCTCTGCTTCCTGCTCCTCAGGACAGCAGCTCCCGAGGAGAGGACTCACAGACTCCTCCACATCACAGGATGGAACTCAGTGGGACCAGAGCAAAAACCCCCTCAAGTGGGTTTGATCCGACACCAACATCTACTTCCAGCTGGTTGGAAATGAACCTAAACTGAACTCCACACACTTCAGTCTCTCTGTTCCTTTTTCAACTCTGTCACAGCCTTGAAAAAGAACCCCCAGATGTTCAGATAATTACAGAGGCCAAAAATGAAGATCTAAGGTCCAAAGGGTCCGTATGATTTGTAGCCCAAAATCACGTTTACCAAAGGCCGGGGATCTTCAGCCAGTCCCTCACATAAAGCTTGTCAAAAACTGATTAAGAAACAACTGAGAGCCCCAACGACAGCGGGGTGACACTGCCAGCAGCTTTAACAGGGTGACACTGCCAGCAGCGTTCCTGTGGAGGGAGGGGGAAGGCAGGGATGAGGCTCGGGATGGGCTTCATTCGTGCAGGAGCAGAAGCACAAACGCCAGGGTCGGCCAACCCACGAGTCTTGAGCTCCCCAGGGTTTCCATACGGGGCAGTGTGGCCTTGGCAGTGCCGGGGCATGGTTGGACTCGCTGCTCTCAGGGGCCTTTTCCAGCCTCAAAGATTCCATGGCTCTGTGGCATATTGTCCACCCCAGGAAGAGAAACCAACCACCAGAAGAACTGGTGCAACAGAACCTCCAAGGAAAGGCAGAGCCAGAGCTGATCCCTGGGAACAACACTGGGAGACAGAGCTCGTTCCTCTGCTCCACCCACATCTGAGCCCTGCCCAAGAGGCCTCAGGAGCTCTCAGCCAATGCTGGGCATTCCCAGCTGCCAGAGACGGGCAGGGGAAGGACACTTCTCACCTCACCCGTGGAAATGTTTGAACTCCAAGGGAGAGTACGACACCACCACGAGTTCAAGGGCCAAACAAGGAGGAATCTCAGTTCCTTGGCTCTGACGTGTATTGTTCCCTGCAGGTACCACCCCCACACAGCAAAACATCAAACAAGCTCCAGACTTTGCACACTGCTCCTTCAGGGACTCCTTTGCCTCAGCACACTGAAGGCAGACGCTGCAACAGCTCAGGTGAACATCAAAAGCCACGGGAGGTGAGATTTTGGGATAGTTTCAAAGGAATGCTGTGAACACCTACCTTTCGAAGAATGTCTTCTGCTAACGTGAGGAATGCCTTCTCAATGTTTATATTTGCTTTTGCACTAGTTTCGAAAAACCTAATACCGTGCTCCCTGGCAATCTGGGCAAAGAGAGAAGGAGGAGAGTGAGCCTGGGATATTCCAGCCGTGCCACCACGGCCTCAGGATCAGCAGCACCGACAAAGCAGGGAATACTGACAATGGACACGATCCCAGGAGTGCCCAGGGGGGCACGAGGCCAATGGCCCCGGGGCTGTGGCAGCAGGGCCAGGGCAGTGCCCTCCCTGTGCTGGCACTGCTGGGGCACCTCCAGTGCTGGGGCAGGGCTGGGCCCCTCCCACCAGACACACCCGGAGGGGCTGGAGCTGGGAAGGGAAGGGAAGGAGCTGGGAAGGGGCTGGAGCAGCAGGAGGGGCTGAGGGAGCTGGGGGGGCTCAGCCTGGAGCAAAGGAGGCTCAGGGGGGCCCTTGTGGCTCTGCAACTCCCTGCCAGGAGGGGGGAGCCGGGGGGGGTCCCCAATTCCCAGGGAACAAGGGCCAGGAGGAGAGGGAACGGCCTCCAGCTGGGCCAGGGCAGGGGCAGGGGGGCCATGAGGAGGAATTTCTCCCTGGAAAGGGTGGTCAGGCCCTGGCAGGGGCTGCCCAGGGAGGTTTGGAGTGCCCAGCCCTGGAGGTGTCCAAGGAAGGCCTGGCCGTGGCACTCAGAGCTCTGGGCTGGGGACAGGGTGGGGATGGGCACAGGGGGGATCCATGGGCTGGGAGGGCTTTTCCAGCCTCAGGGATTCTGGGATTCTGTGACCCAGCCCCAGCAGGACCAGCCAGACAAGGTGGCTCAGAAGAAGTTTCAGAACTTTCTGGTTCAGTAACAGCAATTAAATCGTATTAAATGATCACAATTTGGGGATAAGAGGATGGACAGCACACGCTGTCACATGGTGAGGAACTTAAAGGATATCTGGGAATTCTGAGGGATCAAAAGAAGCAGAAACTGCAGCTGAACTCATCCCATTCATGGAAGCTTCCAAGAAAACATCCCCAGAACTCACAACCCATCAGCAAATCCAGGTACTGTGTTTGTTCCCTCTCACATCCCACGGGGCATCCCAACCCCTGGAGCTGGTGGGAAGCCCTGCCAGGGATTTATTGACTGGGAGAAGGAAGTTTTTTTGTGGCACTCACCTGTTCACCTTTTGCTTTAGGGACAACTCTTTTATCTTCCATGTCACACTTGTTTCCTAACAGCATCCTCTCCACGTCCTCGTTGGCGTGCTGCAAGGACACAGGGACAGGGTCACACCTCTCCCAGCCAGCACCAAACCCCTGCTCCAGTCTGGTGTGTCCAGGCTTGAATCTGGTGACATCTACAGCTGCCAGAATTGAGCTCCCTGCACTGGAGCGGTGTTAACTGCACTGGTGCTGTTTAATTACAAGCTGTAATTAAAACTCAGCCTTCTAATTATCTCCTAGAGCCGGTTAATTGTTTTCCCCTCCCCATTTTGCTGCTGCACTATGAGGAGGATGAGCCAGGGCAGAAAGAGGAACTGGGGAGGAAAACAGGGAGGCAGGACCCAGAGAGAAATGTGGGAGAGAAGGAAAAGAGGCTTGGAAAGCCAGAGAGTGGATCAGGGGTCAGCAGAGGGCAAGAGGGAGGTGAGGGGTCGGTGTTTGCTGAGTGGTGTCAGGGCAGGAGGACACAGGGTCAGCCTGGGCAGGGATGAGGAATCCCAGATTCAGCCCCTGGCAGGGGGATATGAATCATTTATCACCAGTCCTGGCTAACCAGGGTGGTCCCAGACAACTGGAGGTGCCAGTGTGATGCCCATCTCCAAGAAGGGCTGGAAGGAGGACCCAGGGAACTCCAGGTCTGTCATCCTGGGCATCCTGAGTGTGACCACACGGCGCAACACGACAAACAGGGGAGCAGGCCCAGCCAGCCTGGCTTTGGGACAGGTCCTGCCTGGCCAACCTGATCTCCTTCTGTGACAGGGTGATGGCTCAGGGAAAGGCCGGGGATGCACCTGCCAGGCCTTCAATGAAGCCTTTGACATCATTTCCCATGGCATTCTCCTGGAGAAGCTGGCTGCTCATGGCCTGGACAGGTGAGCTCTCACTGGGATAAACCTGGCTGATGGCCCAGGCTGGGGTGGGGATTGGAGCCACATCCAGCTGGGAATGGGCTCCAGTGGGTTACACAGGGATCAGCACTGGGACCAGCCCTGTTTAACATCTTTACTGATGATCTGGACGAGGGGATCGAGGGCACCCCAGTCAGGTCATGGATGACACCAGGGTGGGTGGGATGTGGATCTGCTGGAGGGCAGGAAGGCCCTGCCGAGGGATCTGGACAGGCTGGATCCGTGGGCTGAGGGCAGTGGTGTGAGGGTCAACAAGGCCCAAAGTGCCAGGTCCTGCCCCTGGATCACAACAACCCCCTGGAACATTCCAGGCTGGGACAGAGCAGCTGGAAAGCTGGGAAAGGCCCTGGGAATAATTTCTTCCCAGAAAGGGTTGTCCAGCCCTGGCACAGCTGCCCAGGGCAGGGGGGGAGTCCCCATCCCTGGAGGGATTTCAAAGCCCTGTGGATGTGGCACTCGGGGATGTGGGGCAGGGGTGGCCTGGGCAGTGCTGGGTTGGACTCCATGGTCTCAGAGCTTTTCCAACCCGAACCACTCCGTGGTTTCTGCAGACACACTCCACCACTGAGCTTCTCCCACAACAACAGAAAGCTTCCTGAGGGGCCAAACATCCCTTTGAAAGCCACAGTCCCTGAGCAGCCTCCAGTGAGCCCCTGAAATCAGCTGCCCAGGTTTGTGTGACACAGACTGAAAACATGAGGGCACCAAAAGCACATCTCAGCCCCAAGGGGGTAAATGGGGTCCATCACTCCCCTGGACAGCAGCAAGTTTTTAACAAAGCCACTGCAGAATCTAAGGGCCTCAGTTCCAAGCTTAGAGTCAACTCATTGCTGAGTGTCTCCCTGTGCTGCCTTATCCCCCCTCCCGTCCCCACCACGCTGCCGCTCTCCTCAAACAGGACCGTTTCCCATTTTTCATGCTGGGAAATTCAAACCCCAAATTCCATGTTTGCTCTGCTGCCTTCCCCAGCCTCAGTGCCTGCCAGCCCAAATCTGCTGTGCCCAGTTCTGCAGGGCCACCTCCACACCTTCCAGGAAAATCCAAACAACTGTTCCATCTGGGAACAGCACCACAAGAGCAAGAACCACCAGCTGTGCTGCCCTCTGAACATCTCAGAGCTCCTGGAGGATGAACTCTTGGGCACCCAGGCACCTCGTGCTCCCCCAGCAGTTTCTTCTGCTTCACTCCACCGTGCCTGGAACTTCCCAGCCTCCCCGTCCTGGTTCTCCCCTGCCAAGGGCAATAGTCAGCTACACAAACATTCCCAGCAGCAGGTGCCATGGCACCTGCAACAGCCAGGAGGAACTTCCAAATACTTTGTGACATGGCTTTCAGGGAGTGGAGGTTATACAGATATACATACAACACCTGGAGGATTGACAGTCACACGCAGTCACTCTGAGTGGTAACACCCTGTGCAGCTGCTCTCCACTCAGGGCTTTGTGCTGCCCCTCTGCACACCCCGGGTGGTGGCAGCTGCTCCCAAACCAGCAAATCCCAGTTCCAGGAGCGCTCCTCCCCTCCCACCGCTCTCCACACAGACACAGAGTTTGCTCACGTGCAAATCTGGTATTTTCGGACACCACCAGCCCCTGTGCAGGGGCCCAGCCCCTCATGGCAGTGCTGAAGGCACAGCTGGGGGGACACAGGACACCTGAAGCCCAGCACCAAGGCCCGTGTGAGTGTTCTCCTTCTGCCAGGGCCGGGCAGACGCCGAGTCCTGGGGGACTCCTGCCCTGCTCCGTGGCCAGCACAGACAGCTCAGGTTTGGGACCTCACCAGCAGCACCCACCTCATCTATGTTTCTGAGCCACTTGCTGATGTTCTCGAAGCTCTTGGCGTTGGTGATGTCGTACACCAGCATGATGCCCATGGCCCCTCGGTAGTAGGAGGTGGTGATGGTGTGGAACCGCTCCTGCCCCGCCGTGTCCCTGTGGAAAACAGGCCACATCAGGGCAAGCTCCAAGGACACCAGCACAGGGCATCCATCAGTGTGTGTGCTCTGCTGCTCCATTCCCAAGGGATGCACGGGGTTCTCCGAGAGCCTGGAACTGCAACCCACAGCGACCCAACCCAACTGTCCCGTCACCACGATGCCCCAGCAGCTGCTGAGCAGCCACAAAGACAATCACCAACATTTTCTCCCTCTCAGACTTAACATTGAGAGGAATTTTGGGTTTGAATCAGTTTTATAAAGCTTCTATTTGATCTTACAAACGTGTTTTCCTGGAATTTTCAGTCCAAGTGTATGACACAGAAATGGAGAAGTGCTGTAACGTTAAGAGTAAGCTGAAAACTGATCCTGCAGCATTAATGACAGTCTGGGTTATTCCACCTCATTCAGGGATCTTTGATGGGATGGATGAGATTTGGTTAAACAAACCTGCATGTCAGTAAATTGAGAATCAGGAGGTGAATTCACGTTCTGCAGTGTCTTTCAGAGGACACAAACCCAACAGATCCCAATTTCAGAGAGCTCTCAGTGACACTGGTCAGACATGGAGCTGCCAATTCAATTTGTTCACACTGGATTTCTGGCCAAGGATCAACTGGAACTGGGGAGTAAATGGAAAGCCTCGAGATGCACAGATGCACGAAGGAGAGTTCCTGAGGTGCAGGGAATGCTCTCTGAATTGTCTCCTCAACGAATGTTACGGCTCTGGTTTGGCTCTGACCCCGGAGGCTGTTCCAGCACACAGGCAGCTGATCCCTTATCTGCTCCAGGAACTGATAACACCAAGGGAAGGGCAACGAGCAGAGGAGGAAGTCCAGGGGCAGGTCCCCACTGGAGCATCCCCTGGTCAGGGATGTCCCAACAGGCCGTGCCATGCCGAGGCCTGGATCACTGGTGTGGCCTCGGGAGGCAAGTCGAGTCCATTCCCAGCTCCACAGATCACCCAGGGATAGCCACGTTAGTCCCCAGAGATGCCTGATGTGCTCTGGAGACCTTCCCCAGCCCTCACTCAGTGGCCAAAGGCCTCAGGCAGGACCCTGCCCTGCTCCTCCCTCCCACCTGCCCATGTCTCAGCACGGCCAGGGCCCTGCTCCAGCCCCACACTGGGACATCTTCCAGACATGCCTCTTCTCTCATCCCACTCCCTGCCCTGATGAGGAGGGACTGTTCTGCCATTTGAGGACTGATGGCACACACTGAACTCTAACTCTGCATTTGGCTGCACGGAATTCCACAGGACTTCTTCCAATGACATTCCTGCAGTTGGCCGATAGCGATGGAAATTATAACCCACTCCTCGATAAGATTTATTCCTCACAACTTCACCTTTTCTTATCCTAAACCCAAGAACCACAACCCATCCCCTTCTCCCAGCTCTCCCCTGGGAGGGTGGGGAGGGCCTGGCACAGGTTGCCCAGAGAAGCTGTGGCTGCCCCTGGATCCCTGCAAGTGTCCAAGGCCAAGTTGGATGGAGCTTGGAGCAACCTGGGCTGGGGGAGCGTATCCCTGCCCGTGGCAGGGGGTGGGATTGGATGAGCTTTCATGTCCCTTCCAACACAAACCATTCTGATTCCAAGATTCCAGAAAACACTGCCTGTCACCACACTGAGGACAAACTCCTGCAAATCATCTCCACAGATCTCCCCGCACATCCCATTTATTTCCTTTCTCCGTGAGTTCTGTACCCACTTGCCAGCACCTTCCCCCAGGTCATTCCCTCTCACTGGCTCCTGTCAGGACAGTGTTGGAAAAGCCCTCCCAAGC
Source organism: Oxyruncus cristatus (assembly GCA_013399855.1). Classification (NCBI taxonomy): domain Eukaryota; kingdom Metazoa; phylum Chordata; class Aves; order Passeriformes; family Cotingidae; genus Oxyruncus; species Oxyruncus cristatus. The sequence goes on from VXAY01003222.1 coordinate 13,763, forward strand.
CCACGAGATGTTTGGCGGTTCTTTCCCCCTGGGGGATCCAGCAGCCGTTACAGAACAGTTCTCAGTGGGTTTGACTCAACGTGGCATTGGCAACAGGGAGCTGCTACTCCCTGCTTGTCACATCCTACAACCACCTCGCTTGGTTAACTCCTCCAGTGCTTTTCCTGGCACCTGGAGCTCAGCTGCTGGAAGAAAAAGCTGGGGAGGGGAAAAGCCAAGAACTGGAGTGTCTCCCGTTCTTTTTTTTTAAAATAAACCCTGCAGCTGCCCTTTCCCCTTGTTAATGGATTCTCCATTCATTATTCAGAGATAACTCCTAATGGATGGGAGATTAGGGCCGGGCTGAGGCAAACACAGGAGGTGAGTTATGGTTCTCCAAGTGCCCAGGAGTGCTGGATCCACCCTGAGCAAACGGCAGGAGACGGTCGGAGCCCGCGGGCCTTGTTTGCTGCCCGGGCTCCCCATCCCTTTGTTCAAACCTCAGGGAGATGGGAACACGGCTCTGGGTGTGCAACAAATGCTGGCTGTGGCACAAGCACAGGCACAACTCCGAGCTCCCACAAAGGTGGGCAGGGATTACGGGGATTAGGGAGACAGCCAAGGAAAATGAAGCACGGGAGGAAACTGCGGGAGCTCAGATGGTTCGGCTGCGAAGTGAAGACAAAGAAGGTCATCCTGTGGGACTGGGGAAAGGAGGAGCACAAGGAAAGTGAAAAATCTATTTGAATGATTCTCATGCCAACATTAAAATATGCATAAGCTGTATCATATTAGAGGTTTAACCCACAGAGAAAGGAATTTCTGGGACAGCTTTCCAGCTGACCTGGCAGAGACTAAAGAAACCTTAAAGTGCATGATGATTTATTGATGAGGGATTTACACGGCTGCAGCACCAAGAGATTGCATCTGGTGATCTGTGAACATCCTCCCAGCTCATGTTGCTCAAAACGAAGGCCTTCCACAAATTAAACCAAGTAATTCCTGGCAAAAGGATCCCAAGAATTTTACTCCTGTCCCACTTCTTGTTGTGTTTGCCAAACTGTGCAGCAGAACATTGCAGTGGAGACACCGTCCTGCTGACACAGAACTCTGGGAGCTGCAGTGACCAGGCTGAGGACTTTCCCTCCCAAAGGAAAAGGGCCCTGTCCAGCTCATGGCCTGGACAGCTGTGCTCCAGGCTGGGATAAACCTGGGCCCAGGGAATGGTGGGGAATAGAGCCACATCCACCTGGGAATGGGCTCCAGTGGGTTACACAGGGATCAGCACTGGGACCAGCCCTGTTTAACATCTTTACTGATGATCTGGATGAGGGGATCGAGGGCACCCCAGTCAGGTCATGGATGACACCAGGGTGGGTGGGATGTGGATCTGCTGGAGGGCAGGAAGGCCCTGCCGAGGGATCTGGACAGGCTGGATCCGTGGGCTGAGGGCAGTGGTGTGAGGGTCAACAAGGCCCAAAGTGCCAGGTCCTGCCCCTGGGTCACAACAACCCCCTGGAACATTCCAGGCTGGGACAGAGCGGCTGGAAAGCTGGGAAAGGCCCTGGGGGTGCTGGTGGCAGTGGCTGGACACGAGGCCAATGGCCCCGGGGCTGTGGCAGCAGGGCCAGGGCAGTGCCCTCCCTGTGCTGGCACTGCTGGGGCACCTCCAGTGCTGGGGCAGGGCTGGGCCCCTCACACCAGACACACCCGGAGGGGCTGGAGCGTGTGCAGGGAAGGGAAGGAGCTGGGAAGGGGCTGGAGCAGCAGGAGGGGCTGAGGGAGCTGCGGGGGCTCAGCCTGGAGCAAAGGAGGCTCAGGGGGGACCTTGTGGCTCTGCAACTCCCTGACAGGAGGGGGGAGCCGGGGGGGGTCGGGCTCTGCTCCCAGGGAACAAGGGCCAGGAGGAGAGGGAACGGCCTCCAGCTGGGCCAGGGCAGGGGCAGGGGGGCCATGAGGAGGAATTTCTCCCTGGAAAGGGTGGTCAGGCCCTGGCAGGGGCTGCCCAGGGAGGTTTGGAGTGCCCAGCCCTGGAGGTGTCCCAGGAAGGCTCTGGGCTGGGGAGAAGGTGGGGATGGGCACAGGGGGGATCCATGGGCTGGGAGGGCTTTTCCAACCTAATAATTCTGGGATTCTGAGCTCTGTAGGATACTCCATAGGTGGCAAATTTCAGCTTTTCCGAGAAATATTCAGACAGGAAAAAGTTTAAAAAATCTCTAACCAGAGAAGAATCTGACTTGCCAAAGGAACATCTTCCACCTCGAACTCTGCACGCTGAATGTCTCCAGAGCCCTCGGCACAAAGAACTCACTTGGGGACGGTGCTGGGGTGGCTGCAGAATTACTGAGGTTGATGGCAGTGGGGCAGTGGAGCTGTGAGCAGCTCTGCCTGTTCACCACCACGCTCAACGTGCATATCCCAGGGAATTTCCACACCTGGAATCATCTGGGAGAGCTACTCCACACAGCACTCACCTGCACTGCTGACCCGGGGCAGAGGATTATTCCTGCAACGAGCTCACTGCTGAACAAAAGATTCTGAGGACTCTTTTCTGGCCATGTAAACGTGTTGCCAGCAGAGATGCACTGAGAGAGAAATGTTACTTTGTGGCCTTCCACACAGTTAAGAGCTGCATTCTAAAAACGCAGAGCTCTTCCTAAAATTTGGAACCAGTCAGCAAGACTGCAGGAAAACAGGCTGACACCCAAATGTTACCAAAGACAGGAGAGCCGGAGGAGCAGATAAGCAGGAAAAAGGAGGGAATTAGATGTTTAGGTGACAGTGATACTCCTCTGAGCCTGTGCTTTACCGGCATGACAAACCCGGCTCTGCTCTTTGTGCCTCCTCACAAGCACCTCAGAGCTGTACCTGGGCAGGCCAGAGGTTTTCCAGCTTCCACTTCCCTGTGGTTCAAGGACTTCTGGAGCCAGAGATCCCCTCTGTGGACTGTCCAAACCAGACTGCTCCTTAGTGAAATCTCTGTGAGCCTGTCTGTGTCCCCCTGCAGCCACCACAACATCCTGCGAGGAGCTTCCCAGCACAGCCTCATCTCCTTCATTTCCCACGTGCCACCTCATGCCAGAACTGATGTTCTGCTGTTGGAAAAGGCGACGGGTTCCATCAGGCCCTCCCTACCTGTTCAGTGTCCTCGTGACTTCAAAGATGTGCTCCGACACCCTGAGGAGTCCTCACCCTTCCAGTTGTTCTTCCTAAAACAGCCCCTTTGTTCCCTGGCAGTGCTGACCAGACCTGTGTGTTCCACGGGACTGACACACTCGCTTCCTGCCCCCTGGAAACGACCGAGCCGGCAGCAGGAAAATCACATTTCATTTCTCAATGGCCCCATTATGCTGATGAGCTCAGGGAATTACACCGTGCCCAAGCCTTTTGGTTTCCACTTCAAAGAGACTACCCGAGTTCCTGAAGTGTGTGACATTACACTCAATTTTCAGCTCTACTGCTCTGTTCCTCTGAAGACCTCCAGTGCTTTCCCAAAGCCAACACCACCTTTTCCTGGAGCACTGACCTCTCCTTCTGCTCCTCTATCCTCCCTCCCCTCTCTACACTATGACCTTTACTGTATTAATGTTTCTCAAGACATTCATAGAATCATAGAATCATAGAATCAGACGGGTTGGAAAGGACCTCAGAGATCATCAAGTCCAACCCTTGATCCAACCCCACTATGGTTACTAGACTATGGCATTAAGTGCCACGTCCAGCCTCGTCTTGAAAACCTCCAGGGATGGAGAATCCACCACTTCCCTGGGCAGCCCATTCATCTGAGTCAACCCCTCCAGGTCCCAGCCTTCATTGGGATTCTCCCAAATCCTGGACTAAGCCCATCCTGAGTGACTGTCACAGTCCTCCCGAACACAGGAGTGGTACATTAACTCCACAAAGAAGACCCTCAGGTTTTTTGTGTGCTTCCACACAGGATTTGACACACCAGTGGCTCTCCTGAGGGATTGTCCTGGGCAGGCTCATTCCCCTGGAAGGCCAGTCCCAAGAGAAGTGTCCATCCTCCTCCTCACACAGGCATTGCCCAGCCTGGCCGAGGCTCCCAAAGCTCCCTGACCCGGCCTGACACAGCCCCAGCCCCTCCTGCCACCCAGTTCTCCCCTTCCTCTTCTCCCAACCTGGTTTTGCAACAGGCACGTTTCCATTTGGAGCACTGGGAAAACACTCTAATCCCAGCTTGATCTTCACTGAGCAACAAGTCCAATTTTAATAGCTACAGAGTATCAAGTCGCTCCTCACCCCTGGCAGGGTTTAACTGAGCCTGACCTTGGTGTTCTTGCTTAACTCCTGAACAGACATTTCGGAGGTCGTGGCACGGCTGAGCTCCTGCCACGAGTGCTCCCTGTCCGCAGCCAGGAGGGGAGGAAGGAGCTGTCCCGCTGTGCAGGGAAGGGACTGGGGAGCAGCGACACACCTGAAGGACGGGGCTGTCCAGAGGAGGGGCCCACGGGACTGTCACGAGGTTTAACAAGACCAGGTGCTGGGACTGCACCATCCATCCCCTGCAGCAAGGAAAGCCCCCCGAACAGCCTCAAGTCTGACACTCCAGTCACGTCACTGCTGCCTGGCACTGAAGGATCGCTGTGGCAGCACCTCACACAGCAGGGGGGGAATACACGGACTGCACAAAACATCTTCCCAGGACACTGCTGCTCCAGGCACGAGCCACTGCGGGGCAAAACTGGCACAGGAGAAAGCTGGAAACTACAATGCTGAGATTTTTTTTTTCTGCTCTCCAAGTTTCACTTCAAATGTGCAAATTGAACCTGGCAGGAACAAGCAGCAGAATAGGGCCATGACTTTCTGATTTTGGGACATTTAAAAGTTGCCATGGTACAAATCTCAGCTCCCCCAGTCCCTCTTGACTTCTCCAAGGAACGAAACCCAACGGTGTGAACAGCTCTGGTACAGCTTGTTCTTTATCTACGTGTGCATTAAACAGCCTCATTTTTCCATATTTTCAGTTTTTACATTTCATGATGGCTTTTCTTAAGTTTAATCATTGATTCCCAGAATGGTTTGGGTGCGAAGGGACATGAAAGCTCATCCAGTCCCCCCCCCGCCATGGGCAGGGACCCCTCCCACCAGCCCAGGTTGCTCCAAGCCCCGTCCAACCTGGCCTGGGACACTGCCAGGGATCCAGGGGCAGCCACAGCTCCTCTGGGCAACCTGGGCCAGGGCCTCCCCACCCTCCAGGGAAGGCTTTTTTCCCAATATCCAATCTAAACCTCCTGTCTTTCAGTTCTAACACCCCCCAGAGTGCTGGTGCCAAGGACGGCTCCGGCTGCCTTGGTTAGGAAGGATAATCACTCAGCAGGTCCTACAGCCCGGCACAACTGCCTGCTCCGGGGCAGACCAGTGCCTCCTCCTGACCGGGACCCACCGCCGGCATCTGCAGACATCAGCGTTACAGAGCCACTGGTGTTAGGGGGGGACAAAAAGGACACATTCCCGCTCTAAACCAGTTCAGGCTCTGAGCTCCCAGTAAAGCTGGAGAATGCAGGTGGTGAGGGGGGCCCACCCAAACCCACGGGCCAGGAAAAGCCCCCCAGCTCCCCCGACCTGAGCTGTTAAGAGGGTGGAAGATCTCCAGTTCAACGCAGAGCAGGCTCAGAGGAAGGAGCTCAGGTTGTGCCTCGTGTCAGACGTTCCCACCGAGCACAGCCCTGTTTCCAGGCACTGGGGAACTGTCCCCAGCTGAGCACGGAAAAATACAGGCCAAGAGCAGCTGGGGGTTGCACTTTCTTGCTGACACAAAGAAGGGCTACAAGTCAATTTATAGTCACAGATTGGAGGCAACTCCTAATTTAAAAATTCCAGTTTTAAACCACTACCCACTAAATCACAGCCTGTGAGGATCCTCTGCTCCCCGAGCCCAGACAGGGGTTTGCCAACAGCCTGTGCGAGGGAGCAGCAGTGCCTGTGGCTCCAGCACACACACGGAGTGTTGCCCCACTGCAAAACTGGATCCCAGAGCGGACTCGGGAACAGCAAACTCTCCTCAGCAAAACCTGCTGCTGCAGGAGGCCACCCCTGCAGGTTCTGGGCTCTGTTACTCACCAGATCTGTAGCTTGATCTTCTTTCCTTGTAATTCAACAGTTTTAATCTTGAAGTCTATCCCTAAAATAAACAAGCACATAAATAAGTAATTAGTGTTTATTAAAAAAAAAAAAAGCAGCAATTCCACACCAACTCCGAATGGCTGAGACAGAACAGCAGCTTTTTTCTCCTTTTACAGAATCTTCAGGTAAACCAGGAATGATGTCCAGGCCCTCTGGAATGGGAGAGGAGCACAGGGACCAACACAGCCAGGGCTCCAGAGGGTCTGCACTTGAGCACTGGGTACCTCCAGGGATCGTAGGTAAGATCACGGAATATCCTGAGCAGGAAGGGACCCTCAAGGACCACTCTGGCGCTGCCCAGACACCCCAACAATCCCACTCTGTCCCTCAGAGTGTCATCCAAACCCTCCCGGAGCCCTGGCAGCCTTGGGGCCATGCCCATTCCCTGGGGAACCTGTTCCAGGAGAGCCATGGCCCCTCTGCCTCAGCCCCAGCACACACAGGGTTACAGAGTCCCCCCGACCTTCCCCATGGAGGCAGAAGGTTCGAGCCACACAAAGGTTCCATCAGCAATAAAAGGGGAGTTATCAGAGCTGAGTCTCCTCGCCGGGTCCGTCCCTGCTCCAGGCCACAGTCAGGACTTGGCAGAAGTGTGTGACCAGGACTCTGAGAACTCAGAGAAGCACAGACCATCCTGACGGAGCACGAACAAGGTTTGTACTTTTAATACCAACTAATAAAGAAGGTCCCCAAGCACCACATCCACATGGCTTTTAAACCCTCCAGGGACAGTGGCTCTGTCACCTCCCTGGGCAGCCCCTGCCAGGGCCTGACCACCCTTTCCAGGGAGAAATTCCTCCTCATGGCCCCCCTGCCCCTGCCCTGGCCCAGCTGGAGGCCGTTCCCTCTCCTCCTGACCCTTGTTCCCTGGGAGCAGAGCCTGACCCCCCCCGGCTCCCCCCTCCTGTCAGGGAGTTGCAGAGCCACAAGGTCCCCCCTGAGCCTCCTTTGCTCCAGGCTGAGCCCCCCCAGCTCCCTCAGCCCCTCCTGCTGCTCCAGCCCCTTCCCAGCTCCTTCCCTTCCCTTCCCAGCTCCAGCCCCTCCGGGTGTGTCTGGTGTGAGGGGCCCAGCCCTGCCCCCAGGATTTGAGCTTCTCTTCCCAAAGCTGCCTACAAGAATTACCAGCAGAGGCTACACCAGAGGAGCAGGAACACTCCAAATCATCCTCTCAAACTGTTCTGACAGTAATTAGATGCCACAGTTCTGACTTTCAATTCCAATCAGAACAACTCCACTGATCATTTCTCATGTCTTCCAAAAACCTGTTTATATTTAGACTTTCAAAAAGGCAGCAGCTGCAATCCCAAACTTCCCTCCTAAATCTACAAGGTCATTTTATACCAAGTAAGATTAAATAGAATTTATGAAACACACTATTACATAAGAAGTTTGCATGGGAACTGTGCTTTGAACTGCTTTTAACCCAACACCCTGCACACAGCACGTCAGGGGGGAGAGGCTGGACGTGACCCAGCTCAGAACCCCCCCGTGCCCTGGGCTGATCCCACCAGGATCGTGGGCAGCGGGAAGGGGGGATCCTACAGCCCCTCTGCCCCCTCAGCTGAGCCCCCCCTGCAGAGCTGCCTCCAGCCCTGGGCAGCAGCAGCTCAAGGACGTGGAGCTGCTGCAGAGAGTCCAGAGGAGGCCCCGGAGCTGCTGCCAGGGCTGGAGCCCCTCTGCTCTGGAGCCAGGCTGGGAGAGCTGGGGGTGCCCACCTGGAGAAGGGAAGGATCCAGGGAGACCTTGGAGCCCCTGCCAGGGCCTAAAGGGGCTCCGGGAGAGCTGGAGAGGGACTGGGGACCAGGACTGGAGGGACAGGACACAGGCAATGGCTTCCCAGTGCCAGAGGGCAGGGAAAGATGGGAGATTGGGAAGGGATTCCCGGCTGGGAGGGTGGGGAGGCCCTGGCCCAGGTTGCCCAGAGAAGCTGTGGCTGCCCCTGGATCCCTGGCAGTGTCCAAGGCCAGGCTGGACAGGGCTTGGAGCAACCTGGGCTGGCAGAAGATGTCCCTGCCCACAGGACAAGATGAGCTCTGAACTCAAGGCCAACCCAAACCATTCTTTCATTCCTATGATTTTACCATTGAAATATTAAATCCCAAAGTCCTTTCACACAGAAGTCAGGAATGCAGAGCCTCTCTGGAACAGGCTTCACCATATGAGATGGGGGAGGAGAATCTACCTTCCCTCAGGCCTCTGTCGGGCAGGGATGGCTCTTGCTGGAGGGTCATGTGCAGCCAAGGAGGAGAGTGAACCCTCACCGAGCCTCCTGGGGTTACCAAGTACTGCGTCCTCATGAACTGAGTGTGATGGGTCAAAATTCCCTCTTCTAAGGATTTCAGGAAGAATTTCTCCCTGGAAAGGGTGGTCAGGCACTGGCACAGCTGCCCAGGGAGGTTTGGAGTGCCCAGCCCTGGAGGTGTCCCAGGAAGGCCTGGCCGTGGCACTCAGTGCTCTGGGCTGGGGACAGGGTGGGGGTGGGCACAGGGGGATCCATGGGCTGGGAGGGCTTTTCCAACCCAAATGATTTTGGGATTCTCTCATTTAAAGCAGTGCAGTGACCAAAGGCCAAGGCCTCCACTAATCCCAGGGCGTCAGCCTGGGACCCCCAGCCCTCAGCCTCAGGCCACTGCTCCAGTTTTTCCCAGTCAGCCCCAGCAGTGCTTCGATCCCTCCCACAAAGCCAAATTTCTGAATCAATCCAGGAGCTATCCGATGTGGTTGGAAATGTAAACTGTCCCAAATCCACCCAAGCCCACACGTCAGGGAGCTGTGTGCTGTGATGTGGGGTTCCCCAGCAACGATCCAACGCGAACACAGCGCTTGCCGTGGATCGTAAATAAGAGACTTCCTACGGTGACAGTCACTTCCAGGCTCTGCCCAGCTCCAGCAGCATGTCTGACAGCCACCTTCTGTGTGTTAAGATAAAGCAAGACGTTAACCCAGCCAAGGAAATTAACTCCTCTCTGCACTGCCAGGGATTTGGCCAGTGCCGGTACTCGGGATAAACAAACCTCTAATCCCGCGTTACACTCAGCTGCCACCCCAGTGTAACACTGGTTCAGCCTCGGAACACAGAGGCTGTTATAAATAGCAACCGCTGCTTCCCTCACAGCACTTCCAGAGGAGTTTGAACAGACTGCACCAGGGGCTCCCACCCCGCTGAGGTGCCCAGCCAGCCCCAGCCCCTCCCGAGGAGGTCACTGGTGACATCAAACCACCACAACACAACGGCTTCCCAGGGAACAGGGACAGGTACGGGCGAGTTTCCAGGAAAGCTGTGTCAGGAAAGGGTTGAAGAGGGTAACGGGTATAAGAAGTGACTGGAATGCAGAACAGAGACATCATCCTTACAGGAAGAGATAGACGGGGATGAATTAAAGATGAGCACGAAATTAGTGCCTCATTAGGTGTCGATAAGATATTTATCAGCCTCAGCAGGGCAAATGTGAATTCACTGGAAAACCTGGAAGAATGCTGCCAGGTTTAAAAAAAATCCTATGGATTCCATATATTCAGATTAAGATTTGGAAATGTTTGCTACCCTTCAGTACATCTCACACCAACAACGAAGGCTCCTCACAGGCAGATCCTCCAGGGTTTCCGGTCACTTCTGGGTTCCCTTCCAATTGTTCTTCTGAATGTTCCTTGGGGTGTTGGGGGGTGAGAGGCTGAACATGACCCAGCTCAGACCCCCCCTGTGCCCTGGGCTGATCCCACCCTGCTGCCAGGGCTGGAGCCCCTCTGCTCTGGAGCCAGGCTGGGAGAGCTGGGGGTGCCCACCTGGAGAAGGGAAGGCTCCAGGGAGACCTTGGAGCCCCTGCCAGAGCCTGAAGGGGCTCCAGGAGAGCTGGAGAGGGACTGGGAACAAGGACTGGAGGGACAGGACACAGGGAATGGCTTCCCAGTGCCAGAGGGCCAGGAGAGATGGGAGACTGGGAGGGAAGCCTTCCTTGTGAGGGGGGGGAGGCCCTGGCCCAGGTTGCCCAGAGGAGCTGTGGCTGCCCCTGGATCCCTGGCAGTGTCCAAGGCCAGGTTGGACGGAGCTTGGAGCAACCTGGGCTGGTGGGAGGTGTCCCTGCCCATGGCAGGACGGTGAAGCAAGAGGAGCTTTAAGGTCCCTTCCCACCCAAACCATTCCAGGATTCGATGATTCCATGGGCCTAGGTCTGACCAAACCTGAACTCACGGTTTTAGAAAAGACAGGAGCCAGTTATGGATTTCTCAGGTTCCTGCTGGGGGTACCAATGCTTAAGAAGCAGCAGCAGTGGCTCTCACGGTCTGTGCAGACAAGCCCTGCCCTTGCAAAAACACTGAAGCCACCTCTGCCCATCCCAGGCAAACACAGGGCCCAGGGGGAGCTCCAGGGAGGTCACAGTTGACACTGAACTTGGGCTCTTCCACCTGCATCCACAGAGGAGGCTGTCAGTGACTCCAGCTGAGCATCCCAGCACTATCTGGGCAGGTTTGGGCACCTTGGTGAACACACAACTGCTGCTCAGGGGGTTTGTGCTTCCAGTGCTCTTGCATGGAAGATGTTAGTGAAGACCCAGGACCTGCCTCAGCAGAACAGTTTTAAACCCATCATCACTTCCAGACCACTTCACACCTTCCCAAGCTCCTGCCAAGGTTCTGTGGAGATCCCTCCTCTGCTGCTCAATCACAGACTGGCTGTTCCTGACAAGTAACAGAGCCAAGGCCACCGGTAGGAGAGGGAAGGAGAAAAAGTTCTTTTCCAGTCCATTGCAGAGCTGCAAATGATGAGCTGGGCCTTTTCACACAGCCCCAAGTTTGTTTGCATTCCTTCCAAACAAAGCCCCCATTGAGTGCAGGGATGACACTGGGCGGGAGGAAGGGAATGTAGGGCAGGAGGAGGGAAAGGCTGCGGGGCTGGAGCCTGACAGGAACCCTCTGCACTCACATCCATCCACTGCACATCCATCCACTGCACATCCATCCATGGCACATCCATCCACAGCATATCCATCCACTGCACATCCATCCACTGCACATCCATCCACTGCACAT
>VXAY01003222.1:24960-46721 GCA_013399855.1 Oxyruncus cristatus
ATCCACCCACAGCCCATCCACTGCACATCCATCCACGGCACATCCATCCACTGCACATCCATCCACTGCACATCCATCCACTGCACATCCCATCCTGCACCAAACATCCCACCCAACCCAGCACATCCCATCCAGTAAGGGACATCCCCCCCTGCACTGCCCATCCCACCCAACTCAGACTGACAGCAGCGGAGAAACAACTGCATTTGGTATGTAATTAGCCAGTAATTGCAGCGCACACACCCTGAACCAGCACTGCCCGGCCTCAGCTCGGGGAAGGAAAGCCGATGTGCACAAACTGATCCTCGGATTCATCAGGGCTGGGGAGGGGCTGAGGGAGCTGGGGGGGCTCAGCCTGGAGCAAAGGAGGCTCAGGGGGGACCTTGTGGCTCTGCAACTCCCTGACAGGAGGGGGGAGCCGGGGGAAGTCGGGCTCTGCTCCCAGGGAACAGGGACAGGAGGAGGGGAAATGACCTCAAGCTGCCTCAGGAGAGGTTTAGATCAGGTATTGGGAACAATTCCTGCATGGAAAGGGCTGTGCAGCCCTGGCACAGCTGCCCAGGGCAGGGTGGAGTCCCCAGTCCTGGAGGGATTTCAAATCCCTGTGGATGTGGCACTTGGGGACACAGGACAGTGGTGGCCTGGGCAGTGCTGGGGGATGGTTGGGCTCAATCTCTGAGGGCTTTTCCAGCCTAAATGGCTCCGTATTTCAAGTCTCACGTGGTCACCCTGCCCACCTTTGTGCCACAGGCCCTGGCAACACCAGGTGTTGTTCTTAAGGGTGTATTCAGGCAACAGCTCTTGACAGCCCAATTCCCACAGCAGAACTCTGGGGAACACTCCCATCTCCTCAGGAGCACTGGGAGGTGCCCGATGGCCCCCTCAGCTGTCCCCTCCCAGGGGTCAGGCCTCCTGAGGACGGTGAAGCTCTCAGCCAGAGCCACAGCACCTTCTCCCAAAGTTTGATGGTGCACCTGACTATGGAATCATGGAATGCTTTGGGTGGGAAGGGACCTCAAATCTCATCCAGTCCTGCCCCTGCCATGGGCAGCGACACCTCCCACCAGCCCAGGTTGCTCCAACCCCGTCCAGCCTGGCCTTGGACACTTCCAGGGATCCAGGGGCAGCCACAGCTTCTCTGGGCAACCTGGGCCAGGGCCTCCCCACCCTCCCAGCCAGGAATTCCTTCCCAATCTCCCATCTCTCCCTGCCCTCTGGCAGTGGGCAGCATTCCCTGTGTCCTGTCCCTCTAGGCCCCACTAAAAAGTTTGCCCCCATGTCTCTTACAGGCCCCTTTTAAGTCCAGAGAGGCCACACTGAGGTGTTTCCTCTGAGGAACAATAATGGAGACTATTACTGGATATCTAACCTGGAAGTCTGTCAGCTAAAAATGAAGCCCCTGCAGAACCAAAAGAGAGTTCAGTTCAAGTTTTACTGAGAAGCAATCCTGCAGTTTGTTCGGGCTTGGGTTTATTTGTAATAAGATGAGGAGACAATGTCCTTTAGAACACGTTTGTGTGCTCTGTGGGTGTTTCCACAGGTACCCACAGAGCTGCAATCAGGTGGGGCTGGTGTCCCAGGCACAAAGGATCCCCTGGCCTGGGCTCTGCTGTGGCCCCTCCACAACAAACTCTCCTCTCGGAGCTCATGTTTCCAACACCTTCCACCCCAAGTGCACAGCGTTGTCTCAGCACAGTCCCAGCTCCCAGTGCTGGGAACAACACCCGGAAAACCCAACCCTGAGACCTTGCTCTGTGCTGAAGGGTGAAAATCACTCATATATACACGACAGAAAAAGTCGTGCTGGCACCTGAAATGCTGAGTGTGGTGGGGACGTTGTGCATCCACACTGTGCAGGTACAAATCCCGTGTAGCAGAAATGTTTTTAAACACCTAAGTAGCAACTGAGATCATTAAGAGCTTAATTAAAACCAGAACTCAGAGCTCTTGCCCAGTGCCCTTGTGCTGGGCCTTCCCTGGAAAGAGAAAGTGGATTTACAGCTGGAGCTTTCTTACGAAATCACTAATAACTATCTTAACTACTCCATTGATAACAAAGGTTAAGGTCTGCTGAATCCCAGGAAATGACATCCTGAAGCATGAAAGTTTCTTTGCAAGGGTTCTGAGAGAGTCTGTAATTCTGGACATGATACATGGAAAGTCTGCTACTGATTGGAGGAATTAACTTTATGCTCAAGTCACCAACACGCTTTGTAAAGCAGTGTCGGGCTTTGGAGTTGGGTTTGGACATCAACTCGTTGTTCACCTGGAGCAAAGGAGGCTCAGGGGGGACCTTGTGGCTCTGCAACTCCCTGACAGGAGGGGGGAGCCGGGGGGGGTCAGGCTCTGCTCCCAGGGAACAAGGGCCAGGAGGAGAGGGAACGGCCTCCAGCTGGGCCAGGGCAGGGGCAGGGGGGCCATGAGGAGGAATTTCTCCCTGGAAAGGGTGGTCAGGCCCTGGCAGGGGCTGCCCAGGGAGGTTTGGAGTGCCCAGCCCTGGAGGTGTCCCAGGAAGGCCTGGCCATGGCACTCAGTGCTCTGGGCTGGGGACAGGGTGGGCATTGGGCACAGGGGGGACTCTGTGTGATCCTGGAGGGCTTTTCCAACCTCAGGGATTCTGTGACTCTGCACTGAGGTGTTAATTATCTTCCCCTGGACTCAGGATCAAAGAGCTCTGTGTAAGGAGACTGGACAATGGTCTCTGCCCCAAAGGTACTTTGGTAATTTTAAGAGGCTTTATTGCTGTGTTTTCCTGCTGCCTGGTCAGTCTTCTTTTATTGCATTTTTGGTTTTTAAGTAAAAACGTTGGGGGCTGTTTAATGGCCCCTGTGTAAGCTGTGAGCACACCTGGAGGATACCAGCTTGTCTTGCCCCTGTCTGCAGGTACAGCTGTGCCCCGTGGCTGCCGCCCCCCAAATCCTGAGGCCGCGTTCCTTCGGACCTTGTGAACGTGAGAGCCGCCCACTCAAGGCAGAGGCAGCACAGAGGCTTCCTCCTGCTGCTCAGGCACTGCCTTTCCCTATCACTGCAATTTCTAGAACGTGAGGCAGTAAAGATAAGGTTTATACCCTTCTGGGGCTGTTAAAGGTCTTGCAACAGCTCCACCTTGCTTGAGTTGGATTGGTGTGGGCAAGTGTTCCAGGCCAGGCTGGACGGGGCTTGGAGCAACCTGGGCTAGTGGGAGGTGTCCCTGCCCATGGCAGAGAGATGGGCTTTGAGGTCCCTTCCAGCCCAAAGCATTCCAGGCTCCATTCTATGATTTCACTGCAGCTCCCTGGGGGTCTCCCTTCCCTCGGCCACCAGGGAGAAGAAAGGACCAGGCCTCCATCACTAAGTGCCACTTGTAAGGCTCAGAACCCTCTGATAAGAGAGTTGAGGAAAGAGAAACTCAAACTATTCCCAGTCTCATCCCTTGTCAAAGGCTTGAGCAAAAGCCAAGGTTGTATCAGAGAGAGCCACAGGCAGCTGACGTGGGAAGGAGTGGGAAGCTTTGGGCCAGCTGGGACAAGCCTTGGCACTCGTGGCAATTCTTCCTGCAATCCGGATTTGCCACCTTTGGCATCCAACTGCACAGGAGAGGAACCTCTGGCAATGGGGCTCCAAAGGGAGTGGAACCCACAGTGCCTTCCCCTATTGCCTGTGGTCACATCTCCCATCAACCTCTCCAGCAGATGGGTCTCTGTGACTATCAATGCTTTGGGAATTCTTCTTTCTCAGGAGGAGACTGCAATAAAACTGTTAGAGGAGTCACCAGACAGTCTCAAACTGTTACTCACTGAAAATGAGATTATCAGAGAGACCACAACGAGGAAACCCAAAAACCTGGGACTCCTTGGCTTCTTTTAAACTGTACCAAGAACTTGTGGATCCAGGTAAGGAATCCACACTTGAGCTGATGGCTGCTTTTCCTAACAAAACATTTATTCATCAGGAGTGAGGGATTACACTGTATTTGAAGTTCTCCTTGTCTTCAGCCTTGGTCACGTGGAGCACGGTCAGGTACGTGGGGAGGGGGAAAGGCAGAGTGAGTGTGACCAGCAACAAGTGATGGAATCAAACCAAGAAGCCTGTGGGTGCTCTGCAGTCTGACAAGATGCAAACACACGGTGCCCTTGGTTTAAACCCAGCAGGCAACACAAATTCTGCTGGAGCCTTTGCAGAGGCTGCACAGGTTCCACACCCCTGGATTTACAGCCCTGCCCCAGCCTCCTCTGCAGTGCCCAATCCATTGGATCTCCCGAGTAAACAAGAGAGTAACTGTAAATGCGGCAGCTGCTCCTCCTCCTGCAGGAGAGCCCACTCCACAGGCAGCTTTCCTGCTGCATCTGTGTGTGCAGCCACAGCACACACAGCCCAGCCTCCCACACACAGCCCTGGCCGAGCATCCCCTTCTGTGCATCCTTCCTACACTCACTGTGGCCATGAATTCTCTAAGAAATAGAAAAATCAGTATTTATAGAATTCCAGAACGCTTTGGGTGGGAAGGGACCTTCAAAGCCACCTAATTCCATCCCTGCCATGGGCAGGGACACCTTCCACTAGCCCAGGTTGCTCCAAGCCCCGTCCAACCTGGCCTTGGACACTTCTAGGGATCCAGGAGCAGCCACAGCTTCTCTCAGTAACCTGTGCCAGGGCCTCCCCACCCTCCCAGGGAAGAATTCCTTTCCAGTATCCCACCTATCCCTGCCCTCTGGCAGCGGGAAGCCGTTCCCCTCATCCTGGCACTGTCTGTGTAACCAAACAGCCGAGCCAGCCGTGGACGCAGAACAGAGGACAACCTCCCCAGCTGAGCAGCTGGAGCCAGCCGGGCCGAGCGCTGCTGCTGGCCCAAGATAACCCACACCAGGGGCTGCAGAACAAGTTATTTATACCGTGGGGCACCCCCTGCACGGGCTGACAGTGCTCAGCGGCTCCACTGGGCCAGCAGCTCATTCCCACCCTTTTTAACCACAGGCTACTCCCACATTGCCCAGACCCAAAATAAACCCTCACCCAAAGGGCTCCAGGCCCTCATGATCCAGCCTGACATGGGAGTTTCCTCCCAGCCTCCAAAGCTGCAGTGACTCAGGACTCCTCCCCGAGGGCAGCACAGGGAGTACCTGCACGACTTGTTGAGACACGGCAGCCCAGTGCCTGGAGCGGGAGCTGAGCTCGGCACTGGGAGCAGAAGGGCCCCAGAGCACAAGCTGAGGCAGCACAGCACTCCCAGAGATCGATCCAGACTCCCCCAGCTACAGGGAGAACCAGGAGCAGCCCCTGGGAGACCAGGGAGAGTATCAGGTACCACAGAGACACTGCAGTGGCCTCTTGGCTGCCTTTGCTCTGCTCTTCTACCAGTTGAATTCCACCGCTTTTTGACATTCAGGGACCAGGAGTGTCACAGATTACTCAAGGCATGAGCAACGTAAGGATTTACGAGTTAGCAAGGCAGAATTTCAGTGAATTCCTGAGTTCCACCCTCAGTGCAGACTGCTGTTCCCAGTGCAGTGTGCACACCAGAGCAGCAGCAGGAACTCACTTTTCCTGCTCTGCAGGGTTTCAAGTCGTGACAATTCAGCACTGACAGAGCACCTGGAGTTGCACCTAAATAAAGTTAACACATACCTTACATGAACTAAAGTAACACACACCCTGCCTGAAACCTCAGGAAATGTACATTTATAGGATAGGATTATGGAATTGTTCAGGTTGGAAAAGACCTCTCAGATCATCAAGTCTGACCATTCCAGCATCCTAAGAAAGTTCCACAACTGTGTAAGAGAAAACCCCCCTGAAGCGGAAGGGCCTTCCTGGGAGCCTGCTTTGGATGGAGCTGGGCATGGCAGGACAACGGCAACGGAATCAAGGGATTTAATTCCTTTAATCCCACCAGCCACAGATGACGACGTGATCAGCATTTACATTTTATTCCCATGCATCCAGTGTCAATCCTCCCATTCTCATTCCAGCTCCAGCACCCAAAGGCTCCACTCACAAACCACCCCTTGACCCTTTGCTTTACCCCCCTGAGCTATCACCTGGGTAAACCCCCCCTGCTTTGTCCCGAGGTCACCAGCCTCCATCCCCACCGTGACAGCTACACAGAACTGCTTTCCTTGGCAACATCCACAGGAACAGGCAGAGGAACTCCCCTGGGAACAGCTGTATTCTGCTGCTGGGGATCCACAGCACTGCAGCATCCTAAAAATGGGCATTTTTGTAGAGCAGGCATGAAGCACAGGAATTATGGGCAGGTCTCTCTCTGTAAAGGTAAGGTGAAGACTCTTATGCGGTGACATTTGCCGGTGGGACCACATGTGTCTTTACAAACATTTAATTCCAGCACCTGTTTTCAGGAATGCAGTAGACTCCCCAAATCCAAAGGATGCACTTAACCTTTAGCTTCCAACACAGAATTTGCTCCATTAGAGATTGTTAGGAACAAGTGTATCTCCTTTCCACCCAACTGCTCAGCTCTACCAGCCCCTCCTGATGACCCCCCCGGCTCTGTCCTGAGTTCCCCCTTTTGCAGCACTTCATAAAACTGTCCTTCCAGGCCGAGTTTCACCAGTCCTGGACCAACAGAGAGACATTCCAGAGCCAATGATGTAAGGCAGGACACGGGACAGAGCAGCAGCACTGGTGCCAGATCGTCTCCTCCCAATTAATCTATTCTTAACGAAGCAGATGACAGTCCTGCGAGACAGCAGCTCCTGGGGTGACCTACATTCCCCCTCCTGGATGTGTTTGTTGTGCCTCAAATGCTGTCACACATCCCCAACAGGGCTGAGCCCTGCAGGGAGATGGGATTTATGCAAACCAGCCCTGACTATCGATGGGGGGACTCCGCTGAATATTCATTTGGTGACAATCCAGCACTCTGGCTTATATCCCCCCAAACACCAGGCTTAGTCCCAGACAATAGGAGGCCGTTGTCACCCAGCCTGAGCCGGTGTCTGGGAAAAGCCATGTGTTGTGAATCCATCCCCATCCCTGCTCTGGAAGAATCTGGGGATCCTCACTCCGGGCCAGAGCTCCCCAAGGAGCCTGGCTCAGATCCCACCTGCAGCATCAGCCAGTTCAGAGAGGAACAGCATCCCAAGTTCCAGGATTCAGAACTCCAGGAGTGAAGGACACCTTCCTAACTTGAAATTCTTTCTGAAGTGCTCCCGTTCCCCTTCAAAGCAGCAGAGGAGCCGTGAGTACACGAGCTCCTCCGGGCTGATCCAAGGATGCACAGCAAATGTAGGGCAAGGCTAAAGCCTTGCAGGGCACCAAACAAGTCTCAGCTGAAACCTCCTCAACCACCGTTCTTCTCAGATTTGTATTAAAAAGCACAAATTAATTCTGAAGGAAACCATGACAAAAGTCAGCCTTTCTACCAGAAACTGTTTAAGAGCACTTTGGGTCAGTATTGAACAAGATATTAAAGATATGCAGTAATCAAGGGGGCAGGGGTGGTGTGAGCTGTGTGCTCCCCACACACCAGGCTGCTGCACCTCCACAGCAGCAGTGGCCTTTCACCCCTCCACAGGTCCTGTCACCTGCAGTTAAAATATCATCACCTTCAGGAACAAACCTTGAGAGCCCTTCTGTTCCACCTCCAACTGGGAGAAGTCCATTACCTTGCTATTACCCCCTGGACACCTGCAGATTTAAGTCCTTTTATGGGCAGGAACACAACCAGCAAGACTTTTCCCTTCTAAAAAGTACGGATTATACCCACACATTTGGGTCTGGGAAGCCACAGGGCTGCAGGAAAGAGAAGAGTATCAATCCCTCAGGAATTCCACGGAGCTGCTGCTCCTTGAGCAGCATTGTACACGTTTGACAGATGGATTACAACGTGAAGTGCTGCTCAGCCCCTACCTGGAATTAAGATCCCAGCAATCAGGAGGTGGGAAAGGCCCCGGTACCACGGAGCACACGTGTGGCTGAGGTCCCACCACATGGACCTGCCTGGGAGGCATTTCCCAAGGTCTCTTCCTCAATCAGTGATGCCAAGCAGGGACTTACCAAGAGCTCTACATCACCCTGGAGTTCCAGCTCCCTCACTCCGACTGCTGCAGATATTCAAATACTGAGCTGGACACAAACTGCCAGTAATGGAGTTTATTTGCAAAGATTAGCACAACAGACAACTTTTCTGTGAAGTGAAGGAGACAACTCCAGCAAGGGAGGAGCTCAGGTGCATGAGCTTAGACCCATTAGTCAGAGTGCCTGACTGGGGGGCTGGAGGGAAAGGGCTCTTGAGGGACTAAAGCTAAAGCCACAACAGCTCAAACCAACCTGTTCCTACCCACCTTTCCTTGGGAGGCATCACCTCCTCCATGTTCACAGGGAGGGACGACAGCACAAGTGTCCAGGCCTCAGCAACTCAACCACAATTTTCACAGGATCATTTGGGTTGGAAAAGCCCACGGAGACCACCCTGTGCCCGATGCCCACCTTGTCACCCAGCCCAGAGCACTGAGTGCCACGGCCAGGCCTTCCCTGGACACCTCCAGCAGTGGTGACTCCAAACCTCCCTGGGCAGCCCCTGCCAATGGTAATTTTGGAAGATTAACAAACACAGCACTGCTGATTTCGAGCAGGGGAGAGGCTGAAGCAGCACAAAGGAACAATATGGTTCTCCACCTCCGGCAAAGAACAGGGCAGGGGCCTTGGGGAGCTCTGGCTGCCACAGCCATGCCCCTGAACCCTCCAGGGAATGCCAGGCAGCCCCAGTGGTCACGTCCCACAGCAGGTCACCCTGTGGCCAGGGCGGTCCAGGGCCAGAGCTTCAGCCAAGGTTTCGTGGCACAGTTCTGATCTGGTGGTTTGACTTCCGTGCCAGCACCTCCATATCAGGGCCTGGGCAAAGTTCAGGAGATAAGCAGGGCGAGGAGCATTCCCAGTCAAATGGAGGCAGGTGCTGGATCCCGGACAGCGACAGGTATTTCCAGCAGCTCCGAACCCACCCCGCTTAACTGCAGCCCCGCTCAGGAGAGGTGCGCACAGCACAGCCCTGGGGGGTACCCGCAACCCGGCCAAGCAGACTGAGATCCCACCACCACACAGGTTCAGAGACAGTCCCTCAAGAGCTGGGGCTGGAAGGGCCCTCGGGAAACCATGCAGGCCAACCCCCTGCCCAGGCAGGGTCACCTGAGGCAGGGGACACAGGGACACATCCAGGTGGGTGTGGGATGTCTCCAGAGGGGGAGACTCCGTGCCCTTCCTGGGCAGCTGTTCCAGAGCTCTGCTCCTCTTCATGAGAAGAAGTTTTGCCTCATCTTGAGGTGGACCTTGCTGTGGTTTAGTGTATGGCCACTGCTCCTGTCACTGGCCACCACTGAACAGTTTGGCACCATCCTCTCAGCACCCCTGGGAAGTCTCTGTGTGTATAATCACTTCGGGGCAGTCACCTGTCACATGCAACCGTGACAGGAGCCATTTCTCAGGCCAGAGCCACTTATGAAACTCCCTCATCCTGCCCTCCCCAGCTGCCTTCAGCTCACTGACAGACACCCCTGCAACTCCTGTCCCATGAGGAGTGACCCCAAGCAGCCATCCCTCACTGCCCACACTCTCCCAGGGAAGGCATTTCGGAAGACACAGGAAAGTACAGTTCAAATTTACATGTTAAAAACCCTCAGCTCAGAAAGAAGCCTCCAGCTTCCTGCTGACACCACCTACACCGTCCCCGGGGGTCTCTGGGACCACGTACAGCTTCAAGTACAGCTTCAACACAAGCCGTTACTTCTTCCAGCAAAAAGAAACTTGATCACTCTGTTATTCCAGCAGCTAAACCTTACACAAGGCTCCCACAAACAAAACAAAAGAAAATGAACAAAGGAACTATTTTAGTGATGTTTTATGCATACCAAGAGACAAGGGAGACAATAAGGTTTTTATTCATAAGGTACTAAGGGGGGGAAAAAAAGGAAATGAAGCTCTAGCAAGAAACAGAACTTAGTTCAGGGTTGTTCCCATGCAGCAATAATCTCTGCTCAGTGTCAGTTAATTCCAGGTTTGAGGGCTGATTTAATTCCCTGTCATTGCATCTTTCATTTTCCACGAGACTCAATTAGCTCTGGCCAGGCAGCAGAGCTCTACAGCCACCTCTGCCAGCACCTATTTTTAGGGAAGGATGGTTTGGAGCAGCTGTACCTCCCTGTGCATCCCGCTGTCAGGAGCCCGTCAGGCCCCACACCTGAAATCACGGCAGGGAAAGGTCTGCACTCCAGACAGTCCCCAGCCCACAACTGGAATTCTACTCTGAACCACCACAGATGTCAACTGACTGCGTTCAATTACAGCCAATTAAATCGGTTCCCATGCATGTCTCACCCTACTTAAGCTATATTTGTTAGCCAGAAAATAAATAGGGAACACGAGTCTGCTTTCACATAAACTGCTATTTATGACACACAAAATTTGTCACTACTTGCTGTAATGGTAATTTTGTCCTCAAATTACATAAAAACAAAACTCGAGTCAACACTTACCCTGGCTAATTTATACTGAGCAGATGGACAAGACAAGTTAACACACAAACGAAGGGAAGTGAATTCATTCAGGAAAAGCATCGGCTTTCCCAAAGAGGCAGGTGCTGTGCTGTGGAGGCCATTGAAGGACTCAGTCACTCGATTCACCCTCATGGAATCATCAAAGACTCCAAGAACAGTGTTGTGTCCTGTGTCCATGCAGGAGGTTCCCCCTGAGGCTCCACTGCTCCCACCCCGAGCACGACCCAATAGGTGTTACCTGAACAGTTGCCACCTGATTTGGGATGTTTCCAGCCACTGAAATATCAACTTACACATCAAAAAACCCTTCAGCTTATTAACCCTTCAGCAGCAAGAAACACAGGGATTCCAAGGAGCCCAGGCACAGGTGTTTGGTCTACACCAAGTCCCAGGAATCCCCAAGGCAATTCCCATACTCCAGGCTAAGGGCAACAGTGTGACCATGAGAGTTCCTCCACTCCCCACTCCTGGAGGGGGTCAAGTACCGTAACACCAGAGCTTCCCACCCAACCTCCAAGTTCTGCAGCCAGTGAGAAGGGGAATGGCAGAGCTATCAAGTGAATCAGCACGGGGAAAAAGCCTGAATTTAAAAAAGGCCTATTGTTACAATACTGCCCTGGAGCATCCATTCATCAGTAAGTTTTATCAACCTCTCAGCTATTATTGATACTGTGACATTCCAACTGAATTCTCACAAAGAGCCTGAGAAACAGGAATTATGTACTTTTGAACAGGTGGGAAAAACTGAAGAATGTCCCACAACACGCCCAGAACCAAAAAGCGGAGGACACCCCAAAGCCTTGGGCTCTCCCGAGGCAGCGCTGGAGGCTGCAAGGCTTGTCTGGGTTCTTTACTGGCTGCACTCTGCAAGGAGGGCAGGTACAGCTCACCTGCAGGAAACACCATCATGGGATGCTTTGGGTGGGAAGGGACCTCAGAGCTCACCCAGTGCCCCCCCCTGCCATGGGCAGGGACACCTTCCACTAGCCCAGATTGCTCCAACCCAGCCTTGGACACTTCCAGGGATTCAAGGGCAGCTACAGCTTCTTTGGGCAACCTGTGCCAGGGCCTCCCCACCCTCCCAGCCAGGAATTCTTTCCCAGTATCCCATCTAACCCTGCCCTCTGGCAGTGGGAAGCCATTCTCCCTGGTACTGTCCCTCCAAGCCCTTGTCCAAATTCCCTCTCCAGCTCTCCTGGAGCTCCTTTAGGCCCTGGAAGGGGCTCCTTCAAGCCAGGACGTTGCAACTCTCCCTCCAGCACAAAGGCACCTCAGGATGACGAGAACAGATGCTCACTTGTGAGACAACTATGGCGACTCTCAGTTTCAAATCTCATGGAATAAACCCATTGCCCTTTCGCACTGAAGGGAGCCAGAAGTGGTCACACAGCCAGCGATCCCAGAATCCCTGAGGTTGGAAAAGCCCTCCCAGCCCATGGATCCCCCCTGTGCCCATCCCCACCCTGTCCCCAGCCCAGAGCACTGAGTGCCACGGCCAGGCCTTCCTGGGACACCTCCAGGGCTGGGCACTCCAAACCTCCCTGGGCAGCCCCTGCCAGGGCCTGACCACCCTTTCCAGGGAGAAATTCCTCCTCATGTCCTGATCCCGCCTCAGCAAAGGACCTGCTCCAGCTCCCTGTGTGTATTCCAAAACAAAGCATCCGATCAGGATACTGGAATGGGCTGTGCCAGGAAATGACATCAGGATTCACACGGAAAGAACTGAGGTCACAGCAGAGCGCTGCCAACAGCTGGAGCAGCAGCAGCCCCGCGAGTTACAGGGTGAGAAACCACAACTGTGGCCACAGCGGCGCCTGCTCGGAGCGTGGTGAGGAACAGCAGCTCCTGCTGCGAGCAGGACATCACCCCCCCCTCTGCCAGCTGCTCCTGGTGCCTCTCACCCAGCTGCTGGGTTAGAAGCTCTTTGCAAAGCTGGTGCCCATTATCTGATGCTCCAAAGATCAAAAGGAGACTTCGTCCAGCAGGAACCTCTCCAGACTGCAGAGCTTCTGATGGGATCCAGAGCAGCTCTGACACACACTGGGAAATGGGATCCCCACCTCAGGTGCCGTCCTGGCACCCTGGACCAACAGCAGGACTGAGGCAGCCTGTGGAGCACAGGCTTTGTGCCTCCAACACCCCGCAGGAGAGCCCTGTTACTTTGGGGTGCCAGGGTCTCCCCTTACCCCAAGGACAGCATTCCAGCACTCCTGCATTGCTGTTCCAGTCACACACCACCTGCAGCACAGTTTTTTCCCAACACCCAGATCAGGTTTCCCTTTTGGGACCTGTGAGCTTTAGGGTCCCTTTTAACCCAACCCATTCCGTCACTCCGTGACCCAAACCCAGGCAGTTACATCCTCCGGGCTCTGTGGCTGGGTTAAAGCCTCAAGCACACTGGGACACACCCCTGGGGCACATGGCCACGCAGAGTGAGCAGATACCACCAGCCCAACACTTGCAGGTGGGTTTCTGAGCCCCCTTCCATGCAGCCCACCAGCATTTCTGGTCACCGAAGCAGGAACGAGACTCTCCAGAGAACTCACAGTCCTGGTCCATGCTGTCCCAGACGTACCAACACCAAGTACAGATCCCAAAGAACTAGACAGTAGTTACCTTTGCTTTCACCAGAAACCCGAGCAGCTGAAATAACTAACTAACTAAATAGATGACTTTGCTGTGTACTGGCAAGATCAAAAAGTTCCGCGGAGATGAAAGCCCTTCACTCAAGGAATCGGGAGCATGGCTCCTGCAACCAGCCTCAGACAGCTGTACTGCAGCTGCACAGCTGAGCTCCCCCAAGGTGACAGAGGCACGTGCAGGCGGATGGGGGTGACAGCTCTGCTCCTCACGAGCTCGTTATGCCACAGCAAGCCCCCTGCAGAGCACGAGGGTACAGGATGGATGGCACACAACCTGCAGCGAGCCTGGGAAGGTGTGAAATCAGCCTCGCTACCCAGGGCCCTGGAGACACCCAGGTACTGCTACCAACATTTTCATGATCCCAATTCAGACATTGATTACAGATCTGCAACCGGAAGAGTTTAAGAAGTGCAGCCGAGGGAGTGACCTCAGGGAAGGCACCTGCCAGGGAGGTTTGGTGGTGAGGAACAGCAGGCACCATACCCGTAGTTAAAGGGCAGGACATCCGACACACGAACAGGTCAGACACCAATGGGTGAACTCCTGTGTCCAGGTGCCTGAAGTCAATAACTGATCACCTGAAATGAAATGTAAAACCACCTTCAGTCCACACGACTGAAATGCCGGTGAGACCAAGTTAAGACACAACCATCTCTCAGGGGCAGAATAACTTCTTTGGCACCGGGTACAACGGGTTCAGAGAATGCTGTCACAGAACAGAGACAAGAGTTTGATCTCGTAAGCCACAGATGAGACAACATGACCAGCCCAGCTCTCCTGAACCTTCCAACAGCCTCCTAAATCCCGTGGGTGGTACCATGCCCTGATCCAACACGGGTCAGCCCCCTGTGGGAACACCTGAGGGTATCACAGCATCACCTATCCTCGGAACCACAGCTGTCAGGGCTTCTGAAGCTCAGATCTTGGGCTAGGACAGCCCCCCAGGAACTCCCAGTACACAGAGCAGCACAGCACACCAGATTCATTGGGAAGAGAGCACTTCCAGCACCCCTCCCAGTCCACAACTGCTTCAGTGCATCCAGATACGAGCACTCCAGTTTGAGGAGCATCCTTGAGGAGAGAGCCGCATAGGTGAGGCTGCCAGTGTAGGTGCTGCACACCCAGCAGCGCTCAAGCGAGCAGGCCTCTCCCAGGGAGAATCAAGTCAGATTTTGGAAACGCAAGACACAAACGAGCACTTCTCCAGGTTACTCAGCATGGAACAAGTCACAATCCCAGGGGGAAAGAAAGCCTGGAGTTGTTTTAGCTGCAAAAAAGAACCAAAACATGCAGAGACTTCAGTTAAACCCACGCAAGAGTTGTAGTTAGACCCACGCAGAAAGGGAAACCCACACAGTGAGGCTGCACTGAAGCACCAGACATTCAAGACAAGTTGCAGCAGCAGCTCTGGTCTCTTCCCTGTTTTCCCAGGGCCAGACAGGGAATTCCCACAGCACCAGGAATTTGACAAGCTGTTTTTTCACAAAGCATTTCTGAAGCACCTTCCCCCCTCCTCACAAGGGTTACACAAACCCAACGCCAGCTGAAACCCTCCCCCATGTGCCATCGGGCCATGGAGCACAACAGGCACCGGCTGGCACTGCCCAGGGAACCCGTGCAAGCTGCTCTCATCCATGTCCTTCCTGGGCATTTCTCAGCCCCAGGTGGATGAAGTTTCCTGGCAGAGCAGCTGCTTCCAGGCGCCATCCTTCCCGGGATGCTCCAGCTCTGAAGCCAGCAAGCAAGGACAGCTGCCCGTGCCCAGCTCCAGGAGGGAGGAGCAGGGAGCGGGCTGAGCACCCAGGGCTGGCAGGAGCAGGGCCAGCAGGGAGGCCTGCCAAGGCAGAGCCCCTCACAGGCAGCACTGCTGAACTAGAGGCACCAACATCTGCCCCAAACCCTGCAGGGTGGGATTGTCTCTGTTCTATCCCCTGATGAGGATTTTATCAACAGACTCTCCATTGATCCTCTAATTAAACATCAGTATTGACTTCAAGGGTGGAGAAGATCAAGTGTTTTCTCAGGATAACGAGAATCATCGAACCACAGGATGGTTTGGGTGGGAAGAGACCTCAGAGCTCATCCAGTCCCACCCCTGCCACAGGCAGGGACACGTTCCACCAGCCCAGGTTGCTACAAGCCCTGTCCAACCTGGCCTGGGACACTTCCAGGGATCCAGGGGCAGCCACAGCTTCTCTGGGCAACCTGTGCCAGGGCCTCTCCATCCTCCCAGGGAGGAGTTTATTCTGTAAAAGTATAAGAGATTTTCTTTCAAAAGAGGAAAACCAAGAAGTCAAGAGGAAATCACTTCTCTGCGCCCCCCAGTTGTGCTTATCACTCAACAAGGCACTAAAAATTAATCCTCTGCTGCTTATAACAGAGGCTGTGCCCCTGCTTAGCAGCTCACGATCAAGATTCTACCAACAACAACAGGCATTTTGTGTGGCCTCCTAAAATTCAGGAGCAGCCCACGGATCACACAGCCTGTCACAAGCAGCCACAGGCCTGTGCTCGGAATCCGAACACGCTTTACTCCAGCAAACATCCGTGACTGCCTCACTCTTCGCCTCGGCCGCTGCTCGAGCGCCAGCCCCTCGTCCCGGACAGAGCGCAGGTGTAACCCGTGCTCGCTCCCTGCCTCGTGTCCCCACGTGTCCCGGTCACACCGAGCACGTTTGGGGAGCAGCTGCCGGTTGGTTTCAGCTGCACAGAAATAGCAAGTGTGTGCAAGGGCAGGGAGAGGAGCAGCAGGGCCGCCAGGGCACACGGTTGTGCCTGAGGAAGCGGCGCCGCAGCCTCCCCCTCCTTCAGCGCCGGTCCTGCCCCCGGCTGTGACAGCGGCAGCGGAGGAGCCAGCCCAGTTTGGGGCTTGTTGCATACTGGGAGCAGGGAGGAGGGAGGGCCAGGCACTGGAACTGCTGCCAAGGGCTTTGTTAGCGTGGAACTGCAACCACACAGAGAATTTTCATGGAGAACCTCTGAGGCCCAGGGCAGTGCCCTCCCTGTGCTGGCACTGCTGGGGCACCTCCAGTGCTGGGGCAGGGCTGGGCCCCTCACACCAGACACACCCGGAGGGGCTGGAGCTGGGAAGGGAAGGGAAGGAGCTGGGAAGGGGCTGGAGCAGCAGGAGGGGCTGAGGGAGCTGGGGGGGCTCAGCCTGGAGCAAAGGAGGCTCAGGGGGGACCTTGTGGCTCTGCAACTCCCTGACAGGAGGGGGGAGCCGGGGGGGGTCGGGCTCTGCTCCCAGGGAACAAGGGCCAGGAGGAGAGGGAACGGCCTCCAGCTGGGCCAGGGCAGGGGCAGGGGGGCCATGAGGAGGAATTTCTCCCTGGAAAGGGTGGTCAGGCCCTGGCAGGGGCTGCTCAGGGAGGTTTGGAGTGCCCAGCCCTGGAGGTGTCCCAGGAAGGCCTGGCCGTGGCACTCAGTGCTCTGGGCTGGGGAACAAGGTGGGGACGGGCACAGGGGGGACCCATGATCTTGGGGGTCTTTTCCAACCCAAATGAACCTGTTATTTTGAGTACAAGTGTCAGCCACCCCAGTGTTTCCATATCCCCTGCTGCCCTACAACTCCACCAGTCCAGATCTGGAGAGTAACATAAGGAGCCTGATCAGGGAGCTGATCCAGCTCAGCTGAAAAAACAGCCACGTTACACAAAGAAGTTTCCAGCCAGCTCAGCTCCTCACCACAGCCTTCCCCAGTTTCTCATCAGTGCTGCAAGGAGTGCACAAGCAAAAATATTGCTCATTATTCAGGGCCCTGGAGGCAAAAAACCCCAAAACCCTCCAATAAAAACCCAAAACCCAACCCACTCTCCATGTACAGTATCACACCCAAAGTCCAGGTCGCTCCGTATCCCTTTTCCTGGAGGTCTCAACAGTCAGTGGTGAGGAGAACCCCTCTCTCCAGGCCAAACAATACTTGTCCAACCTCCAGCAGCCAAGAGCTGAGGGGATTCCTGAGCTCCAGCTGTTTCCAGAAAACCAACAGATCCACTTCCATTTTCTACTTTCATTCTGATGCCACTGACCTTTGCCCCCCCAAATTTCCCCTGGCAGCCGTTGTGCAGCTCAGTCACCTACAGGTAGAAATGACTTGGGCATCTCTTGCTGCCTGGGGTGTCTCTGGACCCCACGTCGTGGCAATGGCCGAGCAGGAGCTGGGATGGGGGTTCAGGGGGGTTTTTTTATTTCTAATTCATCTGCTCCGTGCCAGGAGTCAGACACAGACTGACCCCACAGCCTGGGCACAAGAACAGAACTCACAGCTGCTACTGCTCCTACCAGGAATACTGGTTGGAAAGGACCTTAAAGTTCATCCAGTTCCTGCCATGGGCAGGGACACCTTCCACTAGCCCACAACCCACTAGGTTGTTCCAAGCCCCATCCAACCTGGCCTTGGACAATTCCAGGGATCCAGGGGCAGCCACAACTTCTGGGAAGAGGGAAAACAGTACTTCCAATTGTTGTAGTAATCCTCTTTTTGGACCCAAGAAACTCCTTGTTTGTCAAACTTCATTGCAACCACCACTCAGTTAAAAGCACTTCCACCACTCAAACCATCATTTGGACCAAGTTTTTCCCCATTCTTTATCTGGGACTCCTCCCTTCCCAATATTAATATATCACAATCCTGGGTGAACAAATCCTCCCAGGATGCACAAAGAAACTTGTTGTATCTATTATCTCAGGACTGATTTAAAAAAAACTTCACACACATACTGTGCCAATATGAAATGATTCCAAAGCAAGTGCTTCCAGCTAAAAACCACCTCTAATAAGCAGCAAAGAAATAATTAAAAAATAATCATCTCATCAGAAAGCAGTTTTCTTATACTCTCACATTTTTAAAAAACAGTTTTGCACAGCTTTGGCTGTGTTCAGAATAAAACAAGGCTGATCAAACCTCAAAGTCTCTGCTTTTTCTCCTGGGATTTGTAGAGCTGCAAGTCAGGTGGGCAAAGCCAGGAACACAAAGCACCCCTGCACCTCCAGCAGGAGTTAAGATCCAGGGAAGCTTTACCTCCACCACCAGGAGGGATCTCCCAAAGCTTACATACCCTTTGTTCTCCTGAGCTATTACCAGTCAGATTTCACGGGGAAAACATTTTTTGTGACTCATCTTAATTTGCATTTGACTTAGTCAAACAACAGTGATTATATGGTGGAGTCCGGTTTTGACATTCAAATGTTTGAGCAGCCACCCTGGGCAGAGGAGCCTCCCTCCCTACCTGTCCCCAGGTCCCAAAGGCTGGAGCTTCCCCTGCCCACTTCGAGGAGCTCCAGAGGGTGCCCAGAGCTCCCACAGCTCCTCTTCCACGGCTCGCTTCAAACCATCTTGATACGCTGAAAGCCAACAAAAATCACTAAAAAACCCCAGATCTCAAGGATACACTGCCAGGACGTCACTTACAGTAACGTCTTTAGCATTAAAAATCCAGAAAACCTGCTGGTAGCACGAGTGGCAGCAGGGAAAGTACCAAAGCTACCAGCTACACCAACACGTGACCCAGCGTGGAGTATCCACAGAGCACACCTGAGAAGCCACAGCAATCCCCAAGAACAAGCACCACGAAAATGCTTCTGGCACCGCAAAATTGCCGGAGTTCTTACAATCAAAAACGGTTTGTGGCAGACTAAGCCTGCCATGATTTGTCCCCTTCCTACCTGCAAACAGCAAGGCAGCAGTGGAGGCCCAGCCCCTGCCCCCTCCGGGGAGGTTGCGATGACTATGGGATTTCTGGCAGAAATGCCACTGGAATATTTATAGTGCCTGAGACACGGCAACGAAACCACTCACACAGGCACCTCAGCACATCCAAAAGCTTAACTGCTGCTTTAGCAGGAAACATTAGATTGAAGTGACTCAAAGGCAAAGCCAGAGTATGTCAAATTACACGGACAGTAAGTTATATCCCAACGGCCATCATGGATTAATCAACATGTAAAGATGAGATGTGACGTGAATAGAAGTTACTAATGTGAAGCATTTATTATTTTATCTTTCCCTATGCAGCAGACAGGCCTTTGGTTTTAGAGAATTAAAACCCTCCTCCCCACTCATCCTTCACAGACATGGGCTGGTTTCAATATTCCTTGAGATCCCTCTTTTCTGTACAGACTGAACCTTCCAGTAGCTGCAGCAGCCTCAGGAAAGACGGAGAGGGACTCTGGACAATGGATGGAGGGGCAGGACATGGGGCAATGGCTTCTCACCGCCAGAGGGCAGGGACAGATAAGATACTGGGAGGGAATTCCTGGCTGGGAGGGTGGGGAGGCCCTGGCCCAGGATGCCCAAAGAAGCTGTTGCTGCCCTTGATCCCTGGAAGTGTCCAAGGCCAGGTTGGAGAAACCTGGGTTAGTGGAAGGTGTCCCTGTCTGTGGCAAGGGGTGAGACCGGATGAGCTTTAAAGTTCCTTCCCACACAAACCATTCCATGATTCCATGAAAAGTCCACACTCTGGTGCATTTTCCATGCTGGACTATCCCAGGTTCCTGTGGAGCTCCCGGCACACAGAGCCCTGGGTCAGAGCTGCCACGCTCCCGAGCCGTCGGGTTTATCCAAACACAAGGCGAGGCTCAGCCAAGGGCCGGTCCCCTCCAGTGTCACCCTCTGTGTCACCCTCTGTGTACACAAGTGCCTTGGGAACGGCATTTCCTCCTTGCTACAGGTCAAAGACTCCACTGCAGGTTTTCCCTGAAACTCCTCTTCCACCTGCAAAACCAGCCCGAGTGGCTGCTGTGCTGGGATTCCCCACAGCAGGGACCACCAGGGAAAGCACCTTCCCAGGCTCCTGGATTGGCACCGCCGCAGTGGGGGAGAACCTGGGGCAGTCTGAGAACTGCAGCTACCAGTGGCAATCTGGAATCACGTTTTCAGCCAGATTATTCCATCGCTTTGTAATAATGTGGAGAACGATGCAGTGGACAGGTACTTTATCCCAGGTTTTTCCTTCATGGATAGGCTGCTTTTCCCAAGGTGCTAATGTGGAGCCTCCCTTTCAACCAACACTGCCTGCACAGGACACTTTCCCCCAGGTTCCCTCATTAACTTCCTGAAAAAACATGGAAACAACACATTCAAGGCATCTTCAGGCACTTCAGCATCAAACAGAATATCCCTTTGTACCCCAAAAACTGCCAAATTCCGCCATGAGGCAGCAAGTCTGACACACTGACACACCAAGGGATGTTCATAGTTACCACCAGCAGACATCCAGGCCAGAATCCAGGGAATAAAACACCTCTGCCTTCCAGTTTATGCACCCCAGAAATAAACACTCACTGATCAGAACTGGTCTGACTGGTGGGAAACACTTCCAAACTCTGCACGCCCTAAACTTGGTGATACTGCTCTTGAAGGCCCAAACCCCACAGTCAGACCAACAACCAACACTAATTACTAAAGGACTAATTACTCCAGGATCACTAAAAGCACAGGGGCTGGGGAGCAGGAGCCTCCCTGTGCCCGCTGACTCCTCCGCTATGACGTTGCCTATTTTTAACTTTGGGAATTGAAATAAACCTTTGGAGCGGAATGGGAAGGCGAGGAACGCCATGTGATCCCAGCCAGGACCTGCCAAGCAGCGCTGGAATACACCAGGGCAGCAAATCCCTGCAGCCCCTAGAGCCAAGGGAGCCCTGGGAAGGGGCAGCTCTAACCCACTGTCACACACACACACACACACACAAATGAAGCAAAACCCCGAGCTGAGGCCTTAAAAGCTTTTGGGCAACAACGTTCTTGACACTTTATTGTCCCAAACATACTCCTTTTCCCACTTTAGGTTATCCAAAGCTTGCTTAAGACAGTCTTTTGACGTGTTATAGTCCAAGCTGCAATTTTTGGGTGACATTTCCATATGGATGAGGAAGTCCCCAGGCGTGTACTCACACCCAGTGCTAAGATTTACTCTGACACTCCACCGTCTCCTCTCCTCAGTGAGCAGCTGCACTGCCCATCATTTCAGGGATTCACAGCAAGCACAACAGCCAGATCCAACTCACCCCCCCCAAATCATTTTCTTTTTTAACCAGATGTGGGTAGACACGTGTTACACCACCGGGTGCTGCAAGAAAGAGCAGACGGGAATTCTCCTACATTTCCAGAGCCAGTCACCAAGAAGGTGAGAAGCTGCTGACCTGAACTCTTCATCTGCAAGACAAGATGTTCAGGGGAAACAAACAAAACGCTGGGATACACCTGGGAGGATGTCAGGCACCAGGCCTGTCCCACAGCACAGATTACACGGAAAAAGGAAAGCCTAGGAAAAGACATCCCTCCTTGGTGATGTCAGAGTAGCTCTACCTTGCTCGGGAGCTGCACAGCGAGGAAGGGCTGGAGCCAGCCCGGCCAAGGGGGGACGGAGAGCTTTGTTGGATGAGAAAACAGACCCCACCCACGAGCGCGATCGCTTCTGAGGCACATCCCTGGCGCTGGAAACACAGGCCCGGGGCTCCCGCCGCCCTCCTGCTGCCCGCGGGGACGGGATTAGCGCTGATGGAAGGGGCCAGGTGGGCTCTGGCGGCTGGCACGGGGCGCGGGGGACGAGCTGCCAAGGCGGAGGGACGGCGAGGGTCGCTCGGGGTCACCCACGGCGAGGGAACTGCGGGCAGGGAGGGAGGGAGGGAGGC
>VXAY01003222.1:70826-81129 GCA_013399855.1 Oxyruncus cristatus
ACTTTATTTATTTAACCTATTTATTTATGGAGTGGTTGATGGCAGAGGCAGGAGATGCGCTCGGACCGTTGGACGTGCAGGGCTGGCCCTGGGCGCTGTGCTGACCCCCCGGGGCTGCCCAGCTCCCAGCCCTGCCCACACCACCCCAGCACAGGGCTGGGCACCGGGACAGCGCCGGGCGGCACCGCCGGGACACCGCGCAGCAGCCAGGAGGGGCACGGGACTCTCTCCGGGGGCTTTGGCAGGAGCTCAGGCCGCCCTGGACTCTGGTGCTGGCTTTGCTGTGCTGGATCCCAGGGAATTTGGAGATTTCTGCACGGATTTGGAGACTCGGTGGTGGCAGCACCTTGTCGGAGTCCCCCAGTGGGACTCCCAGCCTGCCCGACACTGGTGGCAGCAGGGACATCTCACGGACACGGGCGTGGCTGTCGCTCCAGGAGCACCAGCTCCATCCCCAGGGCTCACGGAGTCACCAAAGTCAACCAAAGCCAAGGGCTCTGTCCACCTGTGCCACACTCTGGAGACAGCCCCGACCTGTCAAGGTGCCTGACACCATCTCCCATCCCCGGGGTGGGACTCGTGACAGCAACAACAAGAGGTGGAACTTTCCGGCCCCTTCCACCCACCCTCCCCAAAGACAGGCAGCCTGGGGAGCAGTGCTGCCTGTGGAGAACAGGGGTGAGACCAGAGTGGTTCCATCCTGCAGCTAAAGGCAATGGAGGTGGCGCCCAGGGGAGGGATGTTGTCGCTCTCCTCTGGGCTGGGAAATGCCTCAGGGAAGTCACTTCTGAGCTGGGAGAAATTTCCAAGTGGGTCGTGGAGGGAGGGCTGTGAAATGGGTGATGGGAGGGAGGAGCCGTGAGGCTGCTCTGGGGATGTGAATCCCGCCCCAGCTGCCACCCGCGGGTGCTGGGCCAGTGCTTGGTGTTCCTGCGGGACGCGGCTTTCGGAGGGAGGGAAGGGGGGACCTCGGTGAAGAGCCTTCCTGGCAGTGCCAGGCCAGCAGCTGTGCTTTCCCTGGCATGGGGGAGGTGAGGAGATCTGTTTGTGTGACACGATTCTCATGGATAAGGGAGTGACCCGGGCTCACCTGGGAGGAGGTGGATTGGCAAAGGGCCGGTCACAGCAAGTCCCCGGGAGGGCAGGTCGGAGAAGATTGCAGGGAGGGAATGTCTTCTGGAAACAAAGAGAAATCCTTCACAGAATGGTTGAGATCGGAAGGGATCCCTGGAGCTCATCAGTCCCCTGGAGCACGTTACTCAGGACTGTATCCAGCTTTGGAGTATCCCCAGGGATGGAGACTCCAGAGCCTCCCTGGGCAGCCTGTTCTGTTGGACGGGTCACTGCTCACCCCGATGGTCCTGCACACAGGACAGGGTGAGGGAGCGAGGCACAGGCACAGAGCAGGAACACCGGGAGCAGGAACAAGGCCAGGTTGGGCTGTGCTGAGCTCAGTGCTGGGCAGGTCCCCCCAGCCGTGTCCTGCTGGTGCAGCCGGGCTGGGGGAATCCTCCTGCACTCATCCCTGCTCTGGCACGGGCTGTCTTCTCCCTGTCCCCTCTAACACTGTCCTGCCCCAAGCTCTCGATCATTGCCCTCTGCCTCCACCTTCCCCTCTCCATGTGTCCCCCATAACACCTTCTGCCCCTCCAAAACCTTTGTCCCCTTTCTCCTCCGCCCAGCACCTGGCTCGGAATCCAGCTGGGAGCTGTGGGTGCTGCCAGGACTGAGCTCCCTCCGTCCTGTGCTCAGCCTGGGGAGGAGGGTGCGAGGGAAGGTGTTTGAGGAGTGCGAGATGGGTCCCTTCCACGGCGTGGGGTGGGGTCTGTGTGCACAGGTACCCCCAGCAGCCAGGGGTGTCCGTGGGCATCCCCTGCAGCAAGCTGACCCCATGAAACCATCCCCATCCCTGGAAGTGTCCAAGGCCAGGTTGGGCAGGGCTGGGAGCAACCTGGGATAGCGGAAGGTGTCCCTCCCCGTGGCAGGGGGTGGGACTGGGTGAGCTTTAAGGTCCCTTCCCACCCAAAGCAGTCTGTGATTCCATGATCCTGCAGAACACGGTGGATGGGACAGATGGCTCTTTTTTTAGTTTCCAGGAAAGCCTCTGGGAGTCAGGGTCAGGAAGCACAGCCTCATTACGGGGAGAAGCTGGGGGCTGCAGGAATAGATTTTCCTCCCTTCCTTGTTTTCCAACGGCCCCAGTTCACCTTTGGCAGATCAGCAGCTCGTGGAGCCCCGAGGGGTTGAACCAGTGCCCGACTCCTGCTCTGTTCTCGGCCCAGGTGTGGGACACCAGCTCCGAGCTGACGGTGTCCTCACTCCCGGCCTCTCCCGGGGAGCACCACGGGAGGGTGGATGTGCCCCGCGCCGCTCTCCCACGGCGTGTGTGTGTCCTCTGGGCGTCACGGCGGGGGACAGGCCTGGCTCCGGCTCCAGCTCCAGCTCCAGCAGGACTGTGGTCACGGTGGGATCCACGTGGAAGCCCCTCCAGCAGAGCACAGGACGGGTGCGGGAGCTCCCAGAGCAGGGGACGCGATGAGCCGCCTCCAACATCCAAGTGCCGCTCGTACCACGGGCTGTGGGAGCGCCCCGAGCCCTCGCTCCGGCACTGCCGAGACCCCCGGCCCGGCAGGGAGCAGCTGCGGGGGCCCAGCAGGTTCCTGCGCCCCGGGGGTGTGTTCGTAGCGTCCGTGGTGTCCGTGTGTGTCCCACCGAGTGTGTGCCGGGTGTGGGGGTGTTCCCGGGGTCTGGGACCGTCAGTGGGAGGGGCTGCACGGGGCGAAGCCCCCGGGGGGACGGGGCTGGGCTGGGGCTTCTTTCTGTTGTAGTTGAACTGTTCCTTTGGGTTCCAGGTTTGGAGGTTTCTCCGCGCGGGGGTGGGTGCGGGTCTGTTCCGGGTCCATGGACAAGGTGAGGGCCTCGATTAGGACCAAATTTTCGTGCCTGTTGCTCTGGTGATTTATTTAGAAATCAAAAGTTCACTGTCTGGTGGCCCATCCTTGTCACTATACATAGGAATATACAGGACATATTATAAATATATATATATTATACATAGTGTATGGAGAGAGGTGTCCGTCCCCGCTCCGGCCGGGATGGACCCTCCTCCCTGTGCTGTAACGTAGCTTCGAGCCCGCGCTGGGAGCGCCCCGGGAGCGCCAGCGCCCTCCAAAACAGCAACGACACAATAAAGGAATGAGCATCATGGCCGGGCCGGGCCCATCCTCCTTCGTCCCAGCTCCGGCCGCGGGAGCCACCTCGGCACAGCCCGGCATCCTCTGCCCTGCTCGGGGTGGATTTGGGATCATCCTCGCGGTCAGGATTTGGGATGAGGGCATGGACACCTGTCTGCCGGGATTCCTCCACCTGCTTCTGTCTCGTGTGAGACGGAGAATTTGTCCTACACCAACTGATTCCAGCTCGGTGACAAGGACACCGGGAACGGCCCGGCCCAGTCTGGTTTGTCACATGGACACGGCCTGGGGGCAGCACAGGGGGGGTGACACAGGGGGTGACACAGGAGCCCCACCCAGGTCACAGTGTGGGGAGGGCGGCTCTTGCAGAGGAAGGAGGGAAGAGCCTGGGGGTAAAAAATGGGATTAAACGGGGACAGTTACAGCCCACGACAGTTACAGCCCACGACGAGTCAGGAAGGAGCCACGGGCACCGAAGTGAATCCAGGCCGCTGGTGGAATGGGAGTTTGGGTGGCCCTGCTGCCTCAGGAGCAGCAGTTTGGAGTGGGGAAGAGCCTGGTCCTATCCCAAGGGCTGCTGCACTTTTCCCTTGCCATTGGAAATGGGGAATTTCCCATGGCTTGGGCATTAAAGCAGCTCTAACACAAAAACCACTGCAAAGGCACGGAATTGATTTGGGTTGGGACGGACCTTGAAGCTCATCCCATCCCTGCCCCTGCCCTGGGCAGGGACACCTCCCACCAGCCCAGGTTGCTCCAAGCCCCGTCCAACCTGGCCTTGGACACTTCCAGGGATGAGGGGCACCCACAGCTTCTCTGGGCAGCCTGTGCCAGGGCCTCCCCACCCTCCCAGGGGAGAATTCCTTCCCAATCTCCCACCTATTCCTGCCCTCTGGCAGCTTAACTCCCAGCTCCTATGTTGTCCATGGCAGAGGGATTTAAAAGCCGTGTGGATGTGGCATTTGGGGACATGGGTTGGTGGTGGCCTTGGCAGTGCTGGGGAATGGTTGGACTCGGTGGTCTCCAAGGGTTTTTCCAGCCCAAACAACTCCGTGTCTCTGTGATTCCAAGCACGCAGAGATTTGTTTTGCCTCAGTCCCCATCGGAAAGGTCACTTGTGATCAGGTGAGTAACAACAAATGCCAGTGACAGGGGGCTGAGGCTAAAACAAGAAAATGGAATATTAAAGGTCTCTCACAGATGCTGGATGTTCCCAAATCAGCCAGGTCGGATTTAACTCACACGTAGGGAATTTGGTAAAGCAACCATGGAGCTGCCATGAGGTGTTTTGGGATGTAGAGAAGAGGCCACGTGTCCGAACAGGAACAGGACAAACATGAGGAATGGCTTTAAAATGGGGAGAGAGGGACTCAGGGGACTCTACACTCATTTAACTTCAGCTCCTGAAAGGATCGAGTGGATCAATAAAATCCGTCTGTAAGTCCTGACGGGAACACGGTGACGGTAATGGCCAACAAGGGTTGGTCCAACGCAAATCCCACCGAACACAGCAGGAAATAGTGAGATGGGAATTTGGGAGGGCCATGGTGAGCCCCGGGGACAGCACAGCTCACCCGTGAGCCATACAGGGCTGTTTCCAGGGGAGCTTGGAAGAGCAGATGGGACTGACGGAGCCAAGGACCGTAAATGATGCCGGAGGGCAAAGGATAAACCCTGAGCATCCCTCCCAGTCCTGCTTTCTGTGAGTCTGGCATTGGAAATTCCTGCAGGCTGCAGCCTGGGTGCCTGCAAGGACAGCGGGACCCCGGGGAGAGCTGGGAGAGCTGGAGAGGGGTGGGATAGGGAAGGGAGAATGTCGGGTTTGGCCGTGTTTCACTGCACCCCCACCACCCAGGATGGGCACAAGGTCCTGAGGGACACGGTGGGAATACAAGGGGACAGTGACAGCTCGGACCCATCACCACGGTCAGGAGCTCTGAGCAGCCAAAGCAGTCCAGAGGTCGGCAGTGGAAAGCAGGGAAAGGATCTTTCCATGCCAGCTGTAGCTGCCAAAGGCCCTGTGACCTGTTGGCTTTGGCAAAGCACAGGACTACAGGACTAGAGAGACCGGGGGCAGGTGAAAGGCTCCCGTCAGCGGCCGTGCCCTTCCCGTGGGCTCTCCTGGCACCACTGGATCAAAGGCCCCAGGGGATCCTCTGCCTTTGTGTCCTCCCAGGAGTGCCCAGATGGCCTGGCTCCTGCACCATGAATATTCATGGCCCGGGTTCACAAAATTCCAAGGCAGCAAATCCCCAGGGAGGGCTGGGCCTGCAGCCTCCAGGCTGCTCTGGGATGGGTTTGCTCCTTCAGCCTCTCACAAATGTCTGCTGTGGCTCTGCTGATGGGGACAGTCCCTGGATCAGCAGCAGGGGATTCTCATCTCAGGTGCAAGGTCTCTGTTTCCCGGGGAGAACCACCCCCTGCAGGCCTACGGGATTGCACAGAACCCACGGGATATGAGAATATTGAAGTTATAGAAATAGAGTTTCAAGGGTTATGTCCCAGCTACTGACAGTTCAGAAAAGAGTATAATTTTCGATTTAATCTCAGAAAATTTAGGGTAAATTCACTGTAACAACTATGGTTTCTTTCTTAGTACAATTCATAGGACCTTTGATGTCATAAATCTAAAATTTATGCCTGAGGCACTGTCACAGGTTCCCAGAGAAGCTGTGGCTGCCCCTGGATCCCTGGAAGTGTCCAAGGCCAGGTGGGATGAGGGTCGGTTTAGGTTGGATCTCAGGAAAAGGTTCCTCCCCCAGAGGGTGGTTGGCACTGACCAGGCTCCCCAGGGAATGGGCACAGCCCCAAGGCTGCCAGAGCTCAGGGAGTGTTTGGACAATGCTCTGAGGGACAGGGTGGGACCTTTGGGGTGTCTGGGCAGGGCCAGGAGTTGGACTGGATGATTCTTGAGGGTCCCTCCCAAGCTAGGATATTCCCTGACTCCATTGATTCCATTGCTAAAGCAGCAGTAAAGCTTATTATCATCTTTGTAAGGTGTTTGGGGATTTATTTGTTATAAAAAGCTATAGCAGAGCCGAACATTTGTACTCCTGAGTAGAGTTTAAGCATTTCAGCACCAAGGGAACCAGAGCCAGCAGGAATTCTCTGTGTGCACCTCCGGAGGCAGAAGCTCTGTGGGGAGCCTTTGGTGCAGAGAGGGTTTGGGGGCTTATTTTTGATTTCTTTTGCTGTTCCCTGGCACTCTGATGACACCCTGTGGGCCTCTCCCTCTCCTACTGTAGCTTTTCCTCCCCGATGGCTCTTCCACTCCTTTCCCTACATTTTTCTCTGCTGATTTTTCCTCCAGGTTGTACCTCAGTCTTAATGGCTTCCAGCAAGGGAGTCCCGGCACTGATGTGGCTGCCCCCGGATCCCTGGGAGTGTCCAAGGCCAGGCTGGACGGGGCTTGGAGCAACCTGGGCTGGTGGGAGGTGTCCCTGCCCATGGCAGGGGTGGGAAGGATGGGCTTTAAAGTCCCTTCCCACCCAAACCATTCCATGATTTGGTGATCCTATGCAAAGGACAGTCAACACTCTGCCAAGGTGAGATTCAGACTAAACCTTGGATGAAAACTCGGGCTGATTTTAACAGCAGTATTTTCCCCAATGACAGCAGCAGCAGAGGAGTCATCTCAGAGATGTGATCCTCCTCCAGCTCGTCAGCAGAGCCAGCCCAGACAGTCTGGTTTACGAGAGATGAGGCAGTGCATAGTCAGTCACCTCTGAAGGAACATCAACCCTGTAAGTGTGGGAGAAAGAGGGGAATGTTCCTCCCAGGTACAGCTCCCAAATGTTTCACCAGAGGCTGGTGAAGATTTCTGAGTACTCCAGGCCCAGCAATGCTTTAAAATGTC
Source organism: Oxyruncus cristatus (assembly GCA_013399855.1). NCBI lineage: Eukaryota > Metazoa > Chordata > Aves > Passeriformes > Cotingidae > Oxyruncus > Oxyruncus cristatus. Next base: position 77,877 of record VXAY01003222.1, read on the forward strand.
GGGTGGAATGAATTGAATGGAGGCCTCCAGGATGGATATTTCTCAGGGAATCACAGACTCACAGAACCATGGAATGGTTTGGGTGGGAAGGGACCTTAAAGCTCATCCAGTCCCACCTCTGCCATGGGCAGGGACACCTCCCACCAGCCCAGGTTGCTCCAACCTGGCCTTGGACACTTCCAGGGATCCAGGGGCAGCCACAGCTTCTCTGGGCAGCCTGTGCCAGGGCCTCACAGCTCTCACAGGGAGAATTCTTTCCTCATATCTGAATTCTTTATTGTCTGATTATCATGTTAGGTGTCCACTGGAATGATTTCTGCTCAGAAAAGCCCGTGGCACCCTGCTGGGAGCTGTCAGGAGATGGAGCTGAACCAGGAGTGATGAGCTGAGCTGGACAGCCCACAAGCTCCTGCTGCAGTGGTGATTCCAGCCCATCGAAGACCCAAGGGATTAGTCGCACTGTTCCCTGGGAAGAGCAGTCCATTGATTTCCCCTCCCCTGTGTAGCCCAGCCCTGGAGGCTGCCCTTCCTCCTGCTGTACACAGCAAGGGTGGGCAGGAAAACTCCAGCTCCTGCAGACAGGTCCCAAAATGCAGCTGCAGGGAATGGCCCATTTGCTGGAATGTCCCAGCCTCCAGCAGCAGAAAGTCTCACCTGGTGCTCAGTGCATCACTTCCCCGGGAAAGGGAAAGGGAGGCTGCACCCTTCTGTGGAAATGGAGCGGAGTGACCTCGCTCCTTATCGTGGCTGAGATCTCCTGTGCAGGAGAGGAGGGCCAGACCCTCCCAGGGTGATTCACCCCGTGTGACAGGTGAGATCACCAGCCCTGAGCTCCCGGGAATGACTCACAGCCAGTGCTGGAACAGCATCCCACTGTCACCTCGGGTCCTGCAAGTCACTGAAGTCATTCTGTCCCACAGCTTGCTCTGGGCGTGCCCTCAGCAGACAGTTGTGATGGTCTGGAGGAACGTGACGGTGATAAATGACAATGAGACCATGATGCTGAAGTTGTGGAGATGAGGTAAAATCTCCCACAAGAGACTTCCTTCTGAGGAAGAAATTCTTTACTTTAGGAAGGAATTCTTGGCTGTGAGGGTGGGGAGGCCCTGGCACAGGTTGCCCAGAGAAGCTGTGGCTGCCCCTGGATCCCTGGCAGTGTCCAAGGCCAGGCTGGATGGGGCTTGGAGCAACCTGGGCTGGTGGGAGATGTCCCTGCCCATGGCAGGGGTGGGACAGGATGAGTTTTAAGGTTCCAAACCAGTCTGTCATTCTATGATTTTCAAAATATTCCCTCAATCCTCTCTAAATTCATCACTTTTGTAGCTCTCAGTGTGGTAGAAAGTGTAATGGCTGCAGCAGAAATTGCAGCTTATTAGGGATATTTCGGAGCGAGTGGCTCAGGCACCAGCTGCTCTCTGGGGTCATGCTCTCTGATCTAATTTTATCTCTTGGAGCTCTATAGGAGGAAGTGAAGCACAGCTCATTGTGAGGGGATCAGTTCATCCCTGACCTTATTAGAGCTGCACCAGCACTATCCCAGTAGGTAAAAATCAGGAGCAAGGTTGTTACAGTTTGCTTTAAGCTTAAATAATTCATATTTGTTAAACAGGAATTAATGCTAAAGCAGAATGGGTGATCATAGAGTCAGAGAATGACAGACTAGTTTGGGTGGGAAAGGACCTTAAAGCCCATCCAGTCCCCCCCCTGCCGTGGGCAGGGACACCTTCCACCAGCCCACGTTGCTCCAAGCCCTGTCCAACCTGGCCTGGGACAATTCCAGGGATCCAGGGGCAGCCACAGCTTCTCTGGGCAACCTGGGCCAGGGCCTCACAGCCCTCCCAGGGAAGGATGCCTTCCCAATATCCCATCTCTCCCTGCCCTCTGGCAGGGGCTTGGTGGTCTGGGGGAAACTGAGGCAGGGGCTGTGCAGGGGTTGATGTAAGGGGGGAATTGGCCGGGACAGGGCAGTGGGGGACAGTGGGGGTTCAAGGATTTTAGGAGCTCTCCAAACCACAGAGTCTGGTTTAGAAAGGAGACACAGGGTGTAAGCTGGCACTTCCACAAATGAAGCATCCCAAGGAGTAAAAAATCACATTTATACAGTAGTATTTTCATAAACCCACCTATGCAATATATAGCTGCCACTTCCCTGATGCATATTTATTTAGCCAGTGCAATCTTATGCAATACTTGTTTCTGTGCCAGCATGAATTCATTTGGGGGGCTCTGGGGGTTGTTTGGGGAGGTGCCCCCTATTCAATTTTAGGCAAAGTCCATCACAGGATTCCTTGCCAAGCAAGATGTGCCCCACTGCCCCAGGCCTCAGCATCTAAACACTTAAATCCACACTTACATCCTGTGGTGCAGCCAGGTGACAGGAGACACAGCAGGTGACAAGAGACACAGCGGGTGACACCCCAGCCCATCAGGTGCGACAGGAAGACCCCAGACTGTGTGATAACAGCCCAGGTGGCTCTTTGTGCAAGGTCCCTCTTTTGAGGCCATGACACCTCTTTCACTGATAGGGCAAGACCTTGTTTCACAACTCCTCTCTCATTCTCTGTGACTCTCTGGGCGAATTATTTACAATTTCTGACCCTTGAGATGTTGGCATCAGTGTCACTGGGAAGGTGGTGGGCACTGGGCAGCGAGGAGGGGCTGGGACTGAGGGGCATCTGTGGCTCCGAGGGGGCAGCTGTGGCTCCGAGGGGGCAGCTGTGGCTCTGAGTGAGTGGTTGTCCCTGTGAGGGGCGGCTGTGGCTGTGATGGGGCAGTTATGGCTGTGGCTCTGAGTGGGCGGCGGTAGCTCTGAGGGAGCGGGCGCCATCTTTGCCCCTCAGGCGCAGCGCGCGCGGCGGGCGCTGAGGGAACTGCCGGCCACCGCGGAGGAGGGAGCGGAGGCTGCCGGTGACACTTGATGGCAGCGGGGGAGGGCAGCTGTTGCCGGCGACATCCGGACCGCTGCGGCAGCGCAGGACACAAAGCCGCCACGGCGCGGCGAGCGCGCCGCCCCGGGGAGCTCCCCCTGCCATCTTCGCTCCCCCTCAGGCACCGCCGCCATCTTTGCTCCGCCCTCAGCTAGGCGCGAATGCGGCGGGGGGGAAGCACCCGCGTGCCCGGGAAGGGCGTGGCTTTCCCCGCCCCCGAGGGCCCGCCCCCCGCGCTGTGGGCGGGGCCGGCGGGCGGGGTCACATGACCGCGGCCCGTGCGCAGCCCGAGCCAACATGGCGGCGCTGGCGGGCGCAGGGGCCGC